>FPAK01000012.1:2724324-3279324 GCA_900116095.1 Euclidium syriacum | reverse complement strand
TAGTACTACCGGAATATTTTCTAGTGAATTACAATTGTTGATCATCCACCAATAAAGAATTTGCTTCATCAGTTTCAAAAGCCTTGATTTCTCCATGCTAGGAAAACTTAAATTTATCATCAACATTGGATTTTTCATTGCAAGCCTGATCACATAAGCATGTAAAGCTATGTTACCACCATTGGCAAAATTTTCTCAGGAGATATGTTTCTGAATTTCGAGAAACATTGCCCTTGAATACTTATTCTCATATGAACCGGTAAAAGCTGCAAGATATTCTTTTCTAATTCACCGAGAGTCATCGTCAGTTCCGAAAAGTTATTCAAATTGAAAAAGAGTTTTGTTTCTTGTTTGCAACTCTCTTTTTGTTTCTTTCTTTCTTATGTAATTTAAATATAAACCTTTAACAATAACTGCAAGTAGCAATGTAACATAACTCGTGCAGGGCAAGAGACGCGATTAAAGTGGTTTTGATTTAGGCTTTGGGTGGTGATGTCATTGTACGACGAGACGAGACAAAATACAATGCGGTTCGGAGCAAAGCTAGTCACGCCTCAATGAGACTATTAGCATTTTAGACCAACTACTATTAGGGCATTTCCATTGAAGTATTGAAGTTTTTAGTGACCTTTTTAATACGGAAATCAAGAAAAAAATTAATAAAAAAATTGTGGATCCTATCAAAATTTAAGAAACTTTATCCTTAAAATCCTTATATAAAAATCGGTTATTCACTGTTTACGCTGATATGATGCACCGCAATTAGTTAATTTTTTAAAAAAACTTTTTTTTCGACTCTAAAGAAAAAAGAAATATATATTAATTTTCTTTTTTAAAAACCCATAGGAGAATTTCTCTATTTTCCAATAGAGATGCCCTTAATATTAAGCTAATGAGACAACAATTTCTAGAATAATAAATATTAGATCAAGAACTCATCTACTCCTCCAACCATGATTCCTATAAAATGCCTTTTGTTTTTTCCTGGTCGTTACGTTAGGTCTTAGCTTAAGAGATCATATTCCATTGGTTGTTGAACATATCACAATCATCAACAAATTCATTATCATCCTTATCAATAGTTTCTGAAATCTTTTGCAATATCATGAAAATGGCGACACCTTATCACAAATTAGTATGTACAAATCCCATTTGCAAAATATTAAAAAAAAGACCCCAAATTTCAGATTATTTTCCCGAAAAGGAACAATGATTTATATATATAAATAAATAATAGAAATCCGAACCCCGCCCAAATGATATGAGAAAGATATATAAATAAGTAAATAAAAATACTAGTTTACCGTAAAAATCAAGTTCTAATCACAGGACCCTTGTACGGAACTCGTCGAATCACAAAGTCATCAGGTGGTTGAAACTCCTCAAGCCATGTCACCTCCGATACCACTTCTCCATTCACTTCTATTTCCCCTGCTCCAATTCACAAACCAAGTTCGTAAATCCTAATATGGTTCCGGTTCACGTTTTTTAAACCGGGAGGTTAGTTAGTATATTATTACCAGGTAAGTCTTCTCTTCTGGATCTACGGAAGTAAGTGCAATGCCGATCATGATCTGAAGAGTAAGGTGGAGATAAGATATCAAGAATAGCACAATGGGTTATGGCTCTGAAGCAATGAATGTTGCCACCACTTCTTGGATATAACGTCGTTGCTGGGGTTGGAGCTGTCATCTCTGTATCCTTGACCAGTTTTGCAGGTCTTGCTGCTTATGAATTAAAGAGATTAAACAAGAAGAGTCATCTTCTCCTTATGAACCAGAAGAATCATCGGTTAAAAAGTGAGAGCAAGATAGAAGGGCAAAGGTTATATACCTTGTGATGGATCGTCTGGTTCAGTCAGGTCAGGCTCTAGCCAATCGTATGACTTGACATGCATTGAACCATAAACGAGCTTGCTTAGCACAGTCATACCCGGATGGTTATGAAGTGGAATCATCGAGTAAGGTGGCATACAGAAAATCCCTATCTGTTTAGAAAAAATTCGAACAGTGTTTTTACTCATACTTTCTATATCATTTGTCATAGGCTTCAGTCTTAAGGCTTGAATTGAATGGTTGGTTCCTGAGATTCTCTCAAGGATCATGTTTGGATGGCCCCCCTAAATCCCTAATTTTTAAATATGTGTAAGACGAGAATATTAAATATCAACTTAATCATCTCAGGATTGGCTCTACTGAAAGTTTGGTCTCTGCATAATACTTCAAGCAGAAGCATTCCTATTTGAATCTCGGGAAGTTAGTTAAATGGGACACTAATGATATGCTTTTCTCTGAGTCATCCCCCAAATCTAACATTTGACTATCAGCTTAAACAACATGTAAGATTATCAGCAACAGATTCATATTAAGAGTTAAAATGGGACTCTTATACTAAGACAGCCTAAATTAGATCACAAAAGATGCACCCTTTTCTTCCGAGTTTCGAAACCCCACAATTGACTATCTTGTATAGCAATCCAAAAGGTTAAACAACAATTAAGACTAATCAGCCATAGATTCGTGAAATCAGTATACTTACAGAGAAACTGTCACACTCATGCAAATGAAAATACTTTATTGCTGGGGGAGACTGACTTCCATTGCGTTCATTGAGAGGACCAGACCTAGTTCGTGCCAATTGAGCTTCCTGCTCAATTCCAACATCAGATGGTTTGATTTTCTCTGAAACAAAAAAATTAAGAATAAGTTTGTAAGTGCACTAGCTAGGGGGGACCACTGCACTTAAAACAACAAAACGTAAGAGTGAGATATAAAGATAATTGTTACCAATACCTTAAAGAATCTAATCATATAAGGTAACTGCAGAATGATCAGATAAACTATTTCACATGTTGTGGGCCATACAATTCATAAAAAAGCAAATGTCACAAGCAGAACATGAACAATCACCTAAAAGGATAATAACAAAAAACAAAAAAAACCAATAATTTGTTCATAAACATACCCAGGACATTGCGAACTTTCTCCAGAACCTCATCTGATATTGGCCCGTCTTTAGAGAACGATGATTTGCAAGTATTGTAAAGCCTCTGAGCAAAGTAAGGCATGATCTGATTCGAATTCCAAATTCTCAGGCTAAACCAGCTATGTCCCCTTTCTATTAAAAGGGGATCCAAAACCAGTCACTTGTAGCAGAGGAAAAGAGACGTTTCTGATTTTCTAAACACAATTGATGATACTAAAACTTCATCATAGATAACCATTTCCTTCTTCTACAACATACAAGCATTTTTCCCTGAAACAAAGGCAAAGAATAACAAAAACAGGCTTGATATAAATACACAGAAAGGTATCGAAAACAGTATTAGTGGGAATTTCGACTAAGGTGAGCATCGTTGACAGATTTCAAAAGCAATTGCGCAGGGTTTCAAAGCAAACAAAACCATTAAATCACGGATAGATAATGTATGTGTCATCGAATCTGAACCAGTGAACACGAAAAACAAGCATGGCAAATAAAATTCTGAACATCATCAAACGGGATCACCATTTCGCTTTCGAAACTAGGCGTAATCGAATTGAACTATATCATCAGCAAAATTAGCCTTAAAATATCTCACAGAAAGACATGTAATCTGA
Source organism: Euclidium syriacum (assembly GCA_900116095.1). Lineage (NCBI taxonomy): Eukaryota > Viridiplantae > Streptophyta > Magnoliopsida > Brassicales > Brassicaceae > Euclidium > Euclidium syriacum. Next base: position 3,275,725 of record FPAK01000012.1, on the reverse strand, counting down.
TTCAATAGAGTATTGGACCTCAAATCGGAGATTCGTTTTCTCAAATAACCAGAAAAACGGATGCGTCAGAGTTAAAAACGGCAGCAACAAAGCAATAAAGGAAAAATCAAACGAAATTTTATACAAAAACAGGAGAAAGAAAAAAACTCGAAGAAAACCTGAACAGAGCGGTTGCGTAAGATCCGGAAGGAGGAGGAGAATCAATCGGTAGAAGTTGAAGACGAGGAAGGCAGAGGTCAGAGTAATTATTTTTTTGCTTTTTTGGCTTTTTATTAGTAAGAAGAGTAAAAAATTAAAAGAGGATCCAATATTCAGAACTTGTTGCCATATGCCCAAGATATTTTTCTCAAGTGGGACTAATATAACAACAATTTACTAAATTACCCCTTTGAAACTGAAGATCAAAACAAACTCCCCACCAACCTTTATACGAACAAACAAACACTTCTCGGTTTATAAAATACAATATACAAACACGCACATGTGGATACGGCTATAGTCTAAAATTCTATTAATCAGTTGCTCAAATTCAGACTTGAGTTTCATTTTTGGGTTTTAGGCTAAAAATACATCCAAGTTAATTAATTCGCGAGAAAAACTCTAAACTAAATCTCGTGCAGATCAATCATATAATTTCGAAAGTTATTCATAAAACAAGACTTCTCTATATCGTTGGCGTATACAATGTTAAAACAGACAAAATAAAAAAAAATACAGCTTTAGGAAATCTAAGACAATATATTTAGTCATTTGCATAATCAAAACAACTATATTTTCATAATCAACCAATTCTCTTAAATCAATTTTAGGGTTTATCGTTATACGATTTCTAGGGTTCTTCTTAGTCAATTCCTAAATCACCTGGAAAAGTGAAACTCTCTTTCTCTATGCTTGTAGAAATTGGGGTTTAGGGCTCTTGTCTATGGGTTTGAGTTTCTTCGTCTTCGAATCGCATTCTCAAACGATTTTAATGGATTATCGGAAGTAATGTTTGTCGAGATTCATGTTGAAAAATGGAGTTTTTTTGGATATGGGTTATATATGTTTATTGTTTGTCTTATCGTTTCACTTCAAGTCGACGCATAACTACTTGTTGATAGAATTTAATGTCTCACTGTGTCTAACTGTGTGACTAATGCAGTGCATCGATATGAAGTTGAGCTTTTAGCGATAAACACGTCTATTGGGCTTTACGTGTTTGTCAAGAAAATAGTTATTTAGATTTTATTGTTAAATTTATTTTTACTTAAAGATAATTATAAATCTTTATAGATTAAGGTGAAGATACGATTGTGATCTCTTGTGTATAGTATAAATAGGTTGTTTATAGCATTTTGTAAAAAGAATTATGTTTATTGAATATATTGAATTTATAAGAGCTTTCTCAAGCAATGAAGAGCACTCACAAACTCTATTGCTTATTTCATTGACAGTATCAACGAACCAGTAAGATCTGAGTTAGAACACGTTGATCTCCTCTAATATCATGTTCTTTCTCATTATATAGCTTCTGCTCCCCATCAATTGGTATAGAATCAAACGATCCTTTGGTTATCTTTGATTCAACGACATCATGCCACAAAAATCCACCAAAACTGCACAGACATCACCCCCAACAGACTGAACCGAGCTGCGTTACAGCATCCTCGCAATGCAAGAGAACGTTAAAACGACCATTAGTTCCTCGATCCAGGAACTAGATAAAGCTTTTAGGTATCAAACGCTAAACCACTATTTATGTTACGAGGATGCCGATGAAAACTATGAAGACATTTCGTTCATTTATCACGGTCATGGGGAGAAGATGGACAACACATGCACCATTTCATTCTCATAGACAAGCTTTTCGACTAATAGAAGTTGGAGGAGGACATTTGGTAACGTCATTGTACAAATTATTGAGGTAACAAAAGAATGTACTTAGGTGTTGATTGGTTCACCCGCTACCACCCGCAAACGCAGCTTTTGCGGGAGTTAGCGGTTGGTAGCATTTGCAAACAATCACCGAAACCGCTACGAGCCGCTACATACCGCTCGGTACCGCTGAAAATCAAAAGCTGGTTTCCGCAAGCGTTTGCGTTTGCGGGCGGTAGCGAGCGGTTGCGAGAGATCAATTTTTTTCAAAAAATTAAAGATATTATCTTAAAATTAAGAAAAATTATAAAAATTGAAAAAAATTAAATTTATTTGTATTTTCTTCTATAAAATATTTTCATATTAAACTTTTATTCTTGATATATCAATATATTATATTAATTGAAATGAAGATTTAATTATATATGTTGTATAAAAAAATGTTTCAAACCTTCTTAAAAATTTATATTTCATTTTTATTTTGATGTGTATAACATACATGTATGAATTAATTAAAAATATACTTATATATAGACAACTGTATTTTTGAATTATAAAATTTGTTTCACAACTCATAAAAATATATAGTTAGTTATTTATTTTATGATTTAGTTTGATCTTTAATATTAATTATATATATATATATATAAATTATATAATGTATGTATTTCATTATTTTTTATGTCCAACCGCTATCACACCCGCTGTCAACCAGTCAAAAATTTCTCGCAAACGTAACATTTTTCAACCGCTATACGAGTCGTAAAAACCGCTCAATAACGCTTGAAACCGCAATCGCCCGCTTCCGCAAACTCCCGCAGACGCAACCACACCCGCTGCGTTTAAACCAGTCGAGCCCTTAATCCTACCTATTACAAGTTGCATTAGAAGATGTGGCAATCATCAATGCCTCCACAACTAAAAATGTTTTGGTGGAAAGTCCTTGACAATGCCATTTATGTTGGAATTTTATTTAGGATAAGAAAGCTTCATTTGGATGCTACTTGTCTTATGTGTGTAAAAGCAGAAGAAAGTGTTAATCATCTACTATTTCGGTGTAAGGTTTTTCGAGAGTTATGGAATCTTTCCTCTCCACAAGGATTTTCTCTTAGCTCATGATCTTCAAGATAAGATCCATGGTTTTCTTCATAATATTGTTAATACACATGATAAATCACCACTTTTTCTTTTCCTAGCAAGAATGACCTTCTCTTTTCAAAACAAAAAGTGGTATCTTCCTTCAATCATTCATAAAGCAATTGGAGACTTGAAAATATGGAAAGATGCAGTCACTATGAGTCGTAATCCCCATTAGTCTTCATTATAATATGTTAATAAAGGTCTAATTTTTCCTCACAACTCTCGTTATTCTAGTTTTGTTGATGTTTTTTGGATATCTCAAGATGACCAAACAAGAAGAGCATCGAATCTTAAGGATCAACATAGGATAAACATTATTTAGGTTTCTGCATCAAATTCATATATTTCATCAGCCTAGGAAACATAGGCTTATGTCTTCCGTGAAGCCAGGTTTCAAACTCATAACTTAAAGTTTCCAAAATGTTGTCTTTCTTGGTCATTGTAAGTATTTGTTTGTTTGCATTCATTATATAACATGAAACATTAAACCAGTGACATAAGAAAAGAATATACCCATATGTGGTAGTTCTTTTTCAAATTTAATGAAAAATATTTTTATTTTATATAGTTCCTTAAAAATTAGAATGAAAGAGACTTATATGTAAAAAATATTCTTTATAAATGGTGTAGTTTTAAGAAATGTGTAAAAAAATATTTCTTATAAATGATGTAATGATAAAAGAATTCGTAGTTTCTCTTCGTTTCGTTGGTTATTAGTCAGTATTAAATCTACATCCGATGTAATCTACCTCGGTTTCTAGAAACATGAACATATAAGTTGATACGCTTGTCAAGTTAGCTCGTCGTAAGTCAAGTTCTTACATTGTAAAGTGGATGTATTAGTTTTGTTTGTCTCGTAATATTGAATGAAATAAGCTTTGTATTTTCCTTGTTTAATAAAATGAAAAGTCATAAAAAAGTAATTCCAAATAATGTGGGAATTTAAAATCGAATTCACACTTGATTGTGTTCTATTCGAACTCGGTTTAATGAACGATTTCCAACCGGCCCGGTTCGATCAGCCGGCTCCGTCTGATTTTGAAAACGGATAAAAAGATTTACATTACTTTCTCAAAGCAATTTATTAGCTTGAAGCTCACGCACGGCTTTTTGTCGTTCTATTTTATTCCATCTTTCTCTCATTTTTTTTTTTATCCGTTCACCTACATTCTAAATTCTACGAAGAAACCCTAGATTTTGTCTAAAGGCGGTTGCAGAAGGAAAAAACTCGAGACGAAACCATGGCAGGTGTTGGACCGTTGACTCAGGATTGGGAGCCGGTGGTGATCCGAAAGAAAGCCCCGAACTCGGCTGCCAAGCGTGACGAGAAAACCGTCAACGCCGCTCGCCGATCCGGCGCCGACATCGAGTCCGTTAGAAAATGTTTGTTGTTCTTTCCGATCTTCTCTTTATTTCCTAGTTTCTAGCTGATTTACCGTCGTAGCTTAAGTCGGATGATTCATCTGGCTTAGCCTCTCTAGAATATTTCCTAGATTTGGTTATTGGAGCTAAGTGCGATTTCTCGATTCAGCTTTCAATACAAATTACCAGCGTTTACTGCTATTGGGGATTGATTTAGGGTTTATGTTCATTGTCAATTGAAAATTCCATTGGAACAATAGTTATTCGCGTGAAGTGATTTCATTTTCTATTGCGGATTTAGTTGTTGTTCTTATCATGCTGATTTTTTTGTTTTAGCATTAATTGCAAATCCTTTGATTTTTTCTTCCAGTTTTCATTGTTTCATTGTGCAAGTTCCAGCTATGGCTTATATTTAACAGGATCTGTTTTTTTTTGGTTTGTTGGGTTTAGATAATGCTGGAACTAACAAGGCTGCATCAAGCGGCACATCTCTGAACACAAAAAGGCTTGATGATGACACTGAGAATCTTACTCGTAAGTCTTTTCTCTAATCATTTGCTTTAATAATGGTGAAGAATTTGCTTTCCCTAGCTAAGAAACTAGTCTCTGACTCTGTATTTTGGGCAAATTTGTTCATTTCTTGTTTCAAAGTGTTACACGAAATGATTGAGTTCTATTAGTTTGGATGGATGTTAAAGCTCCATGTAATGTTGTTGTCTCTACCATTGTGATTCTATAGATGAGCGTGTTCCTACTGAGCTAAAGAAAGCCATTACGCAAGCCAGAGCAGAGAAGAAGCTAACCCAGTCTCAACTAGCTCAGGTATTTATCCTTCTTCTGTCTAATCTCTTAAGATCTAAAACCTGTTGTATGTATGTAACTCGGTACATGACCAGAACAAAACTTGTTTGTTTGTTTGTTGAATTTTGTAGCTGATCAATGAGAAGCCACAAGTGATCCAAGAGTATGAATCTGGTAAAGCAATCCCAAACCAGCAAATCCTTTCTAAGCTTGAGAGAGCCCTTGGAGCTAAACTTCGTGGAAAGAAGTGAAAACATTTCCTTCAGATACTAAAAAAACTTCATCAAAGTTTCACATGTCCTAATGCTTTGATCTAATGTCGTAAGAATCAGATGTTTGGTTGATGAATCACTCTTTTCATAAACTTAAATCAATATAAATAACACGGGTTCTTAAACACACAATAGTAATTGCTTTATTGTTGATTTGAAAGCATAAACACACTTTGATTCAGAATTCAGGTTCAGGTTCTTCATCAGGTGGAGCAATAACCCATTCACCATCATCGTCTTTAATCAATCCTTTGTTCTTCTCAACCCACCAAGAACCAGGTACTAAACACTCATCTTTCAAGAACTCACATGACTTATTCACCAATGCAATACTTCTCTTCACCATCAGTTTAAACTCTCCTTTCTTCCCATTCCATCCCGCAACCACATGAAGCATTGCCTTCAACACATATAAACACAAAAAAAAAGTAAGTTTCTACTCTGTATCATCAAAATCGAAAGATTCGTCTCACCTGAAGATTATGCCAATCTCCTGGATTCCTTGAATCCTTAAGATAAGGTGACTTCTTTGTATCAATCACCAAGTTAGTTCCTATATCCACATACCCTAAAAGCCCTCCAGGATATCGAGTTAAGAGATCAATCCCATTCCTTACATGAAGGATCTTTAAGTTCTTGTGACGTGTCACTTCGTTCTTGAACTCCTTGTTTCCCACCTGTGGACAACCAAAGACAACAGCAGTGACTGGAACATCATCACCGGAACCGTTTTCAGCGATGTCAAACGCGGCGAGAACAGCTTCTGTAGCTCCTAAGCTATGTCCGGTAAACACAATGCTCGGTTTCTCGTCTTTATACTTTAACAAAAGCTCCTTGATCTTAGTTAGTAACTGTAATCGTAGACTCAGCTTTGTGAATTTCGATTCCGGATGATCGGATGTATAGATCGTGAGCCAACCGAGCATTACTTTACAGCCTTCTTCGTCTTCACTGTCACTACTATAAGTAGTAGAAGCATCGGATACAGAAACAGAACCAGAACCGGTCTGTTTCGGTCCGGTTAGCAACGGATCAGCGGAAGTAGGCCTAGCACCTAAGACATTGATCCATTCATAGTTTCTAGTGGTTCCTCTTAAAGCTACATAGATCTCACGTCTTCCTATAGACTTAGTTCGTTCATCGGAAGTAACAGCAATGTAACCGAACCAGTTAGACTCACGGTCCCAAGAATCACGTGATTGTGAGTGAAGAAGCAAACCTTCAGGGAGAGCAACACGAGCTGTTGCGTAGAGGAAAGTTGAAACTTGGTAGTCAGAACCGGATTCGAGCATGACTTTGTCGAAGAAAGATGATTTGCCGTAGCGGCTAGCTCCACAGTACTTGGAGTTTTGGTCGTTGACGAAAGCATCGTAAGTGGCTTGACAAAAGTCGCCGCAACGGAGAATGAGTTGACGAAGTGATTGGTCTAATGGGTCTAAAAGAGTGTCCCAATTCTTTGAGCCTAAGAGCTCTTCCCATGGTGTTGTTGTAGCCATTGGAGAGAAATGGTTGTGTAGGAAGAGATAGTGTGAGTGACTCTTGGGGATATAACAAAAATCTTTATTTTATTTGCATTTTCTTTACTAGTTTTGAGTGGTTGTGATGATTATGGTACGTGACCCACTTATATATATCCATAAAGATAAAGGTGATGATTCATTGTATTATTGCCTTATTGGCATATAGTGTCACATCATTCTCAACCATACGAAAATAAAGAGAGTGAATATCAAACCCAATCAATAGAGTGAAGAAAGTTCAACCCAAATTAATAGAGACAAACAAGAAGAGACTTTTTTATTGTTTGTTTTCTAGTCAAACTCGACGACGGGCATGTCTTCGTCTTCGGGTGTAGCCATGACCCAATCACCGTTCTCTGTCTTGAGCATGCCTTTGTTTTTCTCGACCCACCAACACTCGGGAACCAAACATTCCTCTTTCAATAATGCACACGATTTGTTAACCAATGCTATGCTCCGGTTCACTTTCATCTCGTATTTCTCGTTCTTCCCATTCCATCCGGCCACTACATGCAGCATCGCCTATTCGAAATCATAACCGTTAACTAATGTTGGTTATTAACGGTTATGTGAAAAAAAATCTATGAAAAAATAGTCAAGACTTTGCTTGTAGTTGTAGGTTATTGTTTTTTTTTTTTTTGGTATAACCGGTGTGATCCTAAGCTGAATCCCAGATTAATCACCAGGGCGAAATTTACGCCATGTTAAACTCATGGAAGGCCTTTCCCAATGGGAATCGAACCCAGATGGTGGAAGTCTCAGCCGAGACCCTTTACCAACGGTTATGTGAAAAAAAATCTATGAAAAAATAGTCAAGACTTTGCTTGTATTTGTAGGTTATTACTTATTACCAATCAACCATATTCAAGTCTTGATATATGCAATAAAGTTAAATAGTAATGACTTGCCTGAAGGTTATGCCAATCACCAGGATGATGAGTTTCTTTAAGAAATGGTGAAACTCTCGTATCGATTTTGAGTTTGATCCCAATGTTGACGTAACCCATTATCTTAGCTGGATAACGAGTGATGAGATCAATCTCGTTTTTCACGTGCAATATCCTAACATTGTTATGTCTTTTGATTCTGTCGTTGAATTCTCTGTTGCCAACTCTTGGAGAACCAAACACGATAGCAGTCACCGGCGGCACGTGGCTATAGTCGCTTCCATTTGTAACGTTTTCGGCCAAGTCAAATGCTGCGACAGTCGCGATTGTCGCACCTAGACTGTGTCCGGTGAGCACGATGCTAGGCTTCTCGTCCTTGTATATCTCTAGCAATTCTTTTATCTGCCGTACCAAGTTACCATTTACGTAAAAAATACAAATATAGAATCAAAGTTAACTTTAGTTCTTCTACTAATTAAACTGAGAAGAAAACACAAATTCAAGTTTTATTTTTATTCTTTTCTAGAAATATATCTTTTGTTGTAATTAATACTATTGGCTAAAATTAATTTGTGACCAAAATCCGAAACAAAACAAAACCAAATATATTTTCTTTCAATTCGGTAATGTTATCTAGAACGAGATTTTTATAATACGCTCATGGGGATAATGGTTGTTTCAGACACATTTTGAAGCCAAATTCCGTTGTACTATACTAAATTTCACAAACTTTTAACTCAAAATTAATTACCAGTTAATTGGTTAATCTATATCTTTATATATCTCACTTCCGATCATAGACCGTGGATGTAGTTAGCAATCTAATTAAAACTATTTCTTAGGTGAGATGGCTAAAATTTCACTATAAATGCACAATCAATTCCCCGTTTTCTTTTCTTATGCTTTAGTGAATTTTTTTTAATTTCTTACATTTTCGATGTGAGATTTTAACACTGATTTATTTGCGGATTAAGTAGGGTACGATTTCAATTGTGAATTGAAACATAATTTTCTATCTCAACAAATATTTGATAATTTTAACTTGATATATATATATATTAATGATCAATTTCTTTTGTTTTTATTTTCACTACCTTAGTAACAAGCTGGCAACGTGCACTCATCTTCGTAAACGGTGAGTCTGGATTGGCGGTGGTATAAATAGTGAACCATCCAAGCATAACCTCAGGACCATCTCCACCGTCGATCAACAATTCTTTGACCGGAGTCAACTTCGCTCCCATCACATTAATCCACTCGTAATTCCTCGTCGTCCCACGAAACACAACATAGATCTCTCTCCTTCCAATCTCAGCCGTCCGTTCATCAGACGTGACCGCGATATAACCGATCCAATTAGTCTCACGGTCCCAAGACTCTCGAGACATGGAGCTTAGAAAGAAGGCCTCGTGGTCACTTACACGAGCCGTTGCATAAAGGAACGAAACGACCTCGTAGTGTCTCGCGTCGTCAAGCATGACTTTGTCGAAGAACGATGGTTTGCCGTAACGGCTAGCTCCACAGTATATGGAGTTTTGGTCGTTGATGAAAGTGTCGTAAGTGGCTTGACAGAAGTCGCCGGCTCGAAGGACGAGTCGGCGAAGTGAGTGGTCAAGTGGTTCCAATAGGTTTTGCCAGTCGTTTTGCCCGAGAAGCTCTTCCCATGATGGCTCGACCATGATTGGTTAACTTGTTTGGTTCTTTGATTTTTTGGTGTATTTGTGTGTGTAAATTTTAAGACATAGTGATTATTATTTATATAATCGTGAGAGCCACTTTTAATATATTTGGATTTGTATACATTTGAATTGATCTTGTATCTATATGCCTTAGAATATGCTACTTTTCACTGATTTTTTTTCCTTAGATTACTAGTTCTACACCAAATATAAAATTTGAATCCAGCTGTTATCTATTATATTAATGATTTGAAACTAATTCATGGTTGGATGGTAATATAAATGGATAGGTTTATTTTTGTCAACAAACACATAGGTTTACCTTTTGATTTTGAAATATATATGATTAGGACATACTTGCTTGTTATATTCATAATTATAAAGTTATTGACTGGATAACTGACTAAATAAGTTTATTCCATAGAATCCACTAATTATAATTTTCTTGATTTCATATTGATCATTTCTATTATAATCTGAAATCATTTTCACTCGCATCTTAATTCTTGTAACTAATATATTTTATGTTATTATAGCATGTAATCTAGCTGTTTATGTTAGTAATGTCCCAACATTAAATAGTGGAAAAAAAACTCATATTTCATGTAATACATTAGTTTTCAAAAGTATATTTAGAGATAATTATATATGGATTATATTTTAGTATAAAATCTGAAATATAACCATTTCTTGCTTGTGGTTATGTTTAAGGTGGATAGTTGAAATGTTAATGGGCTCAAGAGAGGCCTCGTTCTCAATTGGAGACATCTTAGAGCCCACAAAGAGGTAAAACCCAACAAAAGTGATACGATCATACGAATGTCAAGCTAAGATCGTCGTCGTCGATGAGATTTCCCGGCGAACCGAAATTGGTGTTACTCCGGTGGTTTGGGCGTTAACGGTATTGAATTCTGCTGGAGATTTCAGTATATTTGACTAACTGTATCCATTTATCGTACCGGAGTTACCGATTTAACGTCAGCTATGGCTCTGATCGATGTCGCGATATCTTGCCTCAACTCGATCCGCGAAGTAAGTACAAATTTCTCTTACGATTTTGTCTTATTTTTGTTTTCCGTTTTGATCTGCTGCACCTATATCTTGGCTTTCTTTCCGAATCATTAGGATTCTCTTCAATTTTATATGCTCTTTTTTTTTGTGTTTCCTGGGAAATGTATTCAAGTATCCTTTGTTGATGAGAGTATTTGGGAATCTCAAGTATACAACGTTTGTTTGTTTTGCAGATAGAAGAGGATGTAAAAGATGCCATTGTGTATATTGATGCTGGATGCACAGAAAGCTTTCAATTTGCAGGAGCATTCCCTTTGTTCTTGGAACTAGGTGCTCGAGCAGTATGTAGCCTTGAAAATATGACTTCCCTAGATGCGGTAAGCTTGTGACCGTGTAATTTTGGGTTCAAAATGCTAGTTAAGGAAGATTGTTATCAATGTTGCATTCCTTTGTTGCTGTCAAATCTCAATGGGAATATTGAAGTCTATCTTCCTAGAAAATGTGAGATCTTCCGATTTATGGCTTATGATGTGACTTTTGATGCATTTTTGCTCTAGGTGGCTGATTGGAATTCAAAGTTTGATTCTGCAAAGAGAATTGTAATTATGACATCTCGGCTTCTCAATGATGCTCATCGATATATGCTACGCTGTCTAAGCAACCATGAAGGTGTACAACGCTGCACAGTATTCACTTCTATTTCAGAGGTCTTCATCATAAACTCTATCCTTGATCTCTTTCTTTTATTCCTCTTTTTTCCAGAAGCAAAAGGAGGAGTAGGGACATTTATATTTGCATATTTATTTTATCTTCTTAAACAATCATAAGCTATTTTACTTATCAGCACTACTTGTTGATGTATCCGATTTATCATCACTAGTGATTGTCATAGAAATATATTCAAATTGAAAGTAATCTATACCCTAATGATTGATCAGTTCCGATTCTCTTGAGTCATTGAATATTTCTTATCTAATTACTTGATTAATTTGAACTGTTTAACGTACAGGGATCTCATTCAGCTTACCCTGATTCACCTCTAGGTCCAGACGCGTATCGAGAATACGAAACCTTACTTGTGCAGGATTATAATGAACATACCAAGAAAAGCGACAAAATATCTAAAGACAAAGGGGGTTCTAAGTTCTCTTCAGCACTTGAATCCCTTACTATGGAACCTATTGAAAATTTAGATAATTCATCAGGTGATGCGGAAGGTTTAGTAGTCTCGGTGCACCACTTCCCCTTAATTATCTGTCCTTTTACTCCTAGAGCGTTTGTCTTACCTTCTCAAGGATCAGTCGCAGAAGGGTCCTTGTCCCGTCAACATGAGGATTCTCTTAGTTTTGCGTTACCTCCCATATGTACTGGATCTATGTCTGATACTGATGATGTTTCTCCTGGTGCAACTCTCACCGCACATTTTCTTTACCAGCTTGCTCTCAAGGTAATATTATCTTCTTGCTTGTTTGTCAAAGCTTTTTAATTTCTTCTTTTCTTTTTCTAAAGTTGTGACCATGTTGATTTGTAGATGGAGTTGAAGCTGGAAATATTTTCACTTGGTGATTTATCAAATAATGTTGGGAAGATTATGACAGACATGTCAAGTCTTTATGATGTAGGGCGTCGTAAGCGATCTGCGGGGTTGTTACTTGTTGACCGGACACTTGATCTTATCACTCCTTGTTGTCATGGGGATTCGCTTTTCGATCGTATCTTTTCATCTTTGCCTCGCGCAGAAAGATTTTCTTCACAAGCACAGCTTAAACAAGGGATTCCCAGTATCGATCGTCCTTCTCTTGATGTTCAAGTGCCTCTCGGTGAGCTTTTGAATGAAGAACCAAGCAAGATCCGGGAATCTGGTCTTCCTGAAGGTGTTGAAGCTTTTCTCCGTGGTTGGGATTCATATACCTCTGAACGTGACAAGAAATCTATCGCCAATTGGACTGAACTACTAAATGGTTCTCTTGTTGCCACTGAATGTTTTAGAGGAACGCCTTACTTAGAGGCTATGATTGATAGGAGAACAAAGGATGGAAGTGTACTGGTGAAGAAATGGCTTCAAGAGGCTCTTCGTCGTGAAAATATCTCTGTTAACGTGAGATCTCGTCCTGGTTACGCTACAAAACCGGAGCTCCAGGCCATGATCAGAGCGTTGTCACAAAGCCAGTCGTCTTTGTTGAAAAACAAAGGGATTATTCAGTTAGCGGCAGCTACAGCCGCTGCACTTGATGAATCCCAAAGTGCTAAATGGGATACTTTTAGCAGTGCGGAGATGATGTTAAACGTAAGTGCTGGTGATACGAGTCAGGGTTTGGCTGCTCAAATTAGTGACCTGATTAACAAAACTGCTCTGGCTGAACTTCAAGCGAAAAAGAATGAGAAACCAGATCGAGGGATTCTATCTTTCAGAGATGCCTTGCTTCTTACAATTGTTGGTTACATTCTTGCTGGCGAGAACTTTCCTACATCTGTTTCAGGTGGGCCTTTCTCTTGGCAAGAAGAGCATTTTCTAAAAGAAGCTATTGTCGATGCCGTTCTCGAGAATCCATCAGTAGGGAATCTCAAGTTTCTTAATGGGTTAACAGAAGAGCTTGAAGGTAGACTGAATCGTCTCAAGTCAGAGGAAAGTAAAGAAACGCCTTCTGATGATCAATTAGACATTGATGCTCTTGATGATGATCCATGGGGGAAATGGGGTGATGAGGAAGAAGAAGACGACGACGCTGACAATACTAAAGCAGACGAGTCTTATGACGATATGCAGCTGAAACTAGATTTGCGTGATAGAGTTGACAGCTTATTTAGGTTTCTCCATAAGTTATCGAGTCTAAGAACAAAGAATCTACCGTTAAGAGAAGGCTCATTGGCTTCAGAGAGCAGTGATCCTTCTGGAAACAAAGGGCTACTTTACAGGCTTTTAACAAAAGTGTTGAGTAAAGACGAGATACCAGGTTTACAATACCATTCCTCAACTGTAGGAAGGCTTTTCAAAAGCGGGTTTGGAAGATTTGGTCTTGGTCAGGCGAAACCGAGTCTCGCAGACCAGAGTGTCATTCTTGTCTTTGTCATTGGAGGAATCAATGGTCGAGAGGTAAGTTTCTTCACCACAAAAATTGCATCCATCGGTTTTGGGACTATCTTTGTAATGACTTGTCTCTCTTTCCTCCATTGTCAAGGTTTTGGAAGCTCAAGAGGCTGTGGCGGAGAGTGGTAGACCGGACATTGGCCTTGTTATTGGAGGAACGACTCTTCTAACTCCTGACGACATGTTCGAGTTATTGTTGGGACAGTTTAGCCATTTTTGATCAACCTTACTCTCACTGTCTCTGTTGTTAGCTATGTATTAGAAAAAACGCATGAATTTGGTTAAATGGTTATATAACAAAACTATAGCTCCATTTTGGAGAGAAAACATGAATATTGGATATCAATTGCAAATAAGCGTGTTATTATTCTGAAGTTATTTACAATTTTGGTCCCTTAAGTTTTGTAAGTTTTAGAGAAGAAGCTTTTAAGTTGGAAATTGGGAATCCCTTAAACCCCCAAATTCGCAACTCAGACGAAAAACCTCGAGTGAAGAAGTGAAAATGGCAGCCATGAAGCTTCTGCTCTCGCAAGCTCGCCGCCAAGGCCTCACCAAATCCTTTTCGTCTCCATTTCAACAAATCCCTAGGCTCTTCTCTTCCTCTTCTTCATCTGATGCAAATCCTTCTCCGGATTCGAATCTAAATCCGCCGTTTAACGAATCCCGCAAACAGCCCGCTACAATCGAGCCAGTGTCGTACGCCGCCAAACCGAAATCTGAAACTCCTTCTCCTCCATTATCTTCAGAATCGGCGGAGAATCGTCAGCCTCAGGGATCCTCAGAATCAGCGAACCAGGAAGGTCGTTCGAACTGGACGCGAGAAGAAATCCGATACGTGAAAGACGCTGCTTCGATCAATCCGGTTTCTTACGCTCAGCGTGTGGCCCCGCTTCCGGAAGATCGTGTCGCCGGTGAGGATGAAAGGGAGAGAACTCCGGAGGAGATGGAGAGGGAAAGGAAGAGGATTGAAATAGAGAATAGGGCTAGAAGAAGGTTTTTAAGAGCTAATGCTGTGGAAGAGGATACTTCTTCGCTTCCTTTGCCAACATTGCTTAAACCAGAGTTAAAGCATGGAAAGAAACCTATCTTCGATCTCATGGAGGCTATTAGAGAGATTAAGGTCAGTGTTAAGTCATTAACTGTGCAAATGATTTATCTGGTTAGGAAACGGAGCTGCAGTTATTAGGATCAGATAGTTTTCGTTTTTGATATTGTGCTCCACTCTAATGTCAACATATAAATGTGTCAAAGGAAGCTTTGTTAGATTCACCCCTTAATTGTGGATTAGTGTAGAGGGTGCTGAAATAGTAGATCATTCAAGTTTTGTTTTAATGGTGGTACTGTGATAGTTTTGGATTCCTATAAGATTTGTTCTTGTGTTGACTTTTAAGTATAGTGAGGGAGGAGAGAGTACTAGGAATGGTTTAAGATATAAATGAACTCTTCAATTTGTGTATCCCTCATGTTCGTCTTTTTTCAACAATGGTTCAGGCCAATTCCAAGGCGAAGTTTGATGAAACTCTTGAGGCACATGTGAGGTTGGGCATTGAAAAAGGCCGATCTGAGCTGGTAATATATTCTCTGCATGTTCTGCTATTATAGTCTCATTCTTATCCTTTGTTCTAGACTAACTGCAATCACTATTTAAAAACTGCAGATAGTTCGTGGTACTTTGGCTCTACCACACTCTGTTAAAAAGGTACAAGAAATGTCTTTCTGATCCATCATTGGAATTTTTGTTTATCAGCTGTTGATATAATACAAAGAAATGATCTTCCTTGTTCAGGATGTGAAAGTGGCTTTCTTTGCTGAGGGGGCTGATGCAGAGGATGCAAAAGCTGCAGGAGCTGATGTAGTTGGTGGTCTTGAGCTTATTGAGGAAATCTTGAGTAATGAACCAATGCACTTAACTTCTATCTTCTTTGATGATTCACTAGCTTGCCTTTGGCTCTGTCATAACTTTATCTCATTTCCTGATGCAATCTCTTGAGGTCTAATTAACTCTTATATGCAGAAAGTGGAAAGATCGACTTTGATAGATGTCTTGCAACTCCGAAAATGATGCCTCGTGTTTACAAGGTTCTTTATTTTATGCATTTCAAATATATTTCTTGGAACATGTTATCTGGTCACTAAAATATAAGAATGGTTTGTGTGTGCTTATTTACAGATATCAAGAATTCTTAACAATCACGGTTTAATGCCAAACCCAAAAGTAAATTCTCTCAACATCTTAACTCTTAGTGATCAGTTTAGTATGCTTACCTCTCTTCCTTTTGTTATATTTGTTGTAGCAAGGTAGTGTAACCAAGGATGTAGCGAAAGCAGTCAAAGACGCAAAAGCTGGACATACCAAATTCAGAATGGATAAAACTTCTATTCTTCATGTTCCACTTGGAAAGGTGACATCTCTTCCCAAAAGAGTTATCTGAATTTTCCATTTAGCTTTATTGCTTAAACAAGAACTCTTTCCATCTTCCATCTAGATGAGCTTTCCAGAGGATGCTTTAAGAGAGAATGTTGGTGCATTTATGAACGCCCTTTTGCTCGCAAAACCAGCCGGTTTGAAAAAGAGTAAGCAAAATCAAACCGAGCTTGATATAAATTTTGTTGTTATTTGGGTTGACTCTCTTACATTTTTTTTATACAGCTTCAAAATATGCTGGTTATGTGAATGCATTCCACTTATGCAGTACGGTAAGCACTCTAATGGCTTCTTCTAGAAACCATTTTTGTTCTCAACCCAATTAAACCGTAAAACTAAACCGGTTTTTATGCAGATGGGAAAGGGTTATCCGGTAACGATACAGTCGTTATCGAGAGCAGCGGATCTATACACCAAATTGCAGCTCAAGTGAGAGCAGTAAAACCTTCCTTTACATTGTTATCTCGGTAATAACACTTCAAAAAGATAAAATGTCTTTTCTTTTTTTCCCGGGAAAGTTATTAGTTATTCTGGTTTCCAAATGATGATGACTCTGAATCTTTAAAACATTATAGTCCGTTATTTTCTTCTTAGGTTTAGTCGATTTAAGCTCAGCTGGCTTTTTGTCTACTTTTGTTTGTGTTGTTTGAGAGCTTATAAAAACAAAGGGAGTGACTCGTTCATTTTGAATAAGAGAACTTATTAGCACTATAATCACAATGGGAATCAAATAGTGTCGAATCAATTCTTGAAAAGTTAGACAATTTTTTGTTCAGTAGGCGGAAAAAAAAAGAAAATGTAAAACACTTTCTAACATTAAAGATACAAATGTATATTTGTAGGATACAAATTATGTGGTATGTTAATAAATATATAAATCCAATGACTATTTAGTTGAAACACAAAAGAGAAACCATATGACTATGAAAATTGTATTCTTTTTATTTGAAAAATGTTTAGATTTTGGTGGGAATCTGTGCTGAAATTACATAAAAAGGAAAAAATTATTATCAGTTAATACAATTATGATCGGAATTATGATCTCATTAGCTTAGGAATAAGTATCACGAATACTTACACAATATATTTGACGTTATATATTCAGAATTGACGTTACAATACATGTCTCGCTATATATAATGGAATGGTGGAATCGTTGTTCTTGACCAGGGTTTAATTATGGTTAAAATAGATTTTATTCAACTCCTTTTTTTTCTATGGATATGACAAATTAATGTAAATAAAGTCTATAAATGTGATATATGTATATGTATACATTATCTTTGTTTTCCTTATTGGAAAAATACAATATCCGTTTAATCCAAGAAGTAAGTAGTTATTAAAAAATGCAAAATGGAATACAAATGACAAGAAAATTAGTCAAAACAAATCTAACAGGTTTATGACATTACTATACTGAGCTACGATCAATTATATATAAATTGTGTTTTACTTACCATATCAAAACAGCAAAACATTTTTTTTTTTTTGAGACAAGAAGCAAAATAATGTCATCACCACACTTTGTTGTCTTGTGCATCATCCTCATTGCCGCTTCTGGTCTTCACGAATGTATGTTGTATACACAAACAGCAATTCATCGTCATATTATTTTTAAAAATTCGTTAATTTTGTTTTGTTTTTTTTTTCCTTAGGCAGAAGAACTAACATGGAGAAGAGTGTTGATTTGGGAAGCAAAATAACTTTATGGCCACCTTCAGTATGTTATAAAACACACTGCACCGGTAGTTTCTTTGCCTACTTCAAAACATGTCAGTGTTGCAAAGGACACTTTAAGTTTTGTTCAACGAAGCAATCAGAATGTGAAAGGGAGTGTCATAGATTAAACCCGCCAACACATTCACCAAAGATCTGACAAACTTGCTAAGTCGTTCAATAAAAATCTAATGGTGTATCTTTTTTTTTGGTTTTAAGGTTAAGAACTTATGGTGTATCTTTCTTTTTATCATAATTAAAAAAAAACAAAATACAAATATACATTTTATAAAGCGATTTCAACATTTTGTTTTGTTTTGTTTTGATAAACCTGTAGATATAGTCCCTTACTCCTTTATAGGGAAAGACTTTCACAAATAAAAACAATTACATTTCAGCTTTCTCCCAACAAAAAATATATAAAAATGGAGGTGATTTAACACATATTGGACACAAATTCGTATTAAACGATACACCATTTCGAGAGTAAAGGCTTGAATCTTTTCCTTTCCAAGTTGGCCAATATTTTGCCTCTAATACAATTATCGATGAGCTTGAAGCTGGTCTTCGGAGGTTGAAAGCAGTTTGAATGCAAACGACAATTCCTTTCATTCCATATGTGGTAAACCTTAGCATGAACATTGAACTACTAGTTTCTTCAACTTGATGCTTAGGGAGTGCTGAGGAGGAGAGGAGCTAGGAGATAACCGTGTCATGTCAGCAAAAATGAACACATTGTGACTCAAACTTCTTAGAAGCAACTGCCAAAGTTCAACGTTGTAAGAAAAATGAGTGAACAAATGTTCTTCAGTCTCATTTGCGTTACCGCAAAGTAGACAAGTGGTGGGAAAATTCATACCCCAAGCAGAGAGTTTGGTTAAGAGTGGAAGCTTATCATGGTTAGTATTAGAGCAGCTGTAGAGCAAGTCAAATGGAATGCCGTCAAGCCCAATGAAATGTTAACTAACCGATGTGTTCTCCGAAAGTAGTTTCATATAAATAGGATGAGAACTTTGATTGTAACCTAGAGTATCAATGTCAATATCCAAAATTGTTTTGTTCTTGATGACAATGTAAATCTCTCATAACATCGATACTTATAGGAAACTACTTGCGGTGGAACTCTTTCTTTCACATGAGAAATACGCAGATGACCTTCTAGCTATTGGTGCAATATCATTTTTTTTTCCCTATGCCCACTTTTTTGCCTCTTCAATCTTACAAGACACAAAATCATAAACCCTTATTTGAGAACCCTACTTACTTCTAGAGCTCTGCGGGCAAACTTGAATACCTAACACTCGTAAGACATGATCTACGATTTGTTGTCAACCTTATTTTTCAAAGAGTGCCCGCTCCTACTACCTTAGAGTTCACCTTACGCAAAAGGATCCTACAGTATGTCAAAGGGAAAACTAATGTGGGTATTTCCTTCTTACACTAGAATCAACAACATACCCAACTTATATCATGTATTTTATTTCAAATTCTATTAATGTCTGAAACTTAAGAGAGCATCACACATTATTGATTTCAAATTGCATTCTCGTAGACGTGTGTATATATATATATATATATTAGAGCCTTCAATAATCTTCATATTACATGGTATTATATTCACACTAATTTCTTTAATCATCATATGAGAGAAATATCTTTTGTTTGTTACCATCTATATATTTCCGCTCTTGGTTAGAATCAATGGCGGAGGCAGCATGTAACTATGTGGGTCAACTGACCCATGTAAAAAAAAAATTTGTAGTGTAATATTTGTTAAATATTTTTAATTTATGTATTTCTATATCTAAAATTTTTATGACCCCCTCAATTTTTTGTGTGGCTCCGCCACTGGTTAGAATATGAGCTCTTGAAAAAATTCATCGGTCTTGACCTCGACAGTATTGTTATTATACACATTCATGTTTGCGACCACTTGTATAACCTCTTCGGCGGTCAGTGTTATTGGTGTGCTCCATTTCTTTCTTGCATAGAATTTCAAATTCGCTTAAAGGAATGGAACATATATAATTGGACGAGATTCATGATTTTTCATCAATAGCTTATTTTTCCGATCCACCACCACTACAGGAAATCATGGCAATTTTCCAATTGCAAAATCCGTTGGTAATCAGTTGGTATACGCCTAAAACCAATGAATTTCTAACGGAAAATTAATTGTTGGTATTTGGGCGTTGGAAATTCGTTGGAAATTTCCAACAGATTTCCAATGAATTTGATCGGTTGGAAATTTCTAACGGAGATTCCATTGATCTTCCGTTGGAAATTTTCAACGGATTCTCAACGGATTTTTTTTAATTAAATTTTTTTAATTCGTTTCTTTAATTTCTATTAATTCGATTTTTTTAAAAAAAATTTTAATTAATTCAATTTTTTATTTATTGAAATTTATTTTTTCAGAAAAATAAATTCGTTGTAATTTATAGGGAAACAATAGTTTATCCTGGAAACCGACGTCGACTTCTTGGTTCGACGTCGATGGAAAATTCTTGCTGAGTTTAAAAAGAAACGTAGAGAGCTTATTCAAATGATGGATGCAAATGAGGAAAATTCTCGGATTTCTTATATAGAGATTTTCCAACGGATGTCGTTGGAAATCGTCTGTTGATATTTTGTCGGAAGTCTGTTGGGACACTTGCAACTAATATATTCGTTGGAATTCTGTTGAAAATTTCCAACAGAATTCCAACAAAATTTAATTAAGTGGATAATTCGTTGAAAATCAATTATAAAATTTACCAATAGATTTATCCGTTGGAAATTTCTTCGTTGGAAATTGGCATGTTTTCTTGTAATGCACAATAGAAAAAGATATAAGTTTATAATACTTCTTATATTTCTTTTCTCGGTAATGTGTCTGATAGGAAAACAATATGTACATGAAAAACATAATATGTTTTCCTAACATCTCTACACAATTTTTTTTTTCAGTAGGCGGAAAAAAAAAAAAAGAAACTGTAAAACACTTTCTAACACTAAAGATACAAATGTATTTTTTGTAGATTACAATTTATGTGGCATGTTTTTTTTTTTTTTTTGTTAAATAGTTTATGTGGCATGTCAATAAATATATAAATCCAATGACTATTTAGTAGAAAAACAAAAGAGAAACCATATGATGTAAATTACATACTTATTATTCGAAACATGTTTAGATTTTGGTGGGAACATTTGAGCTGAAATTACATAAGAAAATTATTATCAATTAATATAATTATGAATTATGATCGGAATAAGCTCAGAGATAAGTATCACGAATGATTACACAATCTATTCAGAATTGACATCACTATACATGTATTGCTATATTAAGACATGAGATGTTATGCAATGGTGGAATCGTTGTTCTTGACCAAAGGTTTAATTATGGTTAAAATAGATTTTACAACTCCTTTTTTTTCTATGGATATGAGTTTCATATGACAAATGTAAATGAAGTCTAACAACAAACAAATACAATTATATATAAATGTTTTCCTTATTGGAAAGATACAATAGACATCCGTTTAATCCAAGAAGTAGTTATTAAAAATGCAAAATGGAATACAAATGACAAGAAAATTAGTCAAAACAAATCTAACAGGTTTATGACATTACTATACTGAGATACGATCAATTCTATATAAATTGTGTTTTACTTACCACCAAAACATTTTTTTTTTTTTAGAGAAGCAAAATAATGTCATCACCACACTTTGTTGTCTTGTGCATCATCCTCATTGCCGCTTTTGGTCTTCATGAATGTATGTTGTATATAAAAACAGCTAATCATCGTCATATTTACCATTATTTTAAAAAATTCGTTAGTTTTGTTTTGATTTTCTTTAGGTATAATAAACACGGAGAAGAGTGTTGACTTGGGAAGCAAATTAACTTTATGGCCACCTTCAGTATGTCATAAAACACGTTGCTCAGGTAGTTTCTTCAAAACATGTCAGTGTTGCAAAGGACACTTTAAGTTCTGTTCAAGGAAGCAATCAGAATGTGAAAGGGAGTGTCATAGATTAAACCCGCCAACACATTCACCAAAGATCTGACAAACTTGCCAAGACGTTTAATAAAAATCTGATGTTGTATATCTTTCTTTTTATCATAATAAAGAACAAAAATACAAAAATACATATTATAAAGCGATTCCAACATTTTTTTTTTGTTTTGATAAACCTGTACATAGTCCCTTTATAGGGAAAGGCTTTTACAAATAAAAAATCATTACAGTGCAGCTTTCTCCCAACAGATCAAAAAAAATATATATAAAAAATGAAGGTGTTTAACACATATTGGTCACAAAATCGTACTTAAACGATAAATCATGAGAACATAGCCATTTCGAAAGTAGAGCCTTGAGCCAAAACTAATCTTCCTATTATTAATCAAGTAACAAAATCCCGCTTGGTGGGTTTAACCAATCTTTTTTTTTCTGAAAAACAAACTTCATTAATAAAGTTAAGTTTAAACGATTACAGGAAAAGAAAGATCAAAGGGCTAATTTCGCCAACTTATCAGCTATTGAATTATCCTTTCGAGGAATAAATTCAAATGTGGGATAATCAAAACGTTTTGACATTTTCAAAATAACGTCATGTATGATTTTGTAGAGTTCTTGAAGAGGTTCTTGCTTGGTGATAGTTTGGATTAAGTTTGAGCAATTTGAAGCAATCTTGATCATTCTTTCAAATGGACAGTTACAACTTCTTCTTTTTTTTTGATAAAAATTAAATGTATTGTCCAAAAGGGAAAATTATCTATATAAAATTCATTTAAAACTTCAACTTTGATCTTAAAAAAAGTAAAAAAAAAAAAACAAAGAGGAGAAAGCTTATGCTAAATCAAAAGATGCTAATACTAAGCAACCTAAGAAAAAAGCATATTTCTATATGCTTTCCTTTTCTTATAACCAAGAAACATTACCATGATGCAACAGTCAATCGAAAGGAAGAGAATTTGAGGGGATTTGGAGGAGCTTTGATGGATCCTATCATTTCGATCATGCTAGATATAGAAAAAGTTATGCTTCCATGAAAAAAAAATTATAAGTACTTGGGGCTCTTACCCCGGTCTCTCTCTTCTTTTGTTTATTAGAAATGTATCTAGTAAACTCATCGTCATCATTCACCTCCTCTGATCTAGAGGATTCATACTCAAAAACATCGGAGTCAGACTCAACAACCTTTTTACCCGGATCTTTACTCATTTTAGAAGAGTTTCCAACATCCTTTCTTAACTTCTGAACCGGAGCCTCTTTTATAATCGACCCTCCATTCATAACCTTATGAACCCAAGAGTCCTTACCATTCATTCCTTTCTCTTTAGAAGAACCTTTTAGAACCCCCGCTGCGGACTTTTGCTCCGTCTTCTTCTTTCTCCTAGGACATTCCTCTGTAACATGCAGCTTCGATTACATCCAGAGCAAGTAATTGGAGCTTGAGGACACCTCTTAGAACTATGTCCCACCGCATCACAAATAAAGCATATAGGTGGTAACCAAGGACTCGACACCTCTATCCTCTGAATGTGTCCTGAATCAAGCTGGACATTTACATGCTCATGAAGCCTTACTCTAGGATCAATAAGTGTGCAAATCTTAGCAACCTATAAATTTAACAGGTTGATAGTCTCTAGATGGCATTTCACGAATTTACCAACTAAAGAAGCAATTCTTCCTAAGGATTCTTCATTGTAGAACTTAAGAGAAACATTCCGTAATTCCAGCCATACTGGGACAAAGGTAAGTTATGGAATTTCAGGAGTTAACCCTGGCTTCCATTTCGCAATAAACATTGTCTCACCATCGAAATGCTATATTCCTGGACTAAGAACACAATTTCTTGTTACAGGTAATGGAATCCGAAACAAGAAAGCTTTTTCACTAAGCCGAGATACTGAGATATCCCTATAATCGATTACTCCATATACCATTAGTAATCGCATACGTAACGCCTCTTGATGGAGCATCACCATAAAACTGACCAATAACGAAATTGTCTTACTGTTTTTCTTTTCTCTCAATCACATAATTTGGGATCTTAACACATTTTTCACTAGAATCCAGCAAAAAACTCTCATCTTCCACATCCAAATTCTTAGTGTCCACCTTAAGAAGATCCTTCCAAATAGGCTTAGGTTGAATCAATACACTCACATCCATAACATCCGGTAGAGCTTCTTTTACAATCGGTGAGTTGGCCGGAGCCGGAATCTCCACCACCAGATTCATTGAACCTGAAGAAACTCCGGTGCCGCTATTTCTTTTAGGATAGCCAGGGTGGATCTCATTTGAAGCACCAATCGTACCCTTCAACGGTTCCTGCTTATCAGCTTTCAATACAGAGCTATTGAGAACTTCACCTACTTCAATTTGCAGATGCAGATCACCATCACTTTTGCATGCCTTTGAAAGGAAATTCTAGGCAGAGCTTACCAATCCGGCCAAACAGGAATCAATTTCTGGGCTTTAATCTTCCATCATCTCGCCCTTCATCTTGGATTTCGAGATTCACGAACTAGAAGCAGATGAATAGGATTTGAACGAAATAGATCCTGTCCTTCCTAGAGTCATTTAATATGATTCCTCTGTTTGTATATAAATATAATACGGCTCATTTTACTTCAAAATGTCGTAGAAATTTATCTTTGAAACAAAGAGGAAGAATGTGATTATAATCTTTGATTTTTGCTGGAGTTGTCTACGGAAATGATACAGCAGAATACCCAATCCTTTATATTTAATGAAACATGTTGATTTATTTATGTAAAATATTATGTTATGTTAATAATAATAAATCGAAAAATTATTTGAAAGTAAATATTTATTATTATAAAATAAAATGAGAAATGTAAAAAAAGTTTAATAATATATATATATATAGAGAGAGAGAGATATAAAGACAAAAATAACAAAATGAAAAGTAAATTATACAAATCTAACAGCTTTTATGACATTACTATACTGAGATATGATCAATTAATTATACATATCGTGCATGTTATACCAAATGAAACAGCAAAACATATTTTTATGAGAGAAGAATCAATATAATGTCATCATCAAATTTTTTTATCTTTTGCATCATCCTCGTTTCCGTTTTTGGTCTTCACGAATGCATGTTATCTTTTGCATCATCATCGCCATATTTACCAGTATTTTTTTTAAAAATAATTAAATATATATATTTTCTTTTTCTGGTAGGTCGAAACATGGAGAAGAATCTTGATTTGGGAAACAAATTAACTTCGCAATGTTATTATACTCTTTGCAGCGGTTCCATCTTTGGATATTGTTATTGTTGCAAAGCTTTCATAAAGTTTTGTTCAAAGAAGCTCTCAGAATGCGAAACGGAATGTCCAAAATGGAACCCACCACCACCAATATGATCTGAGAAACTTGTCAAAACGTTTAACTATACATGAATCTTATGGCCTATCTATCTATTCTTTTTGCTCTCTTTTTACCATAATATCTCTCAAAGAGATTATGAATCTAATAATGACATAGGTTACGTACCATAAAAAAATATGTAGCTCGTGTTAGACAATTCTAGCTCTTCGATCCTAATGAAATATGGGGTATGCCAATATTATGATGGCTTCCAATAATTATCAGAGATCTGAGAAACTTTTAATACCGATGTATGGTCCAATGAGTTACACGTAGACTTCTTTTTCAGTCCTGACAGCATAATTCTTTGCCCAAAGTGAAAATAAAACAAAAACAACTAAAGGAATAAAAAAGTTGGGACGATATTTGCCCAAGTCAGAAGCAATATAAAAATGCTTATATTAAATAACTTTACATTCACATAATTTATCTCTCTATCCTCCTTTTGCAATCCTTATATAAATCCGTGTGGTAGTAATAATCCAATCCATCCACAATTAGATAAATTCATAGAAGCAACGGTGCCTTGGATCCAAAAACTTCTGTTTTTTACTTACTTTGTCACCCTAAATGGACAAGGTTCGAGGAACATTGAGTTTGTTTATTTATTTATCTTATCTTTCTTCATGATAAAAGTTGATTTTCTTCTCGTCTTCTACTTGCTAATTTTGTTTCCAATCATATCACTAACCATAAAACCAATAAAATAATCATACTGTACTTCGCTGGATTAAAAACAGATAAGATAACCATATAGGGACTATATATTTTCATGCAAGAGCATCTTTTTAATCATACAAAAATTAATTCAGTTAACAAAAAAATATTATTGAGGATGTTTCTAGGGCACTAAAATTTGCAGAATTAGGATAATAATTAAATTTGAACATCAAAGATATATAAAAAACTCAAGTCTAGTGTTGTATTCTAAATTTGATATTGTTCTACGTACTTCCTATGAGTTACTTCTTTTTATTATATTGTTTGTTAAACCATCAAGTTAATATATAGTAGGGTGGTCCTCTTCTAGTAATTAATCTGTTCTTATTTCATTGATAGACTTAATTAATTTAGTGAAGTTTCAGTAAGTTATACACAATACTGATTGCTTACTTGTAGGAAAAGCAACCGATGATGGTGTATACGAATGAACCACCAATAGAGCTAACAAGAATAAGTGACAATCGGCTATCAGTACCGGAGTTCACATTTCACTACACCAAGAAGGATGAAACCGGATCTGGTAGTGGCAACGTGGGTAGATGGAGCGAAGGAGATCGTGCTCTATTGCCGCCTCCTCTTCCTAAACACGGAGGATCTCAGAAAGCTAAGGTTTGGGCAACGACGACTAAACCAGATTATTCTTGTCCTCAGCCTTTGATTCCCGGTTTATGGGCTTCTTCTGTCAACGACGAGTATTGTTGCATCTATAGAGCGCCAAACCGGTTAAGGAGAGTGAATCCAGAAGTTTATACTCCTCAGATGCTTCTCATCGGTCCACTTCACCATTCTAAGAAATCTGAATCCCCTGAACTCGCTAAAACCGATTTAAGGTACATTCATATATAAAAAAAGATCATATATTCTTTTTAATTGTAGTTAAGCTAATGCGTTTGGATTATAAATTCCAGGTACTTAGACTATATGAACATGGAGCTTCACAAGAAGAAGTACCTTGATGATTTTGCAAATAAATATGGGATTCAAGCCGTCGAAGAGTTCAAGAAAATCATCGAAAGGGATGAGCAATTCATAAGAGAAAGCTACGCCGAATCAACGGATTGGATCCAATCTCAAGAGTTTGTTGAAATGATCCTCCGCGACTCGGTATTCATATTAGGGTTCATCCTTCAGATGGGACCATATAACATTGATCGAAAAGGAGATATTCTTTTCGTGGAACCTTGTCTCATTACCACTATTTTAGAAGACCTAATCTTACTTGAAAACCAACTTCCTTATGCCCTTTTAGAGGAACTCTTCCAACCTTTTCTCTTTAAACTTAAAGCTCAAGAAACATTTCGTGAGCTTGTCCTTCGACTTTTTAGACTCGAAGGAAAGATTGAAAGAAACGTGCAATTCCGACACTTTACAGATTTGTTCCGACGTGTGCGTGTAGAAACACTTGGTTTGACAGAAGATGACATTATTAGAGCAAATGCCAATCAACCGAAGAGCATAAAGAATCTACACAACGCAGACAAACTAGACAGTGCGGGAGTGGATTTCGTGAATCTGGATGAAGAAGACGATTTATCGTTGGTGATTAGCTTTCAAGGTGGAATCTTGAAAATGCCTTGCTTCATAGCGGAAGACAACACCGAGAGGGTTATGAGGAACATAATGGCACTCGAGCAATGTCATTACCCTCTCAGTGCTTATGTATGTAACTACATTGCCTTCTTGGATTTCTTAATCGACAGTGAGCAAGACGTTGACTTGCTCCTCAAGAAAGGTAAAAAAAAATTTTTTTAAAAAAAAGCTAGTTCATGCTCAATCCTGTTTTTGTTTGTTTTGCAACTTCCTAACAAACCTGTTACATTTTATGTTAAAAGGAGTTGTAAGGAATTGGTTAGGGAAAAAAGAATCAGTAGTGGAAATGATGAACAAGCTGTGTTTAGGGCTCGTGGATTTTGGATCTCACTATTTCCCTATAGCCGAAAGTCTCAACAATCACTACAAGAGTCGTCTCAACAGATCCATTGCCACACTCCGACGAGTCTACTTCAACGATCTTTGGACCGGAACTGCTACCGTGGCAGCCGTCGTTCTCCTCGTGTTGACTTTGATTCAGACGGTGGCTTCCATTCTCCAAGTGATGCCGAGCGATGATAAGTCACCGCCGCCTCCAGCTCCGCCCCGAGGACTGTAGTTTTACTATTTTTTTACTCTAAACTATATTTAATTATGTCTTGTTTATCTCTTTACCTTTTTCAATTCTCAGAGCGAATAAAAAAGAAAGTTCAAGATTTTTGGATATGTTAAACTAACAATTCACATTCTAGTTTAACTAAACCAAGACCAAATAACAAAATAAGTAAATAACCAACATTTATCTTTAATATGAAAGATATAAATATATTTTACCAAAATAAGATACAATTTTTTTTCTGTAAAATAAAATTGATATGTTATGCTAATAAATATATAAATTTAATAATGATTTAAAAGTAAAGGTTTATTATTTTCAATAGAAAGAACAAATGTAAACAAAAATCTAATGCAAATACAATAGATAAAATTTATTTTGTCCGTTTGTTTTCTTTATTCATCAAATATAATAACTTACTCGAGATTTCACTGATTCAAAAAGTAATTGGTATAATAAAAAAATGCAAAGAAGATCAGAAATGACAAAAAAAAACTGATTAAACAGATCCACCTGCTTTTATGACATTACTATAAGAGATATATATATATATATGATCAATTACACACTTTATATATATATATATATATATATATATATGTTGTGTGTTACCATATCAAATAGCAAAACATTTCTTTGAGAGAAAAATCACTATGACATTGTCATCATCTAATTTTATTATATTTTTCATCATCCTCGTTTCCGTTTTTGATCTTCATGCATGTAAGTCGTATATACACATTTAGTTGCTAATCATTGTCATATTGACCACTATTTTTTTTTCCTCTCTAAATTGTTAAAAATATTTTGTTTATACTTTTGTAGGTTTCAACGTGAGGGAAATTCATAATCAGCCAAACAAAATAAGTTTATCACACTCTTCTTCAATATGCGTTCATAAACGTTGCAGTATTGGCCTGTTTCGCAATTGTTACTGCTGTGCCGGGGAGGGCAAGTTTTGTTCAAAGAAAAAAGCAGAATGTGAAACAGAGTGTCCAAAATATACATCACCACCAACTACTCCTTTTCCGCCACCAATTACTCCTTTTTCGCCATCACCACCTGGTGGTGGTGGAGGTGGTGATATTCCTCCACTTATTGTTGTGTAACCATTTATTCCGTTATCTTAGTAAAAATCATATAGAAAATATATAATTAAACAAAATAATCAATAAATGTAATGAGTAATTCCATCAACTATATATATCTATCGTATTTAGAACAGCTCCATCAGAGGTTTTTAACACAGAAATAAAAAAAAAAATAATAAATTTTTTACGGATTCCATCGGAAAGATAATAACCGATCAATCGGATCTTTGTTTAAAAAACTATTTTTTACATGTGTATGCTAACGTGGCAGATTATGATTCGTTCATATTATTGTTATTGTTTTTTTTTTTTACTCGAAAAATATAAATCCCACTAAAAAATATAAAAATTTTTATAAAAAATTTCTCTTCCGAATACACGGATGGATGGAAATCCTCTTAATGTCAAACACATCCCCAAGTAAAAACTGCTAACATTTATTACCAAAGACAACGAACGGCTCCGTTTTTAAGATCACATCCATAAATGACAATTTTACCCTTAGAATTCGAATTAGTTCGAGTTTACGTCGTGTTTTGTCAAATCCGCGTCGTTTCAGAGGATTTTCTCAAAACCCTAATTTTCAAAGTTAGAATTGGGATTGAAACTGGAGAGCGATTGCTGAGATTTCCAGTATCGTTCACTCTGTGTTTCTAGGGTTTCGGTGTTATAATGGATGCTCAAGACGCGATCAGTCGTTTACCAGATGAAGTTCTCGTGCGCATCTTATCATTTCTCTTAACGAAACAAGCAGCTTCAACGTCAGTACTCTCGAAGAGGTGGAGGAATGTGTTTGCTCTGGTTTCAAATCTCGACCTTGATGACCGTGATTCTGTGCGTACGACTAAGCGATATCGGCGAGATAATTCGAGAAGATTCATGGATTTTGTGGAGAATTTGCTAAATCTGCAAAGCAATTCGTCTATTAAGAAGCTTTCTCTGAAGATTCATGTCGGTGTTAGAGATGGTCTTGACCCAAATCGTGTTGAAAGTTGGATATGCAATGTGCTTGAGCGTGGTGTTGTTGATCTTGATCTGTTCATCACTTTCAAAGGCAAATCTCCACCACTGCCTTGGTTGATCTTCGAGAGCAATCAAGCTTCCTAAGAATATATCTCTTCCAATGCTTAAGAAATTATGCCTTGAGTCAGTTAATTTCGATGGAGATGTTAAAACTCTTGTATCTAATTGCCCTGTTCTTGAGGAATATGATTGGGAGGAATTGGATTCTGAGGATCAGCTACTGGTAAAATGGAGTGGTTCTCTGTCTTCTCCAAGCCACCATGGAAATACAACTTCTTTCCACACTTCCAAGAGCTTCATCAAATTGCAGGATCGAAATAGAACTAGCTAGTAGTAGCAACTAGTAATGAAATAACTTGTCTGTGGTTTTGCGTATTCTCTTCTTTTAAATATCACTCATCAATGTTCAGCTTTTGAATCAGTCGTATGTATGGCTTTGCTACTGTTCTTTTGAATCTCTCATTAATGTTCAGTCTTTCATGAACTTGAAGCCACACAAAGAATTGAATCAAATTATATAACAAGATCGAACTGTAGTGGTAAAGGGACAGGAAAAATATACATGCACTACATGACTAAAATTAACAACGAAACAGAATTAGTCTTACATATTCAAACCCTAAATTTTAGGGCCTAAAGACAAGATATAAAACACTAGTAATTAAGTCATAATAAGAAAATCTGATTGAGACATCATCTTGATGCGATTATCTTCCCTAAGTAAGGCTTTCTCTTTGATTCTTTGAACTTCCATCTGAATCATGTCACTGGCCATCTCTTCTGCCTTCATCGTCACTAATTTCTCTCCATTGATCTCACCAATTAGTACTTTCCTCCTCAGATCTGGGTTTTTACTATCTCCCATGTTGAACATAATCGATCGATACTTAAGTTTTTGATGTCCAGCAAAACAACCTAGTGTCTCAAACATGGCAGATTCCACCGACACAGCCACAGTCGAAGGATCGCACAAAGCTACTCGTTTCTTCATCTCAGTCGTAACAACCTCAGTCGCGACTTTAGCCAACGATGCTCGAAGAACCTCACGCACTTTGTCTCGATTAGTGTCTCCCGTTTTCATGCTCGAACCAACCTCCACACGCTTCTTCTTCTTCACCGCCGGAATTTCTCTAGTAGTTGTGCTTTTGTTTTCTCTACCGGTAGCGTAAAAATACCTGAGCCATAGATCTCGAAGATTCGTCGCCTCAAATCGAATTTGAAGGTTTTTGTGCTCGACCATAAAGTCACGGAATCTATTTCCAATGTAGGTTGTCTTTAGCACGTCAATAACAAGAGATTCCGGAGCTTTCTTCAAGCGTATCATGGCGTCTATACACCTCGACACATCTGGAGATTTCTTGTCACAGCTTTTTCCTCTGGCCGATAGAATTGCAGCCTCGCACAGTTCCAAAAACTCTTGTTTCTGCATCGTTCGTGTGTGTTTGCTCTCAAGTCTTGATTAGGGTTTTGAAACAAACGAAAGCAGAGAGAAATTGAGAAAGTCGATCACTCGTGTCTCTTTATATATGAAGAGAGTAACGAGTTGCTTGGTTTTGTTGTTGTGCTCCCCAAGCTACCCAACTTTCCTTTTTTTCATTTGTTTTGCTATAAGATTTTCCTTTTTTTTTTCAAATGTACCGACTTTACTTCAACCAAAATAAACTATTTTGCCACATCACCAAATAAAAATTCAGATAAATAATTTGGTTGATAGATTAGTGATTTAAGAGAATCTCAGAAAAAATAGCTCAAGATATTAGTTTTAAAAAGTCTATGTGAAATTGAAGATGATAAATGAGTTCGTGTATGATGATTAGGCCTCTCAAATTTTGAGATAAATCCAAATTAGAGTTGAATTTAGTTATGTTGTTCATTCCATCTCGATCTCTCATTGATTCTAAGCTAGTTCGCATTGTGAAATTTCTTCATCTAATTGGGTTATTTCGTGATCACCATTTAAGTTTTTCTTTTGTTTTGCTATGAGAGATGTAATCTAGATCAACGTAACGCGACTGTTAAATGCTACGTAGTCGTGAGAAGTGAGAAGGCAATGCAACTACCTGAAAGTGGATTGTAAGTTAAAGAATACAAACTTCTCAGAACAAACTTCAACGACACCAATTGCTTCCGTTTTGGCATTCAAGAACACATTAATTTGGGTACCAAGTAACTCTCTCCTAGTCCTATCCAACATTTGTGGTTTGCTACTTATTCTCACATTCTTGGTGAAGATATTCATTCACCGTGTTTCAATCATGAATTTGAGATACGATCCATCAAGTGGATACAATATGGACTTCTCTGTCATGTAAGAGCTTCTTAGTTACCATGTTGGTATGATGGTATCCAACACATAGTAACCAAAAATGATACGATGAAATGATTCCAAGTGAAATACGAAAGAGTCATTTTCAACAAGTCCAAGAACATCGATGGCTAAAACAACTCTCATAGCTCTTTTTTCGGTTTTAAAATCTTTAACTCAATTTTGTCTACTATTTCTAGTGGATTTTAAAGCATCTAAATCCTATGTGTTAAACTTATCGATCCATAAATTACAATTTAGCATCTTCAACATTTATGAAAACAAGAATTCAATTTATTTGGGTGGAAATCAATCTTTGATTATGTAATTTTGGTTGTATAAGTATCTGATTTCGTGCAAGTACAAGCAATCAAAGTGAAAAAAAACTTGGCGGGTAGTTGAAGCGTGAAAAGACCCATTACTCCACTGGCTGACACGTGCCACCGTCGATTAAGCACGCTTTCGCCGGTCGCCGCTAGATTCATCTCTGATTCCAAATGAGCTTCCTTGGTTCTTATCTTGCCACCTCAGCATTCGACCCTCGTACGCCTTAGATTCTTCCTCCTTCCCTTCACAAAAAAATATAATATTAAATATTAATTCAAACAGTCGTCTCCTACGAATGAAATCGAAATTAATTTGAAGAGATTTTTTCTTTTCGCGTAGTGATCGGAACGATCGGACTGGACTTTCCGAGGTTCTTCAATGGCGCAGTTACTTTCCCCTGTTTGTACGGATCTTTTGAAGTTCCAGAATTCTGCTCTTAGCTCCAGATCAGGTGCGTCGCGGTTCGCCGCGAAGTCAAGCGGTGCTTCATCTTGGTCCTTACCATCGTACGGCGGAAAGAGGCGAAATAGCTCCATCGGAAGGTTGAGAGTTGCAACTGAGGATGCTTCTTCTCTTTCCACCGGTGATGTCGCCGATGATTACTACGCTGTTCTCGGACTGGTAAATCCGCCTTTCTCTTTCTTATTTAGAAATCAAATCGCCGATTGTACCGATTAGAGATTTTGAATTGATGATTTAGCTCGATTAATGGTTTTTGTTATTTGCTTATGATTGAAAAGACAAATAATCAGCAGTTCCCAAATGTGTAAAACCCAATTCTGGTTCATCATGCAAATATTCTGCATTTTCAAATTCGAAGTACATCTCAACTAGGTTCAACTTTTTCGAGATTGTGAAGTCCCAGGTTGTATAAGATCATTATAGGTCCAAAGATTGTGTAACCTAAAGCTCTCTCTCGTTGTACTATGTCAACAGCTTCCAGATGCGACACAGGAGGAGATTAAGAAAGCATACTATAACTGTATGAAATCTTGCCATCCAGATTTGAGTGGAAATGACCCAGAAACCACAAATTTCTGCATGTTCATAAACGAAATCTATGCGGTGAGTGTTACTTGACTTTGAGTACTTTTTAATAAACGTTAATTAGGTTCATGTGCTTTTGGTTTACATGTTACCTTTGCATTGCAGATTCTAAGTGACCCTGTACAACGTATGGTTTACGATGAAATTCATGGTTATGCAGTGACTGCCACCAATCCTTTTCTAGATGACTCTAGTCCAAGGGATTATGTTTTTGTTGATGAGTTTGCTTGTATAGGTATGTCTTGAATTCGTTCAATGCCATAACTCATTTGAGACCGAGTGAAAACTTTGATTGCAATACATATGCGTTTGGTGTTTATACAGGATGCAAAAACTGTGCCAATGTGGCTCCAGATATATTTAAAATTGAGGAAGACTTTGGAAGAGCAAGGGCTTGTAACCAGCGTGGTAACCCAGATTTACTTCAACAAGCAGTTGATACATGGTAAGCTTAATTTCTGTAGTTTCTGCAACTGATTCTTGGCTTTACTTCAGAGAACTAACTGGAAGAAATCTCTTTTCTATTTATTTTTCCAGCCCGGTTGATTGTATTCATCTGACTTCTGCTGCACAGTTGTCATTGCTTGAAGATGAAATGCGACGTGTTGAAAGAGTGAATGTAAGACAACCTTTGTTCTTGTAAGCTGTAGCTATGTTAATACTTACTTTGAGATGAAACACAAAGCATTGTTGCTAAGGTTTCTTGATTTTGGATCAGGTTGCTCTGATGCTTTCTGGAATGGGTACAGGAGCTGTTGATGTTTTCAGAATGGTAAGAAGAAAAGAGAAACCTGTTCGATAGTGTTATTTCCCATTTTATATCTAAGCATGTGTTCACAGATCAGTTTTCTTGAATATATAACAGGCGAGATCTCGATGGGAAAAGAGACAAGCTAAAGTTTTGGTATGAACTAATCATCATCACCTTCAAAATCTATTCCATTCCGTACCAATCTCTTACACGCTTACTTATTTTTTCAGAATCAAGCTAGAAGTAGAATGATGAAACGGAAAAACACAGACGAAGCACCTTCTTATTGGGATAACCTCTGGGGCAAACAGAACGAATACCAGAAAAGCGGTAAGATTGAGTAGTCAAATGATCAAATGATCAAAAACATATTTACATATTTCAATGTTTGTGACAGAGGAAGAAGTACAAGAACGAGCACAACGAGCCGCGGCAGCAGCCAGGAGGTGGAGGGAATACTCACGGAGAGGCGTTGATAAGCGACCATCCTACAAACTTCCAGACTCTGCCTCTAGAGAAGACAACTGAAACCCTTTGACATGAATTCACTTATATATAGTTATATAATTACGTAACATTTTATATAATGTAATAATAACTATGTCCCGTTTTAGACTTGTATAGCTTTGCTTCCTTTCTCATATCGATTTAAGGAAGAAGAAAAAAGTGTATAAACGTGTATTATTATGTTTATACAATTCCAACGGCTAGATAAAGTATATGTAGTCAATTTCTAGTTTATGCACAAGAATTGTGTGTGATGTGATGGTTACGTGGCGAAAAAAACAAATGACAAGTGTAGAGCATTATTGGATATAAATTGGCCCACCACTTTGGAAAAAACCTCATGATAGATTCTATTCCCCTGACAAGGACAGGACAGGACCCTTTTGTTCTTCGTCAATGGTCATATGTTAGAGAATAGAGATTTCTCTCTTACCTAACAAAAATCGATTTTTGTTTTTTTTTGCAAACACTCTGTTTATTCACATGAATTTGAAACTGGAATGATCAAAAATTATGGATACACAAAGGATTACAAATTACAAATGTAAAAAAAAACAATTTATCGAATTGTTGAAGCTACCGCGTGGGCCCAAAGTTTGAGATGATCTTTCAAGTCAACTTCGTTCGCCGGCGGTGGAACTCTCCACTTTATCTCCGGCGTGCTCTGTCTTTTTCCTTTTCTTCCTCCACAATGTTCCCATACTTCTGACAAATACGGTCTCGCTACTCTGTTTCCAATGTTCTTGTCTTCCTCTTCCTCTTCCTCTTCTGTTATTTTCACAACTCCATCAACTTTCTTTACCAATCTCTGCAATCCAGGAAGAATCGAAACCAGATCTGAGTCTTTATGGTCTTCCTCAGAAAAGACAAAACCCAGATCCATAAACCCTTTAAGTTCCTCGTACTCCAAATCCGACATACTCTTTCCCCTTCTTGTTCTTACATTACTCTTCATCTTTTTCCTCTGTGCTTCCTTCTCTGAAATTTCGGAAAGTACTCTTTCTCTTTCCGTACTCGAGAACTCGTTGACTTCTTTCCCGGAGAGAATCGTCTGAAGTTTCATCGGCGTTGCTTTAACGATTAAAACCGATCTAGGAGACAAGAACAGATCATCTGAGGATGTAGAACCACACGAACTCGTCTTGGAACTCGTCGTCATCATCGTCTCATCACTCATAGCCCTCTCTACAAGAAAGCTCACCGGAACAGATTCTTCTTTTTCCTCTTGAACCTTTTTACTGAGATTCAAAAAGTCTTTGTCTTTCTTGAAGACAAGTCTCTCTGACCAATTTTGCTCGAACAGCTTCAACAAGTCATCTCCAGCCATTTTTTTTTTTGTCTTACTTATGTGGAGGTTTGGAGAAATGAATGAAGAAATGGGGTTAGGTTAGGTATTTAAACCTTGTAAATTAGCTATGTTACTTAATTACAATAATACCCTTAATATTCGAATATTACGTGTGGACCCGTCAATCCACGAACTCAAGTCTCAACACACTACTAAGTAAGTACTAACAGCTCCTAAAATTCAAATGGTACATACACATTACACCAAACCATATATTTGTTAATTAATTAATTCGTTTTTCCGTTATACAATTCAAATTGGTCATAAATTATATAGATTTTCGTATTGGTGCATATCCTGTAAGTTAGTATGTATTCAGATTATATTGAAATATTTCATTTATATATTTGCAACATGATTAAATATATTTCATTTTGGCTCTTCGAATGTTCGAAGATCTTTTAGACGCGTGTGACGCGGAAGGGAGCGTGACAAAAAGAGTAATAGTAGTTATACCTTATAAATAAACAAACAAAAAAGTATTGTTGAAACTCATTATAATATATGGCAATATTTTCATATTTAACATGTGGTAGGACTTTTCCATCTTATACCTAAAACTGACTAACCTCGCCACCTTTATTATTAAATCTCAACCACGAAACTAAACAAAAATAAAGTGCTGTTGATCAAATCATACATATACGTTCACGTTAACCTATAAACAAGTAGTAATTACTAAACGACGTAATAGGCTCTCAAAGATTTAAATCAATACAATAGTGAAATAGTAACTTCTTTTGTGTTATGAAGTGAAAAACAGAAATAGTAACTATAATGTAAAACTATATGTATTTCATTTTTTTCTTCTTCTTCATTTATCGATTTCCGGCAGACGTTCAATCCCCTTGTTTCTCATTGTTTTCCAATTTTTCTAAGATTAGATTAAGACTATGAATATGATTGTTAAATACACTCCAGATCGTATCAAGTCTGGAATAATATGCACTTTTTTAACCACTCACACTTTGGTATGATTTAGTTCATATTAAGTGTAGACCAACAACAAAATAACTAGTATGAAATTCATACCAAATGCGGATTAAAAATACAAAGTTATTTTCTAGTACGTACTTATTTTTTGGTCCACCATAAAATTCTATTGGTCCGATAACTTCGTACTAAACTTATTGATTCGATCAACTTCGTACTGAAGTAACCATTCAAAGCCTAAATAAAATGAATGTTCGTTATAATAGAACCAACTCTCATTCCGATGTTTGCAATTGTTGTCTCTTTCCTGGAAGAGTGTTTGTCCGGCGATTGATCTCCGGTATCTGTGAGTCTAACTTTGTTGGTTTTTCTCTGATTATTTCCCTCGGATGTTTTCTAAATCCCCAAAACCGCCATGGAATCTCATATTTCTAAACACTCTTTCTCGGGTATGAACTTCAACTTTTGTTTCAATTTCAAAAGAATCTATATAATAATATAAGCTACGCCAATATTTTTTTTTAAAAATCATCGCAAGAACGTATATTATGACATCAATTTCAGGAGAATCTTTAATGTAGAATACACGTAAAGAGGTATAACAAGTGCTTACCATCAACAACAATAAACTCTCTGACAATCTGAAACCTAAAGAGAGTTTAACAGAGATTGGCTTACTTTGGCATTGCAAAAACTTTCAGATTGATAAAATCATCACTTGCTCATAGTTGTAGATAAGTAGAAGTTCCAAAACACAGAGCCCATTGACATGAAAGCTACACGAGCCTGAAGCGGAACTACCCTGTAAATTTTCAAATGCCAATTCAGACTATACACTATACAAGTAACACAATTATCAAAAGTGACATAACGATAGAGAAAAAGAGAGAGACTCATACCAAAAGTTAAGTATGCTAACAGGAACCCAGAAGCGAAGTCCTGCGGTAACAATAATCCAGAGAACAGTAAAAATAAGAACAATGGTTTATGTAAATTTAAAACTTCAAATTTGTTATCTTACCAATCAGAAGCGTTGGAAGAGCATCTTTCTGATACTTGTTTCCAAGCTCAGAGATTTTTCCAAGCCATAAGTTGTTCCAAGCAAATATAACAGCGATTACAGATGGTCCGAGGATTACTTGGTTAAGAACAACCTAACAATGGATCAGTCAAAGCAGTTAAAAACTCTAGTCTCAACATGTTCTTCTAAGGGTAGAGATATTATTAGTACCTTAAGCAATAGATTTGTGGCGGTTGGTTTAGGCAAAGAATGGTCAAGGTATTGATACCAAGCATATGAACCAGGTCCATACAAGAGAAACCCGTAAGAACTCATACGCAACGCACGAATCCAGTCATGTTCTGCGAAAATGTTCCACAATTCCCCCTAATAAGTGAAATATCCATTGTCAAGTCAAGTTTTACAATTGTAAGAGACTCTTTCAGGGCAAATATCACTCAGAATCTAAACAAAAACGTTATAGAGACTGTCACTCAGATGCGAAAATTTCAGTTTCAATTGAGGAATCACTGAATTAGAGTGTATAAACTTGATTCATGTAGTCAAAGGATCAAACAATTCAAATCTATGACTCGAAAATCAAGTAAATAGAAGAAAATTATTTTCAGACGAACCTCGTCTGGTTTATCAGAAGATGATTGTTTAAGTGCGGCTCTTTTTTTCCACCGGCCTGTTAACTGAGCAATCGTGTCACCGGTTAAGGTAAGTGCGCCGGCCGTCACAGCTTGCTTTAACGGAAACCGATAACCGGCGGCGTTTTTGCTCACATCGACTGAATCCGACGATCCAGAATTCCGCCCGGAAGACTTCTTCTTTCTCCGATGATCGAAGCCATTCCATCCCCAGAAACCGCCTGCGCCGCCGCAGCCACCCAATGCGTCCATTTAAAATGATTATCTTGGTCGAAAATCGAATTAGAGTTTTGCCCAAATTCAGTCCAATAAAGCACAATCCGTGAAACGGCGTCGTCACGTGTAACCGGCGGGGGTAGAAGAAAAGTAGGGGCGGCCGGCTGGACATTCAGAAACTTGGGTATTCGGTTTGGTTCTAAATTTTGGTTTACACGAATATGGTAACTAAGGTCACGATAGGAGGGGAATTCGAAATCGGAGTTCGACATACTCGCTAAAGTTGAGTAGGAATTAAAGATCAAAGCCGAAAGACTGAAACACTAAGTTAATCGGGGAATAAAAATTAAAGGACATTTAACAACTATTGTGGTTAAATCTATATATTTTTACAAGATCATATCATATACCATGTATGAAAGCGTATAAAGTAAAGAACACATAAGATTTGTTAATGAGGTTCGGTTTTTTCTACATCACCACGACCTAGTCCAAATCAATTCCACTAAAACAATGATAAGTTTCTCCTACATTGTTTCTAGATAGACAACACTATAAAGATTAGTTACACTTAGGTTTCTTAGTTAAACCTAGATGCTCTAACACACTCACAAACTCAAAAACCCTTAGTTTCTTATTTTTTACTAAACCTTAAGTTACTCGATTTGAGTTTCTCATCATCCCCAAATTTCTTTAGCTTCTTGTTTCTTATTAAACCTTAAGCTACTTGATTTGCGTTTCGACAATTGCAAATTCCATAGACAAAACCACCATAGCAGATCTTACTATTTCTATGGTGGGGCGACGCCACACACACCTGTGTGCCTCTCTCCAATAAACCTTAGACGCGCATTCAAGAAGTCAAAGGAAAAGAAAAAAACTGAGAATTTCTCATTAATTCTCTGAATGATTTACAAATTGCGATTGTTTTTATATTTTAACAATTTTACCAAACTAAATGAAAGAATCATAGCCATCCATGGTGGCAAATATGTATCTATATTATTATGTATCAAATCTCCCATGTTCGATAAAACCTTGACCACAAGGTTTTGTAACACTGCAGCAATAAAGCGAAGAAAAAACACATTCAATTAGCTTCATTTTCATCTAAAAAATCACCATCATTCCACACTCGGTTAAGTGCGCGAAAATCCGTTTGTGCTCCCTTCGATTTGTTCACAATTGCTTCCTGAAATCCCAACAATTCCTCATCAATTTGGATGAAATGATTGTGTTTCGAAAATTTAGGAGCCAAAACCATAGAAATCATAACGTCCTCTTCTGTGTGCTTAGTAATCTGCATTAACGTCATTTCTCATGTAAAAAACCTTTTCTTCACCTCTAAAATCTGACTTTTCTTTGAAATGACCATTAAAGCTTTCATTTGTGGATCGAGTTCCTTGTACCTCCATTTATGCTCCAGCTTATATTTATTTTCCAAAACATCAGCCGTTGCAATACGTGATGTACCTACATTCGTCAAATGACATTCCATTTTTTATGCCACAACATTAACTGGAAGCGGAGCAATAGCAACCACTTCTTGAAATGCTAATTGTTCCTTTTCTCGCAGCTCCACGTTCATATCCTTGTCTATTTTTGGCTTTTTTTATGTTTCTCAAGGACCATATTGTGTTTCTCCTTCTAGTCTGTAAGAGCTGGAGTTATAGGATGACATCTTTGAGTCACCTCCTTCTCTGATTTTTTGACACAATCTTCCTTAATTCCTATAAAATCTGCATCATGATTGATAAATACATATGCTTTTACAGTTTCTTTTATCTTCTCAGTAATCACCAACTGTAGTATTGTCGTTTTCTGCGGATGAACTCTCTCATAGAACCAACCCACGAATAAACAATCCCGATATTGTATGAGGTAAAACATCTCAACGTTCATTCCAGTATCTGTCCTTAAACCAACTAGAAACGCAGTAACCAAGTATTCTTCAGAACTACTGACTCTAGCGTTTAGAAGTTCAAATTTCACATGATAATCCTCTATACCATCATTTTCTTTGCAATCAGTTCACCTCAGCAATTAAATCAGCAAACAAACCACCACTAACCCTAGGCGAGGCAAGGTTCGCTAGTCTAGTGGTGCCAGAGTAATTATCTGGACTTGCGTGTTTATGGGTGTTACATCTGTGGTGTTAGGCGTGTTTTCAACTGTTGGATCTGTGCATTTTTGTTTTGTCTTATAGTAAAAGATGAATAAAAAGACGCAAGATGCGAACATTATCGTGATCTCAATACGCTGCGTTTAGTAGATTCGCGTTATCTAGGTTTTATTTAAAAAAAAAAAAATCTCGATGTTTTCATCGGTCATCGCTGTGGCTTATACATGATTAAACAAAAAAGGAAAATAAACCAAAATAACTCCGGCGTCTGCTTTACCGCTATCATAATTTCCCGGAAAGAGAAAGGTTTCTTCGATCTTCGAAGAAATTCTTGGACCGGTTGCTTTCTTGGGTCAATCTTCGATTCGCCTCTCCTTCAACGTTAGTGGTAAATTCCTCCTGCGTCTTACTCTCTTCAATTTTGGTATTGAATTGGTTGATTTGTGAATTCGAATTAGGGATTTGATTGATTAGATCATCTCGTTTTTGATAAATTATATCCGATGAATTTTAGATTTGGATCCCATAATCTCAGTTTATAAAGATCTGCTACTTAAGTTTGTGGTGATGGATTTTGTATTTTTAACCTTAGTGATATTCTCAAAACTGGTGTTTCCTTGTGAATTTCATATAGAAGTGTTGTTCTTTTGTTGTAGGTTTTGGGATCTTGAAATGGAAGCTGCTATGTTGATTGAGGGGCTGACTAAGAAACCACCTTCGCTTGTTGATCTTTGCGTGAGAACAGCGATTGATAATGTTCGATACATTGGATATGTTGGTGGTGTTGATTTTCAGCTCCTTGAACAGATTCTGCAACATTGTACATTAGAACAGTTGATGCACATAGAGGATTCTACTCCAGTAAGAAGATGATAAATCTTTATTTTATATGCACAGTTGCAATCTTAAGTTATGCTTCTTATTGTTTGTTTTTTTGTTTTGTTAGGATACAGATCTTAGTCCAGTCACCAATCAATTCTGGAAGAGATTCTATGAGAAGCAGTATGGTGAAAAGAACTTGAATTTTGTCATAGAGAATATGAAGGAGAGGAAAGTGAATTTCGAGTGGAGAGCGTTATATGAGGTCAGTTTGTTTTTCTTGATTCAAGTCTTAAATACATAAGCGTTGGATACTTAAGACATACGTATGTGGTTTTGCACGCAGGCAAAGTTGAAAGTGGTGGAAGAAGATGAGAAGAAAGCTGTTGATAAACTGAAGCAACGTTACCAGAAGGAAGATGCAAGTATGTATCTTTTTACTAAAACTGTCTTAAGTTCAAATCACGAGAAGATGCATTTTCTTAAACCCATTCTTATTCTTCAGGAAAACAAAGTCGACAAACGAAGCTTTGTTCAAAAGCTCCTCCAAGCAAAAGACCATTTTGGGGTAAAAAACACTTGTTTATGATTACTTTGCATCATCTTGTACTCATATGATTTTTTTTTGCAGGGAATAGCTATTCAGGTTACAATGTTTCGAATGTGAAGAGCAACATCATGAAGAAGGCAAAACTAGATGTTTTGAAGAGGTACACACTTTCAAAATGCACAATCACAAAGCTTACTTATAAAAGTTTCTAGCAACAATCTAATTCCTTTAATGGTATTTGATTATAGTCAAGAAGTAAAAAATCTTACTGCGATAAAGAGGAACACAATTCAGAAGAGTTTCAGGTAAACATTGACTTGTCATCAATCTACATTCTCTGCCTCCGAACCATTGATTATATTCTTTAACTCTGTGGATTGAATCTTCATATTTTTTCTAGTATTTCTGCTCCAAAGAGAACCGGTGTATCGGCGAATGCACCTTCAACGTCAAGAAGGAATAATCCTGTCGTGTCTAGTATCTCTGCTCCAAAGAGGATGGGGTTATCAGCAAATGCGCCTTCAACTTCAAGAAGTAATCCTGTCGTGTCTAGTATCTTTGCTCCAAAGAGGACTGGTTTATTATCCGCGAATTCGCCTTCATCGTCATCAAGAAGCATTCCTTCTGGTGAAAGAAAAGTACAACAACAACCTCCAAAGAAGATCAATGGCCTTCCTGTGACGACTCCTTCAACTTCAAGAAACGCAGCCACCAGACATAAAAACATGTAATGTAAAACTTTAGAGCTTTTTTTTTACATATTCATATTGACATTTACATTGCTGCATTCAACAACTTGGAATTTGAGAGCCTTGTCACTTGATTATCCTCTTTTGTAACAATATATCTTCAAAGTTTATTTCTGCAATGAGTTTAAATAAAGTTGTTTGCCTTCTACTTTGTTGCTTTGGTCAAAGCTTTTTGATATGGAAATTACAGTATACACACTCTACGTGTTAGTTCCTCATTGGATCAATGTTTAGACTTTGATTAAACTACAAGAAATCAATATTTTTAACTCAAATAGATCAAACAAGAATGCAGATTCATGTCAGTTTCAAACGATATTACATATCTGAAGCAACACAAGGAACAAGTTACTGATAACAGAGAAAGAAACCCAACAAGGTTGAAATATTGATCAAATCGCCACTAGTAAAACCCTAATTTTGTTAACTACACTTTCGGAGGAGGAGGACGAACAAGGGCAAAATAGAGAACGTGTTGGCACCTGAAAGACCAAAGACTGATGATGTGTCCTTCTTTCAGTCCATTATCCCGAACGATCTTGTTCCAGCCATAGTTCAATACGTAATTCAATCTTACTTTCTCCGAATCTTTATTCTTCTTCATCTCCCACATCTTCAAATTCACACTCCATTTTACATAACTTTGATTCACGACAACCGCATTCACACTAGGCTTCTCGCCGCCATTGTTTCCGCCGCCGACTTGACCTCCAATGTAACTAGATTCTTCTGGTGTCAAGAAATCGTTTCTGTGTAACTGATTAAACGGGAGTAAGAGACGGCTCTGTGCAGGGTTTACATCAGTCGAGGACAGAACTTTCTCAAAGATGAGCTTCGCGTCTCCGTCTACGTTCATATCTCTCATCGTCTGTACAAGCCACTCCGGCGTCTCTTTCCCTACCCATGAAAAAGGAACAACCTTTGCTTTCTTCAACCCACCGGTTCGCTTTCTCTGTTTCACGGCCGACGATTGGGAATTAGGGTTTGGTGGGTTTTCCGTTTCGGAACCAGCCGCGATTGTGTAATCTCCGGGAAACGATGGAGAAGAAGAAGAAGTAGAAGCACCGTTGAGATTTTGAAAAAGGTGGTTTTTTGAGTATCTTCTAGAAATCTGAACCCAAGATCTTGATTTTCTCGGGAAAATAGAGAAGAATCGCTTGTCCTTTTCTAGTTCTTCTTCGGAGACAGAGATAGGCTTCTTGGATTGTTCTCGCTCATAGTCATAGACAACACGGGCGGCTTCAGCTAAGATATCCAAACTCGACCAGTTCGTCTTCTTCGTCTTCCACTCAGTCGTC
The DNA here is from genome assembly GCA_900116095.1 of Euclidium syriacum. Lineage (NCBI taxonomy): Eukaryota > Viridiplantae > Streptophyta > Magnoliopsida > Brassicales > Brassicaceae > Euclidium > Euclidium syriacum. The sequence goes on along the minus strand of FPAK01000012.1, from coordinate 3,230,966 downwards.
ATCTTTTTTTATTTATTTGTGTGATCGGAAGCTAACTCAGAGTTCAAACAAGGAAAAGCGTGAGGAGGAAGGAAATTAGAGACAGAGAGAGCGAGAGAAAGAATGAGCGAAAAAAAGGAGCAAAAATGAGAAAGAGATGGGCATGTGTTGAGATTAAATAAGCAATTTCCTTTTTCCTTTTTTTGATTACCATTTTTCTTTCCCATTTTCTGCTTAGTACTCTTTTAGTTGTGTGATTATTGATTAATTATTATGACCGTTTTTTCCTGCCAAAGATTTCCTTTTTCCTCTTTCTTCTGTTACTTGTTAAGTCAATTTTTTTCGCTATAGTTTTATACTCATTTTAACGAACGTAAGCCACATCTCTACATTATTTTTGAAATGGGGCGGAATTGTTAAAATATTTATGAAGTTTTTTATCTAATAAATCCTAAAATTAATAAATTTCTACAACTGAAAACTTACCAAAAAGATATATAGTTAGGAATTTATGAGATTTATAATTTAGTAATCATTTTAATATCATAAATCTGTATAAACACACCTCAAAAGTTGAATTGAAACAACATATATCTATTTATTGAATTACCCAAATAGCTCTTGCTCCAACCATCAATTTAGGAGCATCATCTTTTGCGAATACAAACAAAAACAGAAATTTTAATTTTAGAGTATGATCAAAATCAAGACTCGAGATTCTCTTTTGCTTTATGATTAGAGAATCCAATCTCTTTTTATTCTTTTAGCAGTGACATGTATGGTTTGGTGCCTAATGCCTAAACTGAAGAACCAGCCAAACGTCTTCTTGATGCATTCAAAGTGGAGACTTGCCCCAATTTCTCCGACTCCTTTGATTCATCCGTTGACATTATTTCTCTCACTGGCGTGTAATGCCTCAGCCACACGCCTGTGTACACCTGCAACATTCAATAATAAGACATCCAAAGTTTCAAAACTCATCTTTCTTGGGAAAGAAGATAACTAACTTGTTGTGGTCTCATGATTTTAGTGTCAGGATCATCCAACGATTCTTTCCAATGCGAAAAGTATCCAGCCATGCGAGGGATCGCGAATAAGACTGTGAAGAACTCTGGTGGAAATCCCATTGCTCTGTTTCAATTATCTCAGATTTAGATGGAAGTTGCAGAGAGTAAATGATGAATTCAAACATTTTTACCTGTAGATTAATCCAGAATAGAAATCAACATTTGGATAAAGTTTTCTCTTAACAAAGTAATCGTCTGAGAGAACTGCCTTCTCCAGAGCAACTGCTACCTGCAGATTTTACAACTATATAAAAATCCACTGAACCCGAAAGGTGACTATGCAAGAACATTGAGTACCTCTATTAGAGGATCCCTTCCAACAATGGAGAATACTTCATCAGCTAGTTTCTTGATGACTTTAGCTCGCGGGTCGTAGTTTGTGTACACACGGTGTCCAAAACCAGACATCTTCCTCTTCCTAATATGTCAAAAGTGATGAGAATATCAATGGGAAAGGTTTCGCCGACAAACCAGAAAACATATAAGGTATCCAGTTTCGAGCATTGAGCTTTTACCTGTTCTTCACACCCTCGATGAAGTCTGGAATATTTTCTACAGTACCAATCTCCGATGACATCTTAAGCACAGCCTAATGGAACCAAAGACATGAATTTCAAAAAACCATGGAGCATGCGAAGTACATCAGAAAGGAATACATCAACACCACTTCAAGAAGAAATTTCCAACTCAATATATCTCTTATCAAGGTCTGACAAAGATTCCAAACAATGACAAGTACCTAGAGGCAAGATGCCGAGCAGCAGCAGTTGAAACAGTTCATATCATGCTCTGCATGCAGTATGAAGAGTATATCCAACACCCGAGCCAGACGAGAATTAGGTTCGTAGGACCTATTTCCCCTGGTGAGATGGAAAGGAGAACGAACGTTACAGTCTAATTGACTAAGCTTCCAGTGCATGAATCAAACTTTGAGTTTCTAACTAAATCAAGAAGAATCCAGCATATAAAGGAAATTCTCTGCATAAGAAAGGTTCCCTGAAGGAAGAACAGGAGGCATCCCTGCCATCCTCAAATAAGCAGCTGCTGCAATAGTTGGTGCTTGTAAACACGTTTAATTGTATGTAGAGATTGTAAATCTTCTTTAAACCTTGAAAGAAAACTCACAATCCATATGTATGTTTATCCATGACTAAAGGTAAAAAACAATCAAACACAGACAAAAATACCTTTCCAAAAATGCGAACAATTTGTTTATCTCTGACTTACTTCGAATTGGAAATATCCCTTCATCTTCATCGATGTAAGAAATAGAGGACCGAACCGGAGCTGTGTTCAAGTAACCAGGATCGTACAATTTAATCCCCTTGTCATCCTTCCCCGTCGCTATCTGCAGGTCAAAGAGAGTATAAGCTATATACATACATCACACAACAAACCAAATTCCAAGCTCAAAATCCCACAGTGATCAAAGATACGGTAAAATCAAAATTTCTTCTCAGTTGAAATTAAAATCGATTCTTAAGCAAATTAATCAACTATTTTTCGATTACGCATCCCAGCCTAATCAAACCCAATAATACCAAAATGTTCCACTTCCAATCAGAGAATTCGATATACCTTCTTGAGATCAACGGCTTTAACGGTACCATCATCTGAGACCGGAACCTGGTATTTCTTCTCGGTGCGTTCGTCGACGATCGTCAAATTCCCCTTCAGAGATCCATGCGGTGCACCACTTGTATCCGCCAAAGTGCACCATCGCTCGATCGTCGGAGATCCCTGTTCCGATTCGACGGTTTCACCTGCCGCCAAACGCGCCGATAAAACACCTAATCGAGCTCTAACTCTCTCCGATATCTCCATTTTCAACAAACAAAATTAGAATTCAAAGAATGGAGAAGAAAAGGGAGCGAGACATTGTACTCTTCATTATATAACACCTGTTTCAATCAGCTGCGGGCAGGAGTATTGACTGGTGTCCACGTGGAGAAAATCCAACGGATATCTTAATTATCAACGGTGGCACGGTGCCTGAATGATCCAACTTGGATGAGCACGGTATTATTTTTTACATGCCAAAACGTCTATCTTGTCAGAATTGGCCGGGACCCACATATCCAATTCCCATCTCTAAACTCACTCTCGGTAATACAGTACTCGCCCAAAAATTAGCCACGTGTTTTGTTCTTCGATACGTCTGACTTTCACATGCATGAAACCTTGAGTAGAAGTTGATTGCGCTCCTCGATATGCTAAATATCTATGTGATTTGATATCAACTACCAAGCAATGGTTAATGGACCAGCTTTTTATATGGGCTTCTTGATAAGCATCTTTCAGCCCAATATCATTTCGTTCTATTTTTCGGCTGACGCATTCGCTATATCATAGTTTTTTTTGTCTCATACGTAAAATTATCCATACGTAAATGTGAAAGAACGTATATAAAACTCTCCGTCATAATCTATGTATTGTTGAAACTTGAAAGATGTTTTACGTGATCATGGTAACTGCATAATTATATTTGGTTCATATGTTGTAGATTGCATGTATATCGTCATTTTGTAATGATAAGATTGACAAATTGAAAAATGATGATGTATTATACGGGAGAAGAACAAAACAAATGTTTAAAGTACCAAATTATAGATATTACAAGGTAGAAAACATTTATATAAACGTTTACAAGGATTATTATATAAAAATTTTTTAAAATGGAGAAAAATGAGAAAATGAGAGTGATAGAGTCTAATAAATGAGTATTAAAAGTGACGTGTCGTATAGTTTGATTCGTACCTAGGAATGGTATTTTAAGCTCCCCACGTGAGGCTCTGAATCTGAGAGCGATTGATATATTTGACAGTATTTCTTAATTTATTTCCTTCCGTTTTTCAACAAATGAAGCAACATATTTTTTTTGGACACAGACCTAGCATGAAAGGCCGAAGCTAAAGGCCATCGTAATAGAAGTAAAACAAGAAAGTACGTAAATAAATAAATTTTACTAATATGTCGTATTATAAAAGTTTTTTCATGGAAATGGGATTTCATAAAAAAAAAAAAAAAAAAAGAAATGTGTGAGAGGCAAAGTAAAGGCAAATTTTGCAGGAAGAAAGCATGAGAAGAGTAGTTGGATTTAGACAGATGACTGACAAAAAAAAAAAAATTTCTAGTTTTCTTCTATTTATGGTGTTTTCGGTTTTTCATCATGTTTAAATAGACTTAACATATCACTTAGTCACATCAAATCCGCAAGATGTGTACAATGAGAAGATTATATACCAAATTATTTCATCTAATCATCTACTTTTCAGTATAGATACGATTAATTACAAGAGAGTGTGGTGACGTTGAGTACTATTATAAAGCATACTAGCATAGATCTTTGTTGGCGTGTAACTAGGATGGGACAAAAAAAAGGTGACTTTAACTAATTGCAGTTTTTAAAATAATGCGAAATTCGAAAGAGAAAAAAACTGAGAACTTTGCAGTATTTCTTTTCCAAGTGTATCATGTAAACATTTACTAGAAGAAATACAAGTCCTCTATCCAAATTTTCTTAAAATCTGAAATTTAACATTGGTCGTTATCTGAATCTATCTCATTGTATATTGATAGCGAAAATCAAATCTATCGTATTAGTTTATGTAATGCACCAAGCATTGTATAACAATGGAAAACGACATATCGTAACTTTGTATTCTTAAACAAAAAGGATAGTAAACTCGCATACTTGAAATAAGGTCGGCTTTGAAGAGGTGTTGGCGGTGCAAGTGTCCTCACAATTTTTGTTAAATTTCTTTAAAATCAAGGGTCTTGAGATTTCGAAATTTCTTCACTGTCAAAAAATATATTTAGAGGTGACTAAAGAAAGTGTATACAAGAAATTAGGTTTACTAGTGAAAGTAAAAAAAATCTCTCACCTGACGTTTAAAACAACAAAATTATGGGCATTTTACCCACTTAGTTTCTTACCAACCCATCAACAATAGGATACTAGTAATAACTAATAACACACATTACTTTTCTTTTAAACTAGTTATTATTACTTTTTGTGCATTATTAGCGTAATATTTCGAATATATCTATAATATTTCTTTTGTAATAAAGACATTTTAAATACATAATACACGATTTAAAATAAGTTTGAGTCGATCCTAACTTAAAATACTAAACAAAGTTACTAATGTTCATAATAATGAAAATTGAATAATATACAAGACAATAAATCAATCTCAATTGAATAAATCAATCATCATAAAGGTTTAGGCGAAAATTGTATTAGTGTTAGAATTCAATGAAATCATGAACTATGTTATTCACATGATAAAAGATCTAATATCATAAGTTTATAAAATCATTTTGGGTGGTGGAAGAACATGTAAAATCACATGCAATTTAATTTACTGACTAGGTCATTATATTAATGCTCTCTTCCACCACCTATTACAAAACCAACCAAACCTCCTATATGTAAACCTCCTTTAACACCTTGGGATAATGCAATATGGGATTAACTTCTAGTCACCCGGCTTGGTTAGGATCACTCTTTGATTATGTAAAAGTAACATAGTTTTTTATTTGCTCTCATGTAATTCTTAGTTAGTCTCCTTTAAACACTAATTGTATAAAAGTTAATCCCATATTTATAAGGATTTAGTTATGATGTTCCTCTTGTATTTTTTACTCTGTTTAGGTTTTGCTTGTAAACTACTATAATGAAAGTATTAGAGGAAAAAAAAACCGTGTACATGTTCATATTTGTTCAATTGCTATGTACCGAAGCACATCACGCATGTGGTTTTGAGTCTTTATTAAATATGCTAAATTTTGTCATCTAAACTACATAAATTTTCTTTGAGGTTGTGTCGTCATAAATCAATATTTTCTTTGAGATTGTGTCGGTATAAATCAATATTTCAAGGTTAAAAACTATGCGAAGATAGATCAGTATTTTGTAACTCCACGATTTAATTTTATGGTCAGACTAATTCAGGTTGTGTCGTTTCATTAGATCACTGCACACTCTTTGTCCAAACTGTTCCTTTATCTATTAAATTTTATTGTAGGTTATTTATAACAATCCTGAATTTTTAAAATTTTCCCCAATAAAAAACAAAAACGTCGTCTCATTTGTTATTTTCCTTTTATATACACACACATTTATACACACAGCTATGAAGTTTTTCAGTACCCATATTTACACCCAAAACCCATAATGACTCACAATTTTATTACAAACATATAATGATATAAATATCTGAAAAAAAATAGTAAAAGTACATTGCTTAATAATAAACTAATACAGTAATAATACACATCAAAATCGATTATTAACTTATTTCCCTAGAAATCATCGTCTACTTTGGGAACAAACACAAATATTTAATTCCTTTTTTTTCCCTTCTTTAATTAATCACCTTTTTAGAGAAGCAAACGATGATGTAAACCCAGAAACAGAGCAAGCTGAAACAGAGCACTCAAGAAGAAGTAAGATCTGTAATACTGAGATGAAACAGCTTGTGATTTCTTATTCAAAGGATGAAATGTTCCAGATCCACCACCACGACCTGTAACATTCTTTCCACAGACATCAACTCCGGTTTTAACGACACTGAACTCATCTTCCGGATTCAGACACAATCCTCTGTTCCCGCTTAAATCCAAATTCTTACCCAACCGTCTGAGAAAACTCGAATCGAACGGAACTTCGCCGATCAGCAAATTCCTACTGAAATTCAGATGGAAAACGTGAGCCAGAGAATCAAACCCAGATGGGATTTCGCCGGTTAATCTGTTGTTAGCGAGAGACAACGAGCTCAGATTCATCAATTTGGTGTAACTCGCCGGGATTACGCCGGAATATCCCGAATTCTCGAGTCGGAGCTCTTGAAGCTTAAGGAGAAACCCTAATTCACTTGGAAGGGGTACGAACATTGGATTATTATCCATTATAAAGTACTGCAAGTTCTGGAGTTTCGAGATTCCTTTAGGAAAAGCTCCTCTGAGTTTATTGTTGCTTAACGCCATGAAAGATAAAGAACCAAGCTTTTCTACACCACCTGGGATTCTTCCAAAGAGTGAATTCGAGCTCAGATCAAGTTTCTGAAGCATACCCAGTTGCGAAATCGTGGGAGGGATCGTACCCGTTAGCGAATTGTAGCTCAAATCTAATCCCACGAGGCCATTGAGATTCCCTAATTGCGGAGGGATTTTACCAGTGAGCTTGTTGTAGCTTAGATCAAGATGTAAGAGGGATTTTAACGAGAAAATCGCCGGTGGGATTTCTCCGGTTAACCGGTTTTGTGAGAGAGTGAGGATTTGTAAAGATTTGAGAGAAGAGATTCGAGAAGGGATTTGACCAGAGAGATAAGGGTTTGATCTGAGGCTAAGTTGTTGAAGAGATGAGTTCGAGATGAGTTTTAAGGGGAAGACGATTGTGGTTGGGGGGAAATGAGTGAAGCAATTGAAGAAGAAGACTGATTGGAGAAAAGGCAGAGTGAAGATCAAGTAAGGGAAAGAAGCAGAGGATTTACAAGAAGGGTTTGGAGCAGAGCCGAAATCGAGTCGAGACACGTGTGGCAAATGATCCGGACCAGTTTTGCACTCAATCCCTGGCCAAGACAAGCCAGGTGCACAAGGGTTTGGGTGAGAGTGACGCCATTGTTGATCAGAGGACATAGATTCCATGATTTTGAAGAGAGTCTCTGACTCAGAGGGAGGCATTGAAACAGAAACAGAGACAGAGACTCTGTTTGCTTGACAGAGAAAGAGATGTGTAAGGAGAAGGAGAGACGAGAAAGCTCTCTTCATCGTCATAGATTTTGTGTAAGAGTAAGAGAGAGAGAATGTGTTCTTGGTTATGTTATAGTGAGAAGAAGAATTTAATTATAATTAGAATCTCAGATGATGATCGATGAGGAAAAAAAACGAAAAGGTTTAAGCTTTGAGAGAGTTTTAAGTGAAAGGGTTTAAGGATTTGAGACAAGACAAGACAGAGACACGTGAAACAATCAAAATCCTAAACAAGGTATGATAAAAGAGTCAAGACTAAGAAGAAAGCTAGTAAAGAATACGAATAGGTTTTTGAGTGTGTGAGTGAGATAGAGATAGAGAGAGAGAGGCAATTATAAATGGAAGTGATTGAGAGTGACACGTGTGGGGTCGTTAGAGACAAAGAGGTAGGGACTTGAGACATGAGATTGGGAAGAGAAGAGAGTACTTGATGGGTTTTGTAAGACCATACACATATGTTTCTTCTTTATTCAAACACTTTTGTTGGAACAATTTTTTTTGAAGGACTTGTCTTTGTTGGAGGTAATCTCGTGAATACATTAGCTCCTTCCAATCTCTCAGGGTTTTTATGTACCGGCTTTCCTGTTTATATGTCCCTATTTTCTAACCATATGATATTTTTAGTCTCTATACCAAAATGTATAAAAATAGTGATTGTGTATATGGTTCAAGTCTATTGTAAATCAAGATGTTTTTTGGGTTTTGTTTGAAATTACATATTGAAAATATGATGAGATTAAAAATAATATGTACGGGAGGTTGATCCATTTACTGGTAGTCGGTTTTGAATTAGAAACACATTAATCTTAACATAGTATTACAAACGCACACCTCCGATCCAAAATTGGTGTGATCAATGTAACTAAAATTGACCATATAAGAAGATTTTTTCAAAAACATACATTTTGACCTAAAATTGGTATGATCAATCCAACTAAAATTGACCATATAATAAGATTTTATCAAAGAGAATAGATGGTCATCATCTCAAACATATATATTAGAAACCACACATCTAAATAATATAAGAATTCTTAAAACATGTATAAGAAATATGGACTAATATTCTTTTTATGATTTAGTGATACCTTCCGGTTATTCTCTCAACCAAGCCCTTCAAATTGGCATATTGTACTTCAATGGTTAGTTTCATCAGTCCTTCAAAGTTTCATCGATCCCTTCACCTTCTATTATGACACTCCACAACTTATGAACTAAGGCAAGAGATAGCAAAGCTCCACAATTCTATTAAAGGAGCTGACTAAAATATTCAAGCTACTCAATTCCACCATTAAGGGTGCTCTCTTATAGGCATATTCGTTCAATTTTCATCTTTGACTTATTCTAGCTATGGTTTCGAAAAATCTTATTGTGGTCATATGTTACCCTCGACTATTTCTCAGTACCCAATTTATTTTTGTTTTAGGGGACTTTTTTTAAAGGCAACTCCATTTTCTACAAAGAACATTGTATCCATCTTTGAAAATTTTAGCAAAACATATAGACCAACTCACTTATTGTTGCTTGGTTTTGGATTCAAAATCCAAAAACTGAAGGGGTTTTTTACTTGTTATAACAAACAACAATTTCAAGCAAAACTAGTTTAAGAAACACATTCATAATTTGAGATTTATGTAAGATGATTAATTTGATGGCTGGTTCAAAAAGACAACACACCAAATGGCAATCACAACAAGTGTAGTTACTCCACACTGTTTCATACACTACCCACAATAGTTTCTCGACTGTTCACACGCTTGTCTGAAATATAAATATCACTATGTTCCAATTCATTTTTCCTCTTTAGATATTTTTCATAAAAACTAATAAGGAAAGGCTCTTTCAAAGTGGTGGGCATAGCATGTCTCTCTATCTACTGTCTTCAATTATTCATGTCTTTTTTTTCTGCATTCCTCTGGAGGTTTTATCACTCAAAGTTTGAATTTGTGACCCAAACAAAATTATAGTTTACTTGTAGCTCAGTACAAGACATTGGGATCACGCATGGAAATTTTGTTTATATACATTAGATAAATAACGAGGTGGAAAAATCGAGGATAAATGAAAATTGATTTACCGCATCATTTGTGTACGTTATTTTTGCAAATGGATGCTCAAAACTAGATTATCTAGCTATTTTAACTTCTTCCAAAAACCATAGAATTTTGGACCTATGTTTACTCTAATTTCCCATAAATAATGGTTTTCTATAGAATAAATAAATTAAAAAGAGATGTAAGATATTCATTGGAATTTCTACTTATTCTTTTATTATCATTTTTTTACAGAAGAGATTTTCAATTATTGTAAGGATAAATTTGGACAGAAAAGGTAACTTTATTTCAGAAAAGAAAAAGTTACTTTTTTGACTCAAACAAAGTAAAAAAAACTAAAATTACTTATTATGAAAAAAAAAATGTTGGGAAACATGCTTGTTAGAATAAAACAGAAAAAAAAGAATGCATACTTATGAGAAGAAAGAGAAGTCAAAAATTTAAACGTTAGCTTATTGTACTTCACTTTGCAATAATGTAGCAAATGTTTTTTTTTTTTTTGTAAATACGAGTACATATGTTATCTATGTGGTGTGGTGTCTATTATATGTAGTGAAGGATCTAATCGTAGCCTTAGCCTGGTGGGGTAAAAATCAGTACCAAATATATTTACCGTACGGATCTAATACATGAATCCACATGGCCCTTGGCCTACACAAAATTGATCCAACGGTCACATAACTGGTACTATACTTAAACCCGGCCAATTTCATATTGATCTCTTAATCATTTTTATTTATGATATTGTTATTCATGGGTTTTACGATAAATGGTGAATTTTTTTCTATTTAGTGTATTTTTTTTCTATTTTTTTAGTTGTTTGATTTAGTCGAAAGAATAAGGAAGTGTAATGTATTATGGATCTCTCAGTCAGTCTATCGCATCAGTGCTTTACGATTTGACACCACTTTCATTTCCACGCTTCTTTCTTTCTTGTTTTTTTTGCTTTCTCCACATTTCATACATACACAGATATACCAAAATATACTATTAAATAAACCACGAGAGAATTACTCGGATCATCGAATTATGTTTTATCCATAAAAGAAAGTTTATAATTCTGTGACTGAGTAGAAGTCAGTTATTTGATAAACACACAAAGCTCATAATTTTGTCAAATGGAAGGAATCTTATGAGAAGAATCTGCAGGTATTTTCTTACAGAAAGATAATTAATATCTGAAGCAGCTAGTTCATGTAGAGTAAAGAGAGTAAAACAATAGTATTAAACAGCTCATCACCATTTGTACTAACTGAAATCTCTACATGAGAAAAACTGTTATATACACTGTGTGTGACCTATCTCTCTGTCTTAATTTGCTGTCTTTGTCTGAATATTTTGAATCAAACCCTATTTCACAAAAAGAAAAAGAATCTCAAGGTCTAAAACAAGCAGACAAGAAAAAACCACCCTTTGATTTTCGATAACTACAGAGTTTTTGGGAGACAATTCACAAAGATTTTGCATTTAAAAATTAAGAATTGATCAATTTTTTTCCCCCAATTCTTACAACATAGGACAAAAGAGACAAAAGTAACTGGATAAAGCTTAAAGGAAAGAGGGAACATCATCTTTTATCAAAAAGAAGATAAAAAAAAAAAAACGATTAAAATCCAGAGACTGTACCTTTTTTTAATTATCATGAGTTCCTTTTTTCTGGAACAACATGAAAAACTTCAGAAGATAAGCAAAAAGAAACTTATATCATTATGTTTTCTTCTGAAAACCCTTTTGAGTCTTTTACGCAGAGAGCTTTTTTGCTTAGTTAGTTGAACATCCTTAGAAAATTGTTTGCATATGCCATTGGCTTCACATCTGGATGAGGCTGTAAAAATTCACAAACATCAAAAAATATCAGAACCAGTTTGGTTTCTGTGAAACATTCACAAGAACATATGTTTATATAGTTCTACTACAACACTTACCACTGCTGAGAATGTAACAATGTTTGGCTTCATATCAGGAGCTTCAAAGCGAATGAAAGCTCCTTTGTTACCCATCTGCAAATAATAATACCATTCCATGTCAATAAAGCAAGTAAGAATTGAGTTATTTGGTTTTGTTTCAGAGAATTGAAGTTGTTGTTACCTGATCACAGTAATTTGGTGCAGAGAAGACAGTGATTAGTTTACCATCATGCTCAACCTCATAACCTTCGTCTTTAACTTCATGTGATCGAACCAACAACTCTATATTCATAAAATAAAAAACCGAGTTTACAATAGCCATCTCAAGAATAAACCAAATATAACAAGATTCTAGATACTAACCGAGATTGTTGTCTTGCAAAAACCTCTTTGTTACATCTCCACCAAATGATAAACCAACACCTCGCTTACTTGGACCTCTTCCAGGTAGTGGTTGTGGATCACTCCATAAAAGTTCACACATCAATCCTGAAATAAACAAACCATTAACAAAACAAGACCACCATTTAAACTAACAGAAGATGTTTGTATATATGATGAAAACACCATTTACCTTCTTCAGGAGGCTCACAGAATCTGTCAATGGCTCTGATGTCAGAGAGTTTAACGCCGTCAACACTAAAGAGTCCTCCATGTACCACGAATACCTTCCCGTTTATGACATGGGCCAATGGCAAGTAACAGAAGACTTCAGCAAACAGATCCACGAATTTCTCACTCAACTTGGATCGAACTTCACCCTCGAAACCATATATTTTGTTCATGCTCTTGCTTTCATGATTACCCCTCGCTAGATATATGGCTGCAAATACAGAGACATGAGAAAACAGCAATATACAATCAAAAGATCATAAGAAGTATTAGAGCAAGTGTTCAGATCAGTTAAAAAAAGAACTTACATGACGGATTCATGCATTTGAAAGCAAACAAAGTGAGTATGATCTCCACAGAAAACGATCCTCTGTCCACAAAATCGCCATTGAACAGATACGGATTCTCCTCAGAAGGGAGACCATTAAGCTCAAATATGTTTAGCAAATCATAAAACTGCAATTATCAAACAATGTATCAAGAGTCACACTCAAAAACAACACACTACAACTCTTTCTAGTACAAAACAGAACCAGATGCTTAGGCAATACATACCTGACCATGAACATCACCACAGACGGTGAAATGTTTCCCATTGGGTACATTAATATCAACAAGAGAAGGCAATGCTTGCAAAATTTTCCTTGTCTGTAAGACGATTTGGTATGCATACCTACATATATCCACAGCAAAGCATATGATTAGATCACCATTGTGTAAATTAAGTTCAACACTTGACACAAAACAGTACATACCGTTTATGCAATGTCTTCTGGTTCTTGAAATCTTCCATCATCTTTTTCACAAAATCCAAAGTAACTTCCTCTCCTTCGATTCTAGCACCAGAGTATTGTGGCTCAACCTCTACAATGAAATGAAAGAAAGAAAATCAGTAGATTGATAAAGAGATAATCATCAATAACAACAACAAACAAACACCAGTTTTCAATGAAAGTTAGCTATCTTAAGAGAAAGAAAGAGAAGCTTGTAACTCTATGAAATGTAATATACCACTCCTGTTCAGATATGCAATTAAAACGATCCAAATTGATCCTAAGATAAGGATTTTTTTAACCAGAGAACTACCACTGAAGCTACCCCACCAATATGTTCCTAATACCACCGAAACCAACACCATGAGAATCTCAGTTGTGGCAAATCCCCGGACCGCCACCACCATTACTGCTGCAACAACTGCTGCTAAAGCCGTTTTGGTGGGCATGAACGATGATCTCGGTGGTTTGTTCCCTATTATGTGAACAATAGGTATAAGATTGATTACTAGTCTAAAGCTGCTACACTCAACCAATTTGTCAACTACTACTAAATCAAAAGGCATGACATTAAACAAGAAAAGAAGAAAACCAAGCGGTGACAGAACAAGATAGAAGCTATAAGACAACAACAGATTTAAAAGTAAGTAAAAATGGACAGATAGATAGATACCTATTGTGTGGAAGTCAACAGACTCTGCCACTGAGCGCCTTTCAGATACAGGCACAGAGATTGCTTCTTCAAATTTGAGTTTCGTCACTGCTTTCTCACACTCTTTTAGCTTTCTTGTAGCATCAGGGTCATTTGGAGAAATCCTTTTTACCTAGAATATAAACAGCAGACCATGTCAGCAATGACTGATCCCTCTTTAACAGAATAAGAGAGTCACCACTAAACTATAAACATTATAACCTGTCGGAAATCCTTCAAAGCATCCTTAAACTTTCCCATGGCAAGATACGCAGCACCACGCCTGTAATATCCCTGTGATTCAGTGAAGAATTAGGGTGAATATAAGTGAGATAACGAATAAGCAAAGCAAATCTCTTGTCACGGAATGATACCTTAGAGTATTTCGAATCAATTTCAATGGCCTTTGTTGCATCTTGTATCGCACTTCCATATTCCTCAAGCTTTGTGTGAGCAAACGCACGGTTTGCCCAATACACAGCGTTATTGCTGTTGATTTCAATAGCTTGTGAATATAGATCGATAGCATGGGAGTATTTATGACCTGCAAGTAACTAACAAGATTTAGCGAGCTGTTCTTACTTCAAAGAAAAGAGTCGAAAGTCAAACTAATTCCTTCCGTTAACACTTTAACACACCTTTAAAAGCTTCATTAGCCTGATTTTTCAACTCCTCGGCCCGTGAAACATCAGAGTTCTCATTCTTAGTCTCCATGTTTTCAGATTGAACTTATCTCCTACTCAACTTCGTCCCCTTGAAGTTCAGAGCTGATTAACAGAAAAGATGAACACGAGCAATAATAACAATCAGGTGGCCAATTCCATGAACATTCCTTCGAATTCGATAAGTTCTACTTAACAGGGAGCTAGAATTAAGTGCTTTAAAGATTGAAATCACACAAACTCAAATAAAGTTCAATTTTTTTATAACAAAGGGCTGAATTTAGTCATGCAACGAGATTCATAGCATCAAGATAACTCATTCGTATTCACCAATTAGGTTAAAAAAGACGGAAAAATAAATCCAGATGATCCAAAGCATAACAGGTGAAAGCAAATTGTTTCGTTTTCTCAATAACCCAACAAGGAATTGGAATATCATCTACGACGAATTGAAATATTATCCCAAAGTAATCAGATTCATGGCCACAAAAGAAGTCGAAAAGATAACATACAGACAAATCCCGTTAAAGATCTGTTAAAACCCAGATAAGAGAAAAGCGAAACAGGACAGCAACAACAATAGGAGGCCAGTAAGCGTCTAGGACGTGTTTGTTGGATAATTGGAGAAACGGGTTTCTCAAAGATAGATTTTTACCTGGAAAGGTTCAATCTTGGCGATAGCGGAAGAGGAAGAGGACGAGGTTGAGAAGTGAAAACAGGTTTAAGTTTAAGAGAAGCTTCAAGTAAACCAGAAACCCTAGATTGGTCAAAAGAGAGTATGCGCTTGAATCTATGAGATGAGAAGGGGTTTTTGGAAATTATTAATCTCTCTCCACTAATTTTTTTACCAAAGGGACGAAGAGACGAGATTCTAAAAAGTAAATCTTTTATTTTTCTCTAAACTTAATAATTCTCTTCTTTTTTTGGTGTCACTTAATAAATTTTATTATATGGTTGTATCTCTATTATATATGACAAAATAAAAACAATTTTATCTGTATATATATATATATTTTTTTTTTCGTCAAACGCATAGTCATTACCGAATCAAAAATACGAGAACTTAAAATTTAATAACGAAAATGGATGGTATTGAAGGAAATCCAACAATTCAAGCGACTGACAAAACCAAACCATATGAACTCATGTTTTCATCGCGTTGATCAAAACCTACCGTCAGAAAGATTCCTAATAGTCATAAAGTTGTCTCGAATCCATTATTGTAATTTGTTTTGTGATTTTTCATGTAGTGACAAATACGATGTTTTCTTGTAGTGTGGGTTGAATTATCTTAATGGAACATTGCTAAAAGGAGAGGTTTCACTAGCAAAATCGGATTTAAACTTGACTAGTATATGAAATTTAAGGTTGGGTTACTGGAAATTATGAATATCCTAATAAAAGATAGTTATCTTAATCCTGAAGAAATCCACATATTAAAATTTCTTGAGAATTGCATCTTGGGCAAGTCCTATAAACAAAGCTTTCAAATATATTAGTTTAAAGCAAAGAAAATTCTAAAATTTGTATGTGGTGAATTTTGAAGTTTATTATCAAACAAAGAAAGTATAGCTGGTTGTAAGTACTTTATGACCGTTATTAATGCTTATTTATAAAGGTTTGGATCAGGTTCTTGAGAACCAAAGATAATTTATTCGTGTAATAGAAGAACTTACCAGAACCTCAAATATGAAATAGGTAAAATTTTTAAAGACTAATGATGGTTTAGAGTTTTGTAACCAATAAATTGATAAACATTCAAAGACTCAAAAGTTCAAAAATACAAGATTCGTATATATCCTCCTCAACAAAATGGAATTTCTGAAAGGATGACCAAGACTATAGCCAGAGCCGGTCCAACATATTTTGCTGCCTAAAGAAATGGTTAGAACTTTGTACCATTAAGATAAGAGGAGCACTCATAACCACTAGACTAACATTATATTTCTGAAATTTGATGCCCTTAAATTCATAATATTTTTTTTTACGCCTAAAACATGGGCTTTAGCTTAGGACTGGTCATGACTATAACTGATAAGATAGGATGCAAGTTTTTAAAAACTGGGTTTGAGAAGAAGTTTTGGGCTGAGACAGCAACGACATGTACTTGATAAATAGGACGCCTAATGCTTCACATTATTTCAAGATACGACAAGATATGTGGTCATGATCAAAACAAAAACTAAGTTATCCAACAAAATATGAATGTGTTTCTTATGTCTACACTACTCATTAGTTTGGATGTATTTATTATGTCCACAATACTCAACAAGTTAAACCCTCGGACCATTAAATGCTACTGTATGAGATATATGCAGCTTTGTTGTATTCGATGAGGATACTCTCTATAAGAATCAAAACAAGGAAGAGAACACCCAAGCTAATAAGAACTTCCAAAACGAGGTCACTTATAATTATTTGAAGGTCCAAGCTCCAATGGTTATTGCATCATCCTCTACCATGACTATGATTGATTTGACCATAGTTACATGTTACATGTTACATTGGTAGTTGCCTAGTCCTTGTTCATAGTTGGAGCATTATTGTTGTTGTTGCTGACCAAATGCCATGTAAACCACACTTAAGGAGGATGTGTAATTTTTTTGGCTTGCAAAGGGCTTTATAATATTTACATGGTGGCCTTTCTCCATGAGAATCATTTATCTAGCCTTGATTTTAAAAAATGGAACGACGTATGATGTTTGATGACTTTAGTGATGTTTCAAACTTTTAAGA
Organism: Euclidium syriacum; assembly: GCA_900116095.1. Taxonomy (NCBI): domain Eukaryota; kingdom Viridiplantae; phylum Streptophyta; class Magnoliopsida; order Brassicales; family Brassicaceae; genus Euclidium; species Euclidium syriacum. The sequence goes on along the minus strand of FPAK01000012.1, from coordinate 3,213,729 downwards.
GACCGTTCAGCATGTGCATCACGAGTGTTCGCTGATTGAGAAGTCGAATGGAAAAGTGTCTCGAGCTTGTGGTGGTAATCGATAAAACTATTGTCCCCAGTCGCAAGAGTTAAAAGCTCATTGTCAAATTAAAGCGCATTGCTTTGTTATAACAAGGCATTGCTTCAAGGGAGAACCAATCACGAACTATACATTTGGAATTTTAAGATTATGTTGAGTAATTGAGCTGATACCGTTCAATAGATCCACACTTTTACCAAGTTATCGCGTTCCTTTTGTTGGTTTTCATTGCTAGTGTCGGAGTAACAAATTTATCGAGTTAATCGATCATGCCAAAGTTAAACAATGCATCTCAAAATTTTCACACCAAACATTATTGATCAGCTTGTTGAAGTCGAGAGAGATCAGAAAATGGGCTTGGGTTTGGCTGATGCCAAACGATTTATCTTTAGAAATTGATTGCACATGTTTTGTAGTGGCCATGGCCGAGAAAAAAGAAAAGTAACGAGGACAAGAAATGTAATGAAAAGAAAATAGCCACAAAGTGGCTAGGAAGATAAAGAAAAGAGAGAGCAGAAGAAGATTGATATTCTAACAATCAAGTATTAAATTTTTTTTTGCTTTTCGTGAAGTTACTATGTAAAATAGTGAAATTCCGTAGAAAAGTCTATTGATGAAGATTATAGATACGAGGTCTACAAATAGTTCTGTTAATGAAGCTATCGTTATATGTTATTATTTTAAATATTCCTGTATTCTAAGTTTCTTTCTAACATTGTTGAGATTAAAAAGAAAGTCCATTGCAAAACCTTCAATAAAAAAAAAAAAAAAAAGTCACATAAAACATCTATTATTAAAACAGAGGACAACGTCCTTTTCGAATATTTTGGTCCTAGCGAAAAGAGTCCGAGTTCTTTCTATTTTGTCAAAGAGTGTTTGCATTCTAATTTTAATTCTAATCGTCTCCTGATGTTTGTTTTGTCCAATTTTCAGTCAACCAAATTGAATCCGATTTTATTTTCTGGAACAAATAAGTTTTAATAGTTTATCTGAGATACTCATAGAGAAGAACACAAATTTGTTACTTTCTATAAATCTTTTGAAACATATTTCCCTCTCTTTCACTGAAATTTCCTCTTTACAATCTATAAAAATACATATAAAGTAACGTTTCTTGATTCTTATAATCGTCTATCTCAATGCTTCTTTGTTTCTCTTTCAGCCTAAAAATTAAACACAAATAAAGTTAAAAATCCAAAATATATTGCATCATATAAAAAAGATCAACGAGAGAGTAAAATCTATACCGCTTTGATCGCTCTCTCAACGGAATCCCAACCAAACCGGTCAACATAATCTTGAACCGATTTTCTCGCATCAAGACTCATCATTTGTAAAACTCTTCTTTGTTCATCTGTATAATTCGTTCCTCCAACGTACATCCCAATTTTAACGTATTTTCTAACATAATTGGAATAAATGTAAGCTGCACCACTGAACATTGGTAACACCAACCACATACAAAACAAAAGCTTTAAGTATGGCCAAAATGGTAACCTGCAAAATGCAAAAAAAAATCGTTAAGACGTAATTTCGTAATAGAATGAAGATATTATTATTAGTATTATTACCAGGCAAGGATTCTCCAGACGGAAAGCTCGAATAATGACATTAAGGAGTAAATGATCCAATACGTAAGCCATTGTTGATCATCTAACATTGTTGGACTTTCAATTGCTCGTAATGATGCATACCTATAATCATCCATTTCGTTACTTGATTATTTTGCATTCACATATAAACCATAATTAAATCGTTTATAATTTGATTTCACTTACAAAGGATAAAGAAGCATAACTCCAGGCCTGCATGCACCAAGAAATGAAGATTTTTTTAATTTTTTTTGACAAATCTCGATTTTTATTTATTTACGAGACAAAATTTGGAATTATAGACATACCCAATTAGAGCATCGAAGCGTTTAGCGATCGCAATAACAACACCCATTTTTTAGTTTTTACTCAGTCTTCTTTCTTCAACAGAAACTTTATCTCTTTGAACAAACGTCTTTAGCACTATGGCTTTGGATATATACACAATTTGAATTTCTTCAAGCAAGAATCTTTGTGTGAGATAAGATAACAAGTCATGGTAAAGAATCTCCAACTCGTTGATACGTTTCATGAACCTATATTTCCTCTATATGTTTTAACAAATAATTCAGAGTAATGAGCTATGGGCAAAAATTTCACATTAAGGGAAATCCAAAGTCTTGGGTTTAGTATAACTAACTATGAATTTTATTAATATATATTCATTTTTTTTCTAACAAGATTCTTTTCTTTATTCAGAAGAGTTTTGCATGAAGTAACTTATGCATAATTAATGAAATTTGACGTATTACACAATTTGATTATGATCTCTGGTCTGTGACTTTTGTATATTTTGGGTAATTCACCTGTCCTTTAATTAATTTGAAGTATTTATATGATCTCTCTTTCTTAAGTACCCACATATATATACTTTTCATTTAATTAACGTTTATCAGTAATACTGACTTTTCATCAAATTAATGTTCACCCGTGATCATTGTATTTTATAAGAATTTTTTTTTTGGTCACTGAGTTAGTAAAAGTAAACTTTATAAAATTTTTTATCTTTCTTACACATACTTATTTTCTTCATTAGTATTTTGTCACTAACTCACTAAGCTAGTAAATAATCACCCAATATGAAATTATATATTTTGTCACGCTAGCTCTCCGCAACAGAGAATAGCTCTAGAGTCTTCAAAATATAAAAGTATTACTAAGAAAGAATAGTACTAAAGCCAATCAAAGCCTTACCAACATCTCAATCGTCTTGAAATGATTTTTCACAATTTTGAATTTTAGTTTTACATGATTGTTGAAAAGAAATTAAGTGCATGCCTGGATCATGATGAGGTATGGGTAAAACTCAAAACTCAAAAGAGTTTCTTTTAGTAACTAAAATCAATTAATGCAAATCTATGAAAGGGTTATGGATAATGACTAGACATATAATATTGGTAATCCTCCGTGGGACCTCTGCTCTCATTTACTTGATTAGGTTCATCTTCCCTAATTATGGTGTCGACAATATGATGTAGTTTTGTACTTAGATTATATAAATTATGTAATGATCAAATAATTTTAATCTTTCATATTGAAGGGTGCCGTTGGACTAACCTAATGTCCAAGAATAAGACTTGAACATGAAAACGATGGAACTATGTTTTATGCTCTTAAGATTGCCAATTTTTCAAGCAACTTGTTTAAATACATACACTTTATATAGTTTATTAATTAAGAAAATTGCAAACAAAAAAGTCTCACCTGTCGAATTTGCGCGATTTAAAACTATGGAGGTCTTAGTTAAAAATTCAAAGTTTTGTTGATTTTAAATTTAACTATGAATTAACTTTGAGTTGACTGTGTTATTTTAAACATGCAGTTAACTTGTTTAACAACCTGTTACGAAAGAAACAGTCTCCATTTAATAAAATCGTCTCGCGTCGTTTTATTGTGTTTTTTAAAAAAAACGTATGTCCTCATAAGGACTCAAACTCGAAACATATCAAAAAATAATATTGCCTTTTTCCATTGGGATTTTGTCACATTCAATTAAATAATAAACATTAATAATATTTATTGAATAAAGAATATGAATTTCTACGTCATTGAAACTCTAATTGGAGTTTCGATTATTTCTTGATATGTCTCGAGTTCAAAAATTCGACAAAACGATGATGTTTGGATATTGAAGGACTAATTAATACTAAACGGAGACTAAATCCATCTTAACATTTTGTTAAAAAAAATCAACGACGTGTTTAAAATAACCCAGTGATGTATGTGTGTTTTAATGAATTTTAATGAATTATGTGTGTTTTAATGAATTTTAATGATGTATGTGTTTTAATGAATTTTTCATTTTGTTTTCTCTAGTGTTTTTTATTTTTATAAGGATTATAGGTACTAAATTACATAATGACGCATTTGAAATAACCTGGATAAAGTGTAACAAAAAGGAGAAAAAAATAAAAAGAAAAGATGCAGTCTAAGACATGACTTTCAAAAGTTTGACGTTTTCCAATCCTCAATTGTTATAAGACCAATAGTAAAAGAAAGATATGGAAGTTAGCTTTCATCTCTAACTTGAACCCGAGTTATGCTTTTTTTAATGAAAAAATGTCATATATGACGGGATTTTTGGACCCGAATTTTCCCTATTTCACTCCAACCAAAGCTTAATCCTAATTTGAATACGAAAAAACCATAGGCACAACTTCAAAAAATAGAAAGGGGATTTTAAGCTATTTTTAGATTATGCTTTATTTTTATCATAGGTTTTTTAGAACGATCGTTGGAGAACTTTTGGAGAGACAAATTCCGCATTCTGTTTATTTTCAGAGAAGATTTTGAACTCTTCTTTCTTAATACCGATCTTTTTGTTTCTACTCAATACATGATACTTGTTTAATTCACCATGTCTGAGTAGATCCATTGTTAGGATTAGGGTTATTCGACATGAATTGATGAATTGTTAATAGGAATAAAAAAAAACTAGAGATTATCTTATAGTTCTTTATCTAGATTGATCTCTATGCTTGTTCTGGATTGGCCACCTAGAAATTAGAATAAGATATTAGGTTAATTAATATTTTGTGAAGTGTTGCTAATCAACTACAAACAAATACAAATGAGCAATTTCGTTAGGGTTTTTGTAAACTTAGAAAATATGATTGAATGCATGTTTAGCTATTAGAATATGCAAATGAGTTTGATTTTCTAATTGATTAAACATCGTTAGATCTCGTAGAGGAATATGATTTCTATATCATAGTGATTTGTGTTCTAGAACGGTTCTTAACCGATGCCCTGTTAGAAATATGTTACAATTCGGATTTCCTGAGAAAGCTTAGCTAGCGTTTGTCCCCATAAGTTTACAACTATACTTAATGTTTGATTCGTTGTCGCTTTATATCAATACTTTTTATCGCATAGCTTAATTAGAAACTGGAAGCTGTTGTATTTCAAATTGAGTCAATGTGGATACGATCCTTATATACTACATCTGTATTTCTTGTGCACTTGCAGCTTTTATAAGGTTAAACTTTCCTCACATCATCAAATCAACTTGAAGTTCATGACTACAATATAAATTCAAAAAAATTTGAGTTTCTGACCAGGATCTTGATAGTTCATGCTTTTAATCGCGCAAATCCGATAGTTGAGGCTTTTCGAAAAATTTTCCTTTATTAATTTGAATGTACTCCATATAGATCTGTCAACTAGATTTTCATTGAACAAAGGGAGGGAACAAAGGTGGAATATGGAGAATCGTTGAAAGACTCCTTCTCGAAGACACAAGCTGGCAAGACAAAGAGAACTACCGGAGACAAAAAGAGAAACAATCGGTATAAACAAACAACAATCTAAAGTAAATTAAAGGTAAGACCCGGCTAAAAGAAACTAATAAGAAGCGAGCATAATAAAATTATATTCAGTTTGTCTAGTCTTTAACTCAAGGAATCGAGGCTATAAATGAGTGATATATGTGTGTTTTTATGGGTTTTCCAATTGTTTTCTCTAGTATTTTTGGGAATTTATAAGGATTAGGGGCACTAAATAACATAATGGAGAATTTGGGATGGTTTGGAGAAAGTTGAGCAAAAATGAGCAAATGGGAGATGTAATCTCAAATATGACTTTCAGATGTTTGGCATTCGATGGAGGTCTTTCCGATCTTCAAATGAGATAAAACAAGTGGTAAAAGAAAGATATGGAGGTAATTTGGAGGTTTATAGCTCCATATATGTTCGTTTTAGTGAATACATGTCTTATATGTCACGAGCAAAAATAGAAGCCAATCTGCGAGTATCATGTCAATTGACACACATCCTCTAGTGTCGATCGATACAATATCACCAGACCTATAAAAGTCAATTTTAAAAGTCCAAGTTGTAATATTTTACCTAGATCCAATCCCAATTGGAATATGAAACAACTAGAACGTCGCATATGTTGATAATAAATTCATGTTTAAATCATTATTTAGATTATGCTTGATTTTGTTCTATGTTTTTGGAAAGAGATTTTTAGGATGCTTTCTATTTGATACATAATATACATGATGCTTGCTTCAGTTGCCACAATTTTTTTTTTAATGTTTTGTTTCACTTCTTTTATGTAATATCATACTTGATTTTTTTTTTATTGCGTAGATTTTAAAAACAAAATGATTTATCATTTTAATTTGAATTAGTCAATTCTCGTTTTCATCTCGTCCCAACTTATTTCCATTATGTCCCAAATTTAAAATGGAACTAGAATAGAAGATAAATTGTATCTTGTTTCTGTTTCCTCAAAATTCCCTGTTGAATTGATATGTTTGTCCACCCCTAAATTTACCATGCAAAATCTTAGCATAGCATGCCATTTGAATACATATGATTATTCAAAAAAATAAAAATAAAAATTCCAGGTTAATATTAACGAAACAGGAGTAGGGCAATAAAAAGAAAAGGAGAAAAAAGAATTACCAAGAAAGGAAAATTTCCAAAAGTTGATTCTGATGAGAAACAGAGCCCATACCTCTCATTTTTTCCTAAAACATGTAAAGAAAAATTGGATGGTCCTCCTTCAATGCCCTCTCCCCACCCAATCCTAACCCAACTTCTTCTTCTTTCTTAATTTTCATCAATTTCAAATTTCAATCTAAATATTTACAAATAGAATTAGAAGAATTAGGTGTGTGATTTTCCGTATAATGTTATACTAAGGGTCCATTTTTTCTTTCTTTTTTAATTCATTTAACATTGATCAGTTTGAATAAAACCCACCAAACCTTCTGTTTTCTGTAAGTGGGTTTTTAAATACTTACAAAACAATATTCCCTTATAAGGAATTATAAACCAAAACAGAAAATAAAGTAGGAAGCAGCAGTTAAGTGGTACTGAGATAATAAGAATATTATCTTCAAGGAAAAGGAACAAATTAAAACTCTCAGATTTCATCTTCATCTTTCTCACTTATCCCTTTCCTTTCTTTCCATCCTCTCATAACCTTGCAAAACTTAGGTATGGCTATATTGATGCTTATGCACTAAATTAACCCTAAAATCAAAGTTTCTTTTCCTTTTTTTTTCTTCATTCAATCTCTGAATCATGGAGTGACCAGATTTAGGGTTTTTCTTTTCTTTTTCCTTTAATCCCTAAAACCCATTTTGTAGCTATAGTAATCTGAGTGCAAAAAAGATTGATCTTGATTTTGTTTGGGTTTTATATAAAAAAACTCTTATTAGGGTTTATATGGAGGGTGCTGGTGCGAGTAATGAAGCAGCAGAGAGCAGCAAGAAGACAGGGAGAGGGAAGATAGAGATAAAGAGGATAGAGAACACTACGAATCGTCAAGTCACTTTCTGCAAACGACGCAATGGTTTGCTCAAGAAAGCTTATGAGCTCTCTGTCTTGTGTGACGCTGAAGTAGCTCTTGTCATCTTCTCCACTCGAGGCCGTCTCTACGAGTACGCCAATAACAGGTACACTATTAGATCTTGATTTTCTTGAACTTTTTTAGCATCAAGTTTTGATTTCTTGGTGGGCTTTCCAAATATTTGTGGTAATTTCCTCTCTTTAAGTGAGAATTCTTTTCTAAGTTTCTGTTTGAATCCCAATAATTAGAGTTTGTTAAAATTAGGGTTTTGTTTTTGGGGAAACTTTTGATTATCTTTTGTTTCTCTTTCTTTGTGAAAAGCTGTGAGAGTCTTTCTCTGATCATTAATTAGCATCCCCATACCTTGTTCCAGTCACTTTTTTTGGTTTTACAAATCCTTAAAACAATATCTGTATATTTAATATATATATAAAAAAGTATTTTTCTGGGCAATGTCAGTTTATACAAGACAGTTCGATCGATTTCATGATGACCCATCAAGTTTGTTTCTGCAGATTGATCATTAGGTTTGCATCAGAGTAAGAAAAAAAAAGTAAGGGTTATTGACAAAATATAATTGAGTGGGTTATATGGCTATAAGGCTATATGTTGATTCCTTAAACATTGATTTTACTAGGTGGAGATCTAGACTAGTGTGTTTTGTTTTCTTCTTCTGACACTTCTCTAAATTTTCGGTGATTTGGTCTGTTAAATCAAGAAATTTATTTTGGTGACAATCTTGTTGTTGAGCCAATCAAATAAATTGTATATATATCAAAGAAAAATTATTGACTTTTTGGTCATTATTTTCCCCACTCCACTTGTCATTTCCATTTCTCTATAAGTGTTCCAGCTATTATAACAACTCATGTTCATTTCAAATTTTTGATTCTTTATTGATGATAGATGCTTTAATAATGATAGAGTTTGTTTGGTTAATTGATTTATGACTATGGTCTTCGTTTTTTTACTAGTCAAGTCTTGTCCCATGATATAAGTTGAAATTGTAGTCAACGACTAAAGAATTTCTAATTGGTGACATTGATTTTTGGCCTCGTAGAGATTGCAAGACCACTAGAATTGTCTCTAATCTTTAAGTAGTACTGTGTATGTGACATGACTTAAAAGTGCCTTTAATTAAATGTTCAACTAATTTGATTAGCAAAAGAGGAATGCATTAGGTATGTAAATTTAGAGATTCCTATTTTTTTAGTTGTGTAGCTAATAATTTATTTATTTTTTCTTAATTTCAAATAATCATCATGCTTTTTGTATCTTACTTTTGACAACTCTCAACTTCGACTTTTCATCATACAACACAATATGTGAGAATTCAATGAATATGAGAACCTAACGCTTACGAATATATCCCTTGATTTGCTAGGGATTTAATTACAATTTTTACTTTTTGAAAAGAAAAAAAAACATTGCCTCATATAAGGTACACATTAATTTAGGACTCGAATTTATTATATATATATCTAAAATATTAGTTAAACAACAGCACAAATTTAATCAGAGAATCTAAAATTTGTTCACTTTTTTAGTTTTAGTTGTGTTTTCAAACCTGATTAGGGACTAGACAAAAAAATATAATTCGAACTTTGTGTAAACTGTGAAATTTTGGACACATTGGTAGACTAATTCCATTTTTGGAAACTTATAATAAGGTTTCATGTTATGAAGTTCCTTATTTCCCTTACAAAGGCCAATATATATATATATATATATATATATATATATATATATATATATATAAGAAAATAGATATCACGACATCAGTACGCTTATATTAGTCCTTCAGATAACAAAACATTTAAAAATGACTAAATACTGACGCCGTGAATGAATCCAGTCTTAATATATCAAACGATCCATGAATGCAACTTTTGGTCAAATCAATCACAAAAGATATTAATCATCCGTAGAAAATTAATTATATAGATGTGTTTTATTGGATGTGCTTAAAAAGAGAATCAATCAAGTATGGTACGTACGTAGTAGGGTAGCTTCCAATCACTCACGTTGAAAAAAAAGGTTTTGGCCGGACAAAACTTTTCTGTTTCAAAACCCTAATACAGCTAACTATTTTTAAATATAAGTTCATATAATTTAATATTCGAAAATCAAAATCAATTGTATTTCTTACACTACTCTATTTTAAGTTTGCAATGCATCCAATAGTTATAGTTTTGTGGGTTTTTATTTTAAATTATTCTGGTGGTTTGAGTTTAAATCTTCTCCCATTTGTGATTGATTTAAGTTTTAAATTTATGATTACGCTCATGATTAAAGTAAACAAATAATTTACGAGTCTTAATTATTCATGATTAGGCTAATATGATTAGAGTTTTCTTTTTCCTTTGTGCGGAATTGTCATAGATTCATGATTAGAGCTTAGTTCTGTGTCAAACTGTTTTAGATTTATGATTAGGCTGATGATTAGAGTTTACTTAGTAGACTATATAATGATTAGAGTTTAATTATTTTCCTTTTATGTTGAATGTTGGTGAAAATTGTACGGTGGTAAAAGTGTGAGAGGAACAATAGAAAGGTACAAAAAAGCTTGCTCCGACGCCGTTAATCCTCCTTCCGTCACCGAAGCTAATACTCAGGTAATTAATTAATTCACATTTTTCTAATTAATTTACCATTATAATTTCTTCTTCGTTTAATAATTCCATTTTCTGACTTTAATTTAATTTCTTGTGTAAACCATGGATCGAAAAATTGATGAAGTACTACCAGCAAGAGGCGTCAAAGCTTCGAAGACAGATTAGGGACATTCAGAATCTGAACAGACACATTATTGGTGAATCGCTTGGTTCCTTGAACTTCAAGGAACTCAAGAATCTTGAAGGTAGGCTTGAGAAAGGCCTCAGTCGCGTCCGCTCCAAAAAGGTTACTATTACTTTCCATCAATTTTCTATGCTTTATCATTTTTGCGATAGCTCGATCTAATGATTCTTACCTGTATAATTGCCAGCATGAGATGTTAGTTGCAGAGATAGAGTACATGCAAAAAAGGGTAAAGACCTATCTTCCTCCACAAGTAACCTAAACTCTACTTTTTAAACAAGATTCTCTTTCAAGTTATAGCTTTTCTTTTCTATTTTTGTTTTCATGTTAGGAAATCGAACTGCAAAACGATAACATGTATCTTCGATCCAAGGTTTTATATAAATTTCTTTTGCATTTTGATCTTTTTTTGGTTCTCCATTTGCAATTTCTTGATTTGCATGTCTATGCAGATAGCTGAAAGGGCGGGATTACAGCAGCAAGAACCGAGTGTGATACATCAAGGAACTGTTTACGAGTCGGGTGTGTCTTCTTCCCATCAGTCGGAGCAGTATAACCGGAGTTATATTCCGGTTAACCTTCTTGAACCGAATCAGCAGACTTCCTCCAACCAAGACCAACCACCTCTCCAACTGGTTTAATTTAAAGTCTAACATAAGATTCTTTCTTTGCCTGAGATCGATCTTATGCATTTATATATTCATGTTACACTTACGGTTAAAATCAAAAACTTAAAAACGCAGATATTGGGTAACGGTTTGAGAGGGAGACCTAATTGTTAAGGCAAAGACTAATCTTGAAACAAGAAAGATTCAAAAATAAATAGGAGACATATAGCCATTAAATCTCTGATTGATTCCTGTTGCAGTTGGTGTATGAATTTTCCTTTTTATTTTTTTGCATATTCCAATTAGTCACAATGTGTGTTGCTGTGACCTAAAGGACAAACCTTCACTTCAGGACAGTCTCTATTTTTCCTCTAATAAGCTCAGAAAATTTCCACTTTCTAATGAAGCTAAAGCAGGACTTTACACCAGAGAGATCGTTAGTTAGAACATACCTCAAGGTTGTGGATTTGAGAGTGTTGCCAAGTTATTTCAATGAATCAAGATCTTTAACTTCCCCAATTGCAGTCCCTCTGGATCAAGACTCTCCAGTATATATGAGATTGTGTTAGTGTAATGAGATTTAGAATGACATTGATGATTCTACTTACAATTATCAACCACATGGAGTATAAAAAGAAATTTATACCTAAAAAACTAAAGCGCAGTGATCAGGAAGGGAAGCTTTGTATAGTCTCTCTGCACAACAGCTTTAACAGTCATGTATTTATAGAACACCAAAAGTTAGGTAACTTGCAACCAAAGGAGTTACAAGTCCTATCAGTTAAATGGAGTGTCAAAACTCTCATAGCTAAATTTTGTTTTTGTTGCCTACATTTACATGTGTTCTGGAGTCTGTCTACTTTCCCATTATAATTTTAGCTCCCTCAAATGCTAAATATGTGATTTAGGTTTAAAGAAGTTATCTTTCAATCAAATCGACCTGCTTTTGCCAATTCCACTTACTGGTGTGACAAGTATCTATCAATGGCATTCAGTTTACCAAGGAAATATGTAATTTTAACCAAGAAAAGTAATTGAAGACGAAGCAAATCTATCTTGATATGAACATCAGCAGCATTGGTTACAAGCTACAGATCCCAGAATAACTCTGAAACAGTTTATTTGTAGCTAATTTCATTCATCGTTTAAGGCATTTTTTGTGATTTTTGGAACGAGACTAGAAAATCAGCACAGTCTCAAACATTTGCAGAATATTTTACATTTTTAATTAAAGAAGAATAATATGATAAACGCAAAACTTCACAAGTCAAAAGGAGAGAAAAACAAAGACGGCATGAAGTCTAAATTATGAAACGCTAAACGGAGCGCATTTTAGATCTATTTTTTTTCCCTGAATTAATTAATCACCGCGGTGAAAATATATTTCTATCAGTAAAACAGTAAAAAGTAAGAAAAAACGAGACGGCGTTTCGAATTCCGCCGTCAAACGCTTTGCTTATCCCTCTCGCCGGTCGTCACAAAGTTCCCAAATCGTTGACCTTGCTGCCGGAATTAATGGGTTCGATCTATTCTTCTTTTCTCTTCTGGTATTCTTAAGCTCGTATCATCATCCTCTGTATTTTATTTTGTTCACGCTTGATATGTAATGCAATCCCCGTCGATTGATTTGGTTTTGATTTGGGCTCAGTTTCTACTCGTTGGCTGATTTGATTTCTGATTACGTAAGAATTCTGGATTGCTTCAGGAATGTCTTTGATAAATTGGATCGAAGTTTAATTACTTCTGTTGAAGAAAAGCTAACTCTTGCATATACAATATCAAGAGACAAAAAGCTTGCACAGCCACCATCTTTTCTTTAATTTTGAATTGCATATCAAGATCATCTATCAAAATCTAGATGTAGTCCATAGATGATTGTATTTTGAATCCAGTTGAGAAGCATTATATTACCAGATTTGATACTCACTAGTAGTTAGCTAATGCAACAATTCTGTATTTTGTTAAGAACAAGAACCCATATGTTGAGACATCTTATGCATATGAACATTTTCTTTCTTCAGCTCTTGATTTGCAGGTGATTACTCTTAACTAGCAAAAAAAATTTCCACTAATTACTAAACACTCTACTTATGTTGAATCCAGGAGAGTTGGCATCTCTTTTTACAAAGGCTGATTAATGATAATGCCATGGAGAATCTGAATCATTTCAAAACACCCAGGTATTTTTTATATACTCTCCTATATGCCAGTTTACATCTGTATGCTTTGGATTGTAAAGACCATTTGAGATAGATTTGTTGACTTTAGTAATAACTTAGGATCAGTCATAAGATCAAAGAGCAAGTAAAAAGAGAAGAGTCTTGGGTAAAGCTAAACTGAGATAGAGATATTCCTAAATCCCCAAAAGATGTTTGTCTCCCAATAACCATGGCACTAACTCAATATCATTAATGCAATTTTTCAAACATCAATATAGAGTCATTTAAGATATTAGTCATTGGTGGGTAAGAACTTGGGGTTTGAAACTTGAATGCATGGCGACCATCTTGCACTATTTACTCCACAGAGTTTATTACAGTAGCACCACACTTCTGATATACAGCCTCCCTTCTTTAATGCTAAATCTTTATGTTTGGTCTTTTCTCTCTCTCTTTCTCATTGACTTGTCTTTTCTGGAATTTCATCTACTAGTGACACATATCACTTAGGCTTGATTTTTTTAATTAAAAATGGCTCATGAGCAATTTAATGTAGCAGTTATGACATTTATGTTGGTCCTGTAAGCATGTCAATCTATATCTAGACTTTTTGACTTTTTTAGAACCTTGATCTATGTATGAAATATGTTGGATTTTCTCTTTTCTTCAACTCTCTTTTGATATTAATGTTTATGAACCTATTTAGTATCTTACAAAATGCAGTGTCTCTGTCTTTGTTCAGATTTATTTGCATGAAATGCATTTCTTGAAATCGAACTACTAAATCTTATTTAAGATCAAGAAATTTTTGAAACAGATATATTAAATATTAAAAGGAGTATCCATCATAAATATTACTAGAAGCTATAGGACACTTTAAACTCTACTGAGAGCACACACAACATAGGATAATTAATTTAGATTTGTTTAATACAAACCAAACAAACAAACAAACTTAGAAATGATAAACTGATCTCTTCTACTTTTCAGTTTCTTGGCTTTAGACGACCTTCATTAGCAAGCTTGAATGTATGGGCTTGCTTTGTAGCTGCCTTGGTTGAAGAAAGTCCTGCGACGAAGTGATCTCTGACTTGAGGGGTGCTGAAAGGGAACCTACTGTTAACCATGGAGTTTAACCAAGATGCAGTGCCTTGACGGTAGAGTTCACCAATAGCATCAGTGCGGGGGTTGGAAAGTGCTTGAAGCAAGTTCATGTGAGGATCAAACCCTGGAATGCTACTTGGAGTACTGACTGTACCGAAAGCTCCTCCAACAGTTCCAAACCAGCCAAGCAGACCCCAAATCAATGTAGGGTGGTTTCTCCAGTAACTGCAAACAAAGATATTATAAAAACTCATGAAGTGTGAAATCATCATGTTAAGAGAAAGTGGTTTTGGGACTTACTCGCATGTTCCAGTGATTGGTGGGAAAGGAGCAGGGAAAAAAGGAGTTCCAGGAGTGCCTGGGTCAATAAAAGGAGTTGGTGGAGTTCCTCCAATGATGGGAGTGCCTGGATCAATTGGTGTTGGTGGGGTTCCTCCAATGATGGGTGTTGGTGGAGTCACAACGACGGGAGTACTTGGTGGAGGAGATGAGTAATATCCACCAGAAGGAGGACTTGAAGGCGTGGAAGGGTGCGATGGTGTAGAAGGAGTTGGTGTGTGTGATGGTGGTGAAGGATGTGAAGGTGTGGAAGGAGTTCTTGGGTCACAGTTACAAGGAGGAGAATGTGATGGAGTTGAAGGAGTTGGAGTGTGGGATGGTGTAGAAGGAGTTGGAGTGTAGCTACCGTGTGATGGAGGAGTTGGAGTGTGTGATGGTGTAGAAGGAGTTGGTGTGTGTGATGGTGGTGAAGGATGTGATGGAGTTGGGTCGTAAGGTGGACTTCCACAGTTAGAAGGAGGAGTATGTGATGGAATCGAAGGAGTTGGAGTGTAGCTTCCATGTGATGGAGGAGTTCCATGTGAGCCTGCATGGTTAAAAACCAAAACAGAGTTAGTTAAAGTGAAAATGCTAAATCAAAATTCTTATTCATGTATTTGTGAATGTTATTTACCAGAGGGAGGAGATCCTGCATTTGGGTCAGGAGGAGAGTAGTAAGTTTTCTGATCCTCGAACGTTCTGGAAGCAACAGAAGAAAGAAGCTCCTGTGAGACTAAAGCAGCAAAGAGAACCCAAATGGTAAAACACTTCATCCCTCTCATGTTTTCTGAAAAATCTCACTGATAAGATTCAGAGAGAAAGTGAAAATGGTGTTGTGTGGTCCTTGAGTGGTAGAATGAAACCGGAAACTAGGGTTTATAAATAGAGGGAAGGAAGCAAAAGGATTTATTTTTTGAAAAAAAACGTTTGAAAGTAAATACAAACAGGTGGAGGAGTGTGTAGTTAGTTGATGTGTTGCAGGTGCATTTACACTATCCCATTTAATACACCATGGTGATTGCTATAACACTTGGAATTCTTCAAAAATGATAAAAAAAAAAAAAGTTAATTAAATCTTTCATGCAAAGGCATGGACGCGTATTGAGAAGCTGTCTCCCATATCTCTATCGATCCGTATTACCTATTTCACGTTTCAGTCAATAACTCAGTACGTTGCATTATGTTTATTGCAGTTGCAGGTCATGTTTAATTATATCATGTGAAGCTCTTGAAGCTTAATCTTTAAGTAAGTTTCTTAAAATGTATCAAGAACTCAAATCAAGAATCTAGGTAGTATAGACCAACGTAGACTCTCTTGTTTATGTTTTTGCTTCTCTAGGAGTATTAAATTAGATTTAGAGGTTAAGTCAAGATGCATTTATTACACCTAATAAGGTCACTTCTCTCTTCTTGACTTTGTTTATGGAAAAGAAAACCCAAGATTGGATAAAAATCATTGGTTATAGATTGTGTTTTCTTTTTTACAAGTTTTCAATTAGCATAATTAGTAATTTTGGTTGTCACCTAAATGTATAGTTTGCATTCAAAGAGACATTTAAGTTTTGAGTAACAATAAGAGTGGTAAATAATAGAGACAGCAAGGCCATTAGTGGCACGTGGAGTTGCAGAAGGAGAAGAGGACCCACAAAGAGATGAAATTTTTGATTAGAGATTAAAAAAATAATGGAAAAAGAGAGATAAATAAATGTAACAGTGTGGTAGGTTTTGGTGGGTCTGAAATATTATTAACCAGTTTGAATGTTTGATGCTTCAGCAAAATAATGCAGACTCTTTCACTTCTCTTACTGTATCTTCTCTGGATTTGCTCCTCTAAGCTTTTTCACTTTTTTATTGTAAATTTTAATGTTAAATAATTTGTTATTTATTGATGGTTTTTTTTTCTTCTAAAAAACTGGTTTCTTTTCCTTCTTTTTAAAATGTAAGTTATGCAGAGTTTTTCTTTTTTCTTAACAGCATTTCAGTTCAAAAACGGCCAAAACAACAATTGATTTTTTTTTATCTTTAGTCCAACAACGACTGTTATCCCGCTGATGTCATTTGTATTTTTTTCCGAAATTTATTTGGTATTATCAAGTGTTTTGTTTTTTTCTAGACATAATTGAATTTAGGAGCTAGTTCCCTAAGTCAATGGCCAAGATTGGTCGGAGTCGCAATTAGGACTCGGACACAATGTTGTAGCTTCCGACACATTAGTTAGGGTCATAGGGGTTAGTATTAATTTTTGTTAATACAAGGGTGTGTGATTAAATATCCTTAACTCCTTTTGTTAAGACACCTCGTGACTATTCAATTAACACATATTACCGATGACATTTAATTTGAAACTTTCAATCGAAACTAAATTGTCATTTCCAATACCATTTAACTCTACCGGTTTTGAGAGTATAGCAAGAGCCGAGAAATGGCATACTTATGAAAGTATGTCTATTAGTTGGTATATCAATTAAACCCCATTTACAATTAGAGATGATGCCTTTCGCTTCTACACTAGATGATGATTGCTTTTTATTTTTATTTGTCCTAGAAGAGTTATAATATATATATATATATATGTATATGTATACAGTATATAAATAATAGGTCAAAACAATAATACAATATATTATAATATATATATAGGTCAAAACAATAATACAACGTGTATATATATATATACATACAATAGGTTAAAACAATAATATAAAATGATCAGAAATTACATAAATTACATATATTTAATGTTTGTGTTAGATTTTTGTTGGGTTGTTCTTGGTTTATCCAGTTCAAGGAGTAATTTGTTATGTCTAGGGAGAGTCTATGCTTTTAATCCATCATCAATTCCGATCAGATTACATTGCAATCCGATGATTCGAATCTTGTCCAACCTTGATACAGTTTTTACAAGTTCTTGCACCATATTGTGCTACTCGAGAGGTTTTGCGAGGAGCATGGCAAGATCATACAACAATTGGCATTTTGAGACACCTCAAAGAATATCACCACAGAGGATGAAGCTTCCGATACTTTAAAAAACAACCTCTGAACTCGGATATGTTTTCACTCTCTTCTCTTTTTGTGTTTAGCTCTCTCTATAGTTTAGTTTGTAAGTTGTTGTAACAGATTTTATGACATGCGACTAGTTTTCACGAGCTTCCTCTGTTCGTATTTAAACTCGGATGTAAGGCGGAAAGATCAAATACTCTTTTTGGGCATGAGTCTTTAATCATCTTTGTGTGTACTTGGCTTCTCTTCTTGGTTGGGCCTTAGTCCATTTCATTCAACACCAATCCTATCCAGAGAACCCAAACGAAATACGCGATACCATTTCTCACAATTTTTTTGATGATCTTGTGGAATCTGTCCCATTAATTTATGAAATACACATCTTAGACTACATATGGAAAATAGTTGAACATCACAATTGAGCTAAAGTGTGGTAAGGAAAAAATACGTCAAGCTAAGATTCAAGAGCATCGACTAAATAAGGAAAGCACATAAATATCTTCACCAAATCTCTTTTACTTGGGTGTGAAGCCACTCATGAATATAGAAAATATTTTTGTGTGTAAAGAAAATGATACTTGCTCTAAATGGCAAGTTTGTTACCTATTCTTGTATAAAATTGATTTAGAAATGTTTCTTAGTTTTATTGTGTATAAATAAACTAAGGTAAACTCATGAGACGGTTATGCACTTACGAGAAAAAATTGTAGGTTAAGGAGATGTTTTCTTTATAGAGAACCCATGGAATGTTTCTCATTTCAATGTAAGGGCTAACTGCACCAAACCTATGGTGCAATTACCAGAGGTTTGGTGCATAGTGAATTTACGTTTCGATAGGGTGGCCAATTAAACTTGCCTCAAAATCCAACCCATTAGTGGTAAAATTCAATGGGTACCCCTCCGGAATGGGCCCAAAAGGGAATGTATTGCATTGTAGGTGAAGAGGTGGAGACATTCAGGACCACTAAGCCACATAAAACAATGAGTTTTCAATATGACATCTCTTGAGCCACTATCGTTTGCATTATTGTTTCTTTTGGTATTGTAACTGACATTGATTTAGATTGAGGTTGTATGTGAATTTTCAAATTGTCTCCTCTACCCTAAACATGGTTGAGGACACTTTGAATATGTTTATAAGATGGTGTATTCCTCATAAAAATTCCAATGAAAAAGTCTTTATGGATGAAAACACCCTCCTAGTAGATGGATTTCAAAACTAGTACTCATGGAATTTCCTATGAGGAAACACTAGTCTCAACTATTTTATGAAGCTTCTTGTCAATTGATACTTTCAACTTGATGGCCAAGAATTGATGTTATGCTAGGACGCATTGAAGGCTGGTAAGGGGCGATATCTCTGTTGGGACGATGAGTGAGAAGAAATTTTCGTATGCTCCGTATTGGTAGAGATAGTTTTGTTCTGGTAGGCATTAAGTCCTACAAGGACAACATTACCTGTTATGTATGAAGGGTCAATGGTGATGTAGGATTGAGAATAGGATTGGCTAGTCCTTTTAAATGATTTTGGAGTGATCCTTTTTGACTAACTAGGGCTATAGTGCCATATATGGCGATATGAGAAAGAGAGTTTGAGATTTCAGTATTCTGGGTGAGAGTACTCTAACCATGACATGAGTCTGAATGTAATCTCTCATTGAGAGTAGTTGAAAACCTATACACAGATTGAACATGAGTAGCACTCCATGACGTTTTTGCTAAAGTTGAGAACCAGAACCATAAGCTAGTGCCATGAATAGATAGGAATGAAAATTTACATGAGATAAAGATTTGGTTAGGAGGATGAGGTGGCGGCCAGAGGGGTCTCTCCGACCATAGTGACGACGGATGAAGGATACAGACTTGAACAAAATCGAGAAAAGGAAAAGAGAGACAAGAGAGAAAACAAATTGCTTTATTCCTTTCATATATTAATTATAAAAAAAATTTATATCATGTATTAATGATAAAATAGAATCTTTCATAGTTTTCTTTATTATGTGTGAAAAACTATAAAATAGCATTTTTTATAATGGATAGAGTATTACACATATGTTTCCATATAAATAAATAGTTTTTTTTTTTCATAAAAATTGTTGTTTTAAAATTTTATTTTTGTATTATAAAGAATGTCTTTTTGTATTTCCTAACTCAAAATTTAAATTATATCTCAATTATGTCTCTTCTATTTCTATTATAGCTATTAATCAGAGAAAAAATGATATATAATGTATTAATAAAGGAAAAATATTAGAAGGATACTGTTTGTGAAAGATAGAGTATACGTATGCAAAAGTTGGAATATGCTCATGCAAACGTTATAATAGTGTACACAAACCGATCGATGACCATCATAACGTTGTATAATAGTTGTTGGTACTTGGCAGTGTCAACCATCATCATCATCATTGCACAACCGCTACATTTCTCAATATATATTTTCTATACTTTTTTTTGGCCAATATATTTTATATAGTTTACAAGACAAGCCATATATTAAGATAGCTCCATTTGATTTATCAAAGTAAAATTTATTTCTTACTTTGTTATTTCTTTAAGAAGTTATATTGTCCTGCAAGTTATATAACATAACCGACGACGTAAAGTGGCATCATGTATGCCTAATGCCGCGACAAGATTAGTAAACTCTAAAGTTCTTTTTCGAGTATATTAATTTTTCAGAAGACGTTTTTAAAGAGGAAAAATATATTTTTTTGTCAAGTAGAGGGAATCTATTAAAAGCGACTTGTTAACCAATTATTCGTTATTACTATTATTTCAAATTATCTTTCAGTTTCTACCAGAATTATAGTATAATTTTATCTTTGGTGCATGAACAATTCCACGAAAAATAAACTGTCCAAATTTCAAGAATCAATATCGTACACACAAACTATCATTTTGAAATAATATCACGTTCGAGAGAGATAGGTAATCAGGTAAAGATAAATTCCCAAAATTATCCTCAAAAGACTATATATTAATGTATGTTATGAAAAATATGGAATACACCGATCTTTCTCTAACGCAGTTTGCAACGTAACTTCGACATAACTGAAGCAGCCGGCCACAGCAGATCTTTAGGGATTCGCGTATAATTTATTTTTCCTAAACTAATAGTCAATCTAATGACAATTTTGTCAGCAAGTAAACCAAACCATTATTATGTACAAAAACGTATAAAATATTATGAAATTATTTAAGAGGTAGATTATGGGGATCAGATTCATATGTTATACATATTCATTTGCAGTCTTGGTTATTGCATATTTGATATTCCAACTTCCAAGCACATGCACTTGTCTCTCTTTCCCTCTCTCACCCAAATTCAACAAAAATTGTGAAACGAACGTTTATTGTTTTTCTTAATCTAATTTTTTTGAAAAGAACTTCTAAACTTTTGAATCAACAAAAAAAGATTGAAAACTTTCGTTGGTTATAGAAAAAAAAAAACTCAATTAGACACTTAATTAAGTCATGTGTTTCGATCAAAATCGGCTGTATAATACATATAGCAAATCTATAAACATAAGTTGATATATTTTCTAGATCTAAACATATATAATTTAGTGGTTTATATTTGCCGTTGTGTGACTTGTGTCATGAATTTATATATCCGGTAACGTGTATATGTCTATATGATATGTGAGTTGTAGACAATTAAAAATATATATCAATAGTATTAGCTTTGTTTAAAAAAAAATTTCTTTTGCCATCAAACTAGCAGTGTTTTAACATATTTTATCATCTAAATTTTTATGAAGAAAAGCATGCTGTTTTGAAATTCATAATCTTACAAATGGTTTCTTAGATAGATAACCTTAAGGCGTGAACCAAACCAATTTTGATTTGGTATTTTATGTTATATATTTATTTCCATATGGGGAAATATATGTAGTTATAGTTAGTATTCATATTTAATTTTAAAACCAATATAATGCATGTGTGTAAGCATCTGCATAACATGTATATGTCACCGTCTGTTGGAAAGAAAAGATATTTGAGCCTGAGCTCTTAAGGAACTGTATCTTGGAGATCAATCATGTGTCAGAATAATACAAAAAAGAAATATAGAACAAAGAAAGAAAAATAATTAGAATAATGTCACTTGGTTTTGACCTCTAGCATTCACAAAATCTCCACCTATAAATTACTCAGCATGATAATCCAGATTCCTGCAAAACTTGATTATTAACCAAAACACAAAATGGCTCTAGAACCAAACTTCCTGCTCTCATGGGTTTTCTTATGCATAGCTGCAACAATCTCCAGCACACTTTTCTTCTTCCGCAAGAAACCTCACCAATTCACATCAAAGAATATTCAAAGGAAAAAGAAGCTTCCTCCTGGAGAAATGGGGATTCCATGGATAGGCGAAACAATGGAGTTTTACAAAGCTCAAAAAGCCAATAGAGTCTTCGAAGATTTCGTGAATCCAAGAATCATCAAACATGGGAACCTCTTCAAGACAAGAATCATGGGATCACCAACCATAGTAGTAAATGGAGCTGAAGCCAATAGGTTAATATTGTCTAATGAGTTTAGCTTAGTGGTGAGCTCATGGCCTTCTTCCTCTGTTCAGCTTATGGGCATGAATTGCATCATGGCTAAACAAGGAGAGAAGCATCGAGTTCTTAGAGGGATTGTAGCAAATAGCCTTAGCTACAATGGGTTAGAGTCCTTAATACCTAAGCTATGCGATACCGTTAAGTTTCATCTTGAAACCGAATGGCGCGGTAAAGAAGAGATTAGCCTCTACCGTTCTGCAAAAGCTCTCACTTTTACTGTAGTCTTTGAGTGTTTGTATGGGATCAAAGTGGAGCTTGGGATGTTAAAGATCTTTGAGAGGGTTTTAGAAGGAGTTTTTGCTTTGCCGGTTGAGTTTCCTTATTCTAAGTTTGCTAGAGCAAAGAAGGCAAGGCTAGAGATAGAGGAGTTTCTAGTTGGGAAGGTTAGAGAGAAGAGAAGAGAAATGGAAGAAGAACAAGACGTTGAGAAGCCAAACAAAACGCTTTTCTCAAGGCTAGTAGAAGGATTAATCAAAGGCGAAATAACCGAAGAAGAAGTTGTAGATAATATGGTCTTGTTAGTGTTTGCAGCTCATGACACAACCTCTTACGCTATGGCCATGACTTTCAAGATGTTAGCTCAACATCCATCTTGCCGTGAAACTCTCCTTCAAGGTAACAAAACAAAAAAAATAATGAATCTCAAAATATATTCTTTCTCCTAGTCTAAGATTTAATTCTCTTTGATTTATCTCAGAGCATGTTCAAATAAAAGCTAACAAAGGAGAGGGAGAATATCTTACAGTGGAAGATGTGAAAAAAATGAAGTATAGTTGGCAAGTTGTTCGCGAAGCAATGCGATTATCTCCTCCAATCTTTGGTTCTTTCAGAAAAGCAGTTGCTGATATTGACTATGGAGGATTCACAATACCCAAAGGCTGGAAGGTGAAAACACATGAATCTTTTAAGATCCTTCAATTTTTTTTCTAGTCAAAACTTTGTTTCTTTCAAGAAATATTTATTAATAAAACCTTTGGTTCCTTGTTTAATTGCAGATTCTTTGGACAACTTATGGAACTCATTACAATCCTAAAATATTTCAAGATCCAATGAGTTTTGATCCAACGAGATTTGATCAACCAATACAAGCATATACATATCTTCCATTTGGAGGAGGACCAAGGCTATGTGCAGGTCACCAACTAGCAAAAGTCAGCATTCTCATTTTCTTGCATTTTGTTGTGACTCGTTACGATTGGTCTTTAGTTCATCCAGATGAGACAATCAGCATGGATCCTCTCCCGTTTCCGTCTCTCGGAATGCCAATCAAAATTTCTCCCAAGGAATCATAGAAATAGACTCATGAGTTTGTATGGTGTAGCTTGTATGTATGCAATGTTCAAAGTCCAACCACAAGTTCTAGACTTGCATTAAAAAGAAAAGAAACGAATGATACCAACTGATTTCTTAACATTTCGGTGTAACTTGCAAGAGAACCCAAGTGTATAAATGTTATTGCAAAGTGAGAATTCTTTTTTACAAATTTGATGCATTCTTAACGGATTGTTTCACATAAAATAGCAAATGGATGATCCACGTATGGGCTTTAAATCTCTTCTTAACCAACTATTTAAAATCTCATCTTGAACTTCCTAACTTGAACACTTTTACAAAACTCATGGATACAGAACAAACTTAATAAGGTTTTTTTCTCTGTAAACACAAACAAATGATTAACTCACACTGAAATCACATTTACTGTAAATATGGGCTCGCTCGCTAGTCAAACAATAATCAGAAGCCTTGTTCAGACAAACTCACAATCGACATCTGAGTTTCTACTATACACTCTTTCTGGTCAAAGGTGTTGTCGGATTTTTAGATCTACTCAGTTTTCTCATTTTAGATGTCAGATTTTAAGATATAATCCGTTTTCTCATTTACTAAACCAAAAGGAAATACATCCATGATTATACAAGAAAATAAATACTAATTAATTGCATAAATAAATATTGAGCCTTGCTCCTCAGAGTGTTAGATCGTTTGATACGTAATAGACTTTCTACTCTAAACTTTTCGGGATCTAAGTTAGAAGATTCGTTACGAGTTTGGTTTGTTTGGCGTTAAAAACGAATAATTTAGAAATCTTGTTTTCCATGTAATTTATTTAAGCTTCTTTGTAGTAAGTTGTTTACATCGTTTTTTAACCAATAAAATGTAACATGGATACAAAATAATAAATATGGAAGATATCAAAGAAAAAAAATCTTTATAGAAAGCATCAATTGCAGAAAAAGTTAAACTCCTTCTCTACCAAAATTAACAAGGACTCGAACAAAAAAATATGCAAATTTTACGGTGGAATTTAGATCCGTGAGATTATCATCGTTTCTATTTAGCTTGAACCAATCAATGTGGTTTATATCTTCCAACACTAAAATGTGGTTTGTAAAGGAGGAAGCTTTTAGAGATTGGGGTAGTTTCTGCTACATGCTTGTCCAATGAAAATTATTTGATCATAGTAACAAAAAAAAAAAGACGCACGAGGTTTGGTCTCTGATGTCTCTCTTTTGCCCTTTTTTTAATGGAACCAACCAGTCAAAACAAATGGTATAAACATCTTCTTCCTTTTGTCATCAGCCATTCCTTGTTTTGTCTCTAACTACTCTTCAAACTTATTATCATAGTTTTTACTTTATTCTCTTCTTTATCTTCCTTCCTTGGTTTTAGTCTTTCTTTGGTACTTCTTCAAGCTAACTTATAGATAGCTTCAGTTTGTGAGATTCAACGAGAACGCAGAACGAAACAGGAATGGATAAGGTAGGTGAAGACGAGGAGAAGACCATTGAAGAATATGAAAGCATCGGAGATACGATGGGTGAATTGGTTGATCCAGTAGATTCTACAGAAGAAGGCTCCACGGATCCATCTAATTCACACACGGTCACTTTCGAAGATGATGATTTCAATGGATCTGAAATGGAAGACGAAAAGGTTCTCGAGCTTTTCAGACGTAACAACAGTGTGAGACCTGAGGTCACCGAGAGAAACAACTTCCCATGTCTAAACAAGTCTGAAGAGATGGTACTTCAGTTCCAAGATGAAGTCACTCCCGCAGAAATAGAACAAACAAATGTAGGCACAGTCGAAATACTTGAAGGAATCAAGTCGTTATCATCAGCTTCAGATGAAGATACCGAAAATTCATCCAGTGACTCTGACTTTGATGATTCCAGTCCTTCAAGGTATTATTTTGACGGGTCTTTACCTGTTTCAGCTCATGTCCAACAATCTGAAACCCAACAAGATGATAACACGGTTAGTTTCTCAACCCTACTCAAGAATATGACACATCCTTCTCTATAAGCAACCGTTAAGACACAATTTCCATTACATTTTTCAGGTGCCTCTACTGAGACACAAGCAATCTATGCTGAAACCAACTTCGTGGAGGACTTGTTGTGGACTCCTTCAACTTCTCCGGGCTGCTAATCCATACAACTCAGGTACCATAAATACTAACCTCCAATGAATGGATCTTAGCAGGAAATAAGGAACCACAACATAAGCACTCCACCAAGAGGCCATAGCCAATAGGCATGTGACATGTAGTTATAGTAACCATCACATCATGGTTTCTAATTAGTAAGTTGCTCATGTTCTTCAATTGCTTGTGTTTACGACCAATGCTTAGGATCTTTGTAATGAAGCACTGTCAAAGAAATCTATTACCAAGAAGTTTCTCTTTGTAATTCTGTTAACAGAGACACTGCAGACTATTTGTAACCGTTTCTTTCTTCAATTCCGTCACTTCTTTCGCCGTCTCATCACCGGCGATGAGATCGTCTTGAATCCTTGTTACCTCGCTCTCGCAGACATAGCTTCACGGGCCTTGGCCCAAATTCTTAAAAGCCCAAATACAACCTTAAAAGCACTTGTAGATATGTAGACTGTGATTGGTACTAAAATAATGTATCAATGTAAAGGAATCGAGTAAATTCATAGTTATAATTAGAATTAATGTATTACAACTTACATAAATACCAAATATTTAAGCAAGTCTTAAGATTTTATATTATAGTTACATAAATATTTACAACAACTTCATTGAATACTACATGCTTTAATTAAGTCTTGTATTAGTTACATTAATATTTACAACAACTTCATTAAATAGTACACATTATCAGTTGAACGTATTGGTTGAGTTTAGGTGCTGCATTGGTTCATTTTCTTTCACCAACGTAAGCTAGATAATACAATAACTTTTGTAATGTAGTTTGGTTTGATAGGGTTAGTACTTACTACTTAGTACTTGGTAAGAAATTAACATCTTTACATTATGTATGGAATAATAGATATATGTAGTATTCAATATATATATATATATATAGGGTGAGAAAAATATGTAATAGTGAATCCTAATATAATCACCCAATTATTATTTGTTTGTAACGGTTGATTATATTAATTCTGTGTAAATATGCGAACACGACTAAATCGATTTTCTTTTACAAGGAATATTAACAATTTAACATGATGAGCTCTATTAGTGGACCAAGGGAACTCGAATCCAATATGTTCGTAAGCTTAAAATAAATATCGACCGACGTTGGAATCTTAGTTATATTTTAGCATGTGAAGTGAGCTCACTAAATTAAAAATGGGCCACGTTAACATTAACTTTTCCTCGATATCATTTATGCCAAATCTCAAATGCAAGTGCTACCTCGTGATCTAATTTAATATCATATAGCTTCCAACTGTATATAAAGCTATATTAATGGGTAATTTTCGTTAATATGTATATTATCGCATAGAAATACGAAACGGATTTAACCGGGAACTTAAAAGTTAAAATCTTACTAAAGAAAAAGATTTCGAAGAAAAAAATGCTGAGATCTCTTTCCCGATATATCAAAGCTAAAAAAAAGAGAGTTAAAAATAAAATTAAAATTAAAAAGAAAAACAGACTTTTCTTTTTCGTTGGAATGAAAAATAAAGAAAGATGAATCTTGACGTGGACATCATCTTCAACCTCCGAACTTCATGTTTTCTTGTTCTTCTAAGCGTTGGAGAAATGAAGTAAGAACTTTAATGGTTTTGATCTGACATTGTAGAGACATAATGTAACCAGCTGTCTCTTCGAAGAGCGCGTCCACACCAAGCGCCGTTCCTCCGGGAATAATCCTCTGCAACGCAGAGATCTTCTCCTTCACAACTTCTTCGTCTTCTTCTTGGTCTTCTTCACACACGCTTGCTTTGGTCTCCGACAATCTCTGTTTGGTTCTACGCTGGAAACCGACGGCGCGTGATTTCACGGCAGCTGAGCATGACGGTGAAACAGTGCGTCTAGTGCTGTTGTCGGGAGTGGCTAGAGTTTCTTCCATCGAAAAGAGAGAGAGAGAGAAAGGAATGAATGATGGGTTTGAGAGAATAATGAAGTAAGGAAAGTGCTTGTGTGTGTATATATATATATATGAATGATGATGGATTTTTAGTGGACAAAGTACTGACTGTTAAATTTTGGCCGGTTTAGGATTTTACTTTGGTTTATCATGAATTTCTTAGGTTTGGTTTGGTTTGTGATGCTTTTTAGTTACAAATTTCCTTTGGTTCCGAAAGAGTTGTGATCTGATTTTCTTTTTAAGAAAAACGATGTAAAATTGAAATATGTTTTGTAATGAAAAATGGTTTAATGGGGAGGTATTGCCATCAAAGCTGGGTCCAGTTGTATGTTTTTTAAAAAAATTGTTATTATCCTCGTGTTTCGGATTGTGGAGATATATTTATTTTTTCTTACTTTGGTTTCATAGATTGGATCTTGAAGAAGAGATGTAAATTCTTCACGCGCCGTGCGACTGATTTAGAGTTTAGTGGATACGTCACTTACGTAAGTGGATCATGCTCAGATTGGAGTTTCTTTTTTTTTTAATAGCCAGATTAGATATCTTTCTCCTTTAGTTTAAATCTTAACTAGTAATTAACAAATTATTTAACAATGATTTAATATATTTGTATAGGATGTATTGGCCGGTCTAGCTATAGACTTACAGTAATAAATACTAGTATGTCCTTTTTGGTTTTCTTTGAAATTTAAAGTTTAAACTTTGAAGGTTTGTGAGTTATTATTGGATTAGCCATGATTCATGAATATGTTAAGACAAAGAAAATAAAGAATATAATATATTATAATAAATCCTTATAATTTGAATATTGATTTATTTATAAACCAAACTTATACTTTTACCTATATATATTTTAAATCTCTTATTTTAAAAGATGGGTAAACCGCAAATATAAACTTGACTATATTTTCTGCTAAAAATTGATTCTTTTTACGTCTTGCAAAATTTTACAAAAAGAATGAAAATATAACAGTTAGACGCTGTTTCGATGTACGTTTTTTCAAGTTAAAAGAAAAAAAAACAATAGTAGTATATTTGAAGATCCACAAAATAAATTAGACGACGACAAAATCCTAGTTATGGCTTATGTGCGATACGAGTGGTATATAGTAAGTTGTAGTAACTACGTAGTACGGACGAAACATATGAACAAAACAAACACGACGCGCACGAGCCAAGCGCGTGGTAAAAATAATAAAAGAAAAGGATCCAGTGCGACAGGTGCATGGGAACAAGGGAAGGGGAAAAAAGGGGCCCACAGAAAGCACATGTGCACTCACATGAATATCTCCATCTTCGAAGTCCCATTCCCATGTGCACCCTTCTTGTATACATATGTAACAAAGTGTACGTAGAGGTGGATGAGATGAGAGATGATGGGAGATCAAATAGATACTACTCTTAAAGAGATAGTGAAGTAGTTCGTACAATGAGGATCTAATCTACTACTTGCTCATAACATCATCCACATGATATCTATCGGGCATGGTGGCCACGTGTCACTCTTTAGGTCCCCACCCAATGTCCTTCGTTTTTTTTGTCAACTCCTTTATGGAAAAATACAAACCCAACAATTTTACCAATAAATAACATCATCTCTATAAAAATATTCTATATATTGGAAAAATATGTATATAGATATATGAGTATTTTAAAGAAACTACCACTATATATAAAATATCTAGATAACTTTTTAAGTAACCATAAAAAAAATGGAAAAAAAATGATGTTATCTTATTTTGGACTAAACTATATTCATATGTCATTTTGAAATCAAAAATATACACTACTAAATAAAAATCCGTCTTCTAGTCAGAAAAATGGTTGGTCTAAAGGTATATGGTTCTCATTCTCTACACCAAAATATTCTTTTATGGCATAACTAACTATGCATAATAGGTCATCTACATGTGATAGAATGGCGAATTGGAATGTAGGAGTTAATACGGCTTGTCTATTTTTCTTTGAACCCGTTGAGACATAAAATCATCTATTCTTTTCATGTGAATATTCGACCAAGGTATGAAAGGACTTAGTTTGTGGGGTTTTAAACGATCGGTTCACCTTATAATAGTCTGAAATAGTGTCGCTTCTCATTTTCTGAAGTTTGGATCATATATTTTTATTTGCTATTCGCTATATTTTCCAACTTTCTATCCACTCGATATGGAGAAAAAAAATAGAAGACGACATGGAGAGAAGTATTTGGAGGCTGCGATCATGTGGCGGTGATTAGATAAGGTGATTCGGGATCGTCTAAGCACTATAAGAGAGATGGATGATGCAAAATACGAAGACGCGTTCATTTTCTGGTTTTCTACAAAAATTGAATAATTGAAGTAAAGTTTTTATTTTGTTTTGGTTCAAAATCAACTCTTGATGTAAAAAAAAATTTTAATATATTTTGACATATCTTTTAAAAAAAACTTACAAAATTATTTCAATATTCATTTATGATAATAAATAGTCTAAATAGCATTTCCTCCGTTCCATAGAAAAATCATTTAAATTTTTTTTTTTTATTCACAAAAAGTAGCGTTTCATATTCCCAAACATTTTTTTATATAAAGTTTCGATCTAATCTTTCACCCAAAACTCACTTTTATTTAGATTTAATTCATTTTCGTCTAATTAATGATATATTAAATAAGAGAATTTTGTATGATTAAATATTTTATTAATATGTGTAGTGTGTTAAAAAAAAAAAAAATTTGATACAGAAAGAGTATTAATAAGTTTCGGATTAAATGAGAAAAATAAATTAAGGTAAGAAAAAACCATATAATACCATTTATTTTAAATAGAAGCAAAATAAATTAGATAGAGAGAGAATGTTATTTATATATTTTTAAAAAATTGTTATAAATATTACAAAATAAAATATAAATATTGCTGAAAGCCGAAAAAGTGATATATATTGGTTATAATATTTTAGATTAATGAAAATAATACTCATATTTAATTTATTTTATAGTCAGAAGAGTTAACAAATACCAAGATAACACATATTTTTATTTCTAAGGTTTTTAATAGGAAGGATTGGGAAGAAAAATAAAATTAAAGAGTATAGATGATGTTTCCAAGGAGGGGACGAAGAGGTGTTTGGTTTCTCGGGATTGAGATTTACAAGAATCGGGTGCCTTTCGCATTTCACCATCTACCAAACTGACACTTACCCTCTTTTAGTATCTATTTATTTATGTATTTCAATTTACATTAATTATGTTACAAAAATAACCCACTGAAATTTAGTTTCTTTAGCGCTTTCGACAGCTTTCACATTCGTCTTGGAATAATCAATTCCCATGTCCTTTTGCATCTTGTTACTTTCTTTTCTTTTTCTTCTCTCTGGTTTTCAGCACAAGTAAATAACTTTTTTTTATGATGATGAAAACTAAATATTCATATTTAGGGGATTAACATGATTAGTACTAACTTTGTTATTTGTTACCACAAAAGTAAAGCCAAGATTGTGATGGGTTTGGCTAAGACTTGAGAAAGGACAAGAAGGGATTTGAGTATTGGGAATGGTTTAGCCACAAATGCAAATCAAGGGAAGTAAGTTCTCTTCACTTTCTCAATGGCTGGAGATATGGGCCAAACAGGTGGGCCCATCATGATGGGTGATCTGTAGGACAATGCTTACTGTGGTTGTGCGCCCACCTCAAACGTTTTTTTGTCTCCTTTCGTAGCTTCATTTGGTTGCGGTGATATGATTTCAACAATTGCAAGGTATTTTCTTTGTTTATCTCTTTTGCTGACTTGCATTAAATATTATAATAAAAAATTTAGAAGGGAGAAACTTAACAGAAAATAGGCGGTGATTTAAAAATTCGGTAGACCCAGAAAATTGAAATCTAGTATATCATGACAATAATTCTAAAAATGTTTAGTGATCCCCGTCGATAATTCTTCGTGTAATCTTATAATTTTGTTGAACTATGTTTTCACGAGGTGGGTAACACTAGGTTGCGTGAAGAAAGGTTGAATGTTCTCATGAAAAAAAGTAGGAGCTCGGCAATTTTGAATAAGGTTAGGTCAGCCATTTGACTATAAGTAGTTTAATGATTACAAAGACAAGTACCTCGATGAATACAAAGTGAGAAGATCCAAAGGAAAGAGTGTTTAACTCGAAATACAACAGGGGTAAGTGTCAGATGTGGAAGATCAAAATTATTTTCTTAGAAGAACAAATATCGGAACCTAATAGATGCGCGAGACTGACAACTGTTAAATTTGATATTTCATTTCGCCGTTTATTCTAGTTTTTCTCTCTATAATCAAGTGTTCTAGAGAGGTATAAGTTTTTATCCCTACTTTGGTAGAGTTAGGTTCTATTCCTAAAATACACTCCAACTACACAGAAAACACAATATCATAGAAAGGTATTGAATCCTATCCTAGGATAGTGATAACCCCTTATTTTTACCATTTCCATAAGTCATATAGGATATGTAATGTAAGATTAGGGGAATTATCTCACAAAAAATAGACGTGGATTCAAGAGGTTGTACTCAAGTCACTCTCTTCAAGTGTATAATTGAAACACTCACCTTGTGACCGTTTTGATAAGTGCAGAGACGTCCTAAGTTAGGGCATAAAGTGGATGGATTAAAAATAGCATCTTTTGACCTTCAAACAGCTCCATTTGGGCGTTCTCACGTCCATATTGGTTTTGTGATTATGTCTTCATCATTTCTTTGGCCAGTAAATTCTGATTAGACTTATCAAACATTTTTCTAAGTCTCCTAGCTTTATGATATTGTCTTGGGAGGATCCTTCATAGTTGTAATGTCTTGATCATCAAGTATATCTTCTAAGTCTTGGGTAGATGTCTACCCTGTTAGGGTTGATGTCCACATTAATAGGGTTTGAGTCTTTTCTAGTACTTGATACCATTTTGGTGTTTAGTTCGCTTGTTTTGCATATCTAGTATTTTCAAGAGTATTATTTAAAACAAATGAATTCAAGAGTTTGGTTAAGCAAATAAAGACGAAGAGAAGATTTGAGAAGAATATTTAACGCTCAAAAACCTCAATCTGTAATAGAGATTTGATCATTACTTACAAGAATACAAATAATTGCAGAGACAACACTATTACACCAGTAGTTTGAATTTGTTGGCACGCCTCAAAATGTCATTTTAAGACCAAACCTGAAAAAAGAAAACAAAAAAAAAAACATATACTAGTTTTCATCGTCCAATTTGTTTAAGATCATTCTAGTTTTTGGTTGCCAAGATACTAATTTTCGCTAAGGGTGTAAGAACTGCCTTTTTACGTTTGTTTTTTGTATAACAAAAATCATATTATTTGACACAATAACATGTTATTTTGTTAAGATAAAAACATAATACTAAGATTTTGGCACCACGCTTTTTTACCAATTTTACTAAGAAAACTGATCATCTAGTAAGTCTTTCAGCCAATTAACTTTTGATTTCATGACACCTAAACGCTTTTGTTATTCTTTATTTCTTTTGGAGACTTACCCTTGAGTAATTTAAAAAGCTGCATATTTCTCAAAACTTAAGGAATTTATTAAGAAAGAAATCATACTAAACACCTGTTAAAATATCGTACAGTTTTTGACACACATCAAAATTTGATAATTACACTTATACAATTTTAGTTAATAAAACAAATTTTGTAACTGACTGTTGACCATAATCATTATAGCTAGAATTGGGAACAATATCTCCCTTTTCTGTCAACAATTTTACAGAATTTGGTAAATCAGTGGTCAATGAAAACATGTTTAATAATTAATATCGTATCTTTTGACCAACACTCTATTGGGCCAGCAATTGCGATGGGTAGATTCTCTTACCAAATCTTACTTATTTTCTTCATTAAGCAAAATCTATCGTTAGAAAACTCGTTGTTATATATACTACTACAGTTATAACTCACAATATCATCAAGAAATCTTAATACCTCTAAATAATAAAATAATGGGAAGTAGTGAGGATCAAGAAACACATGTCCTAATGGTTGCACTACCATTTCAAGGTCACTTAAATCCAATGCTCAAATTCGCAAAACATCTCTCACACTCACATACAAACCTACACTTCACTCTTGCCACCACTGAACAAGCGCGTGACCTCCTCTGCACAGCCGCCGGCACAACCAACACCACTGAACTCCGCAGTACGGTGGAACTTGCATTCTTCTCTGACGGTTTGCCTGAAGACGCCTCAAGAGACGATGGATGTTTAATAGAGTCGTTGAGAAACGTTGGAGGACAAAACTTGTCTAAAATCATCGAAGAGAAGAGATTCTCTTGCGTCGTGTCTTGTCCTTTTACTCCGTGGGTTCCAGCTGTTGCAGCGGCTCATAACATCCCTTGTGCGATCCTTTGGATACAAGCATGTGGAGCTTACTCGGTTTGTTGTCGTTATTTCATGAAGGCAAACACTTTTCCTGATCTTGAAGATTTGAATCAAACAGTGGATTTACCAGCTTTACCATTGTTGGAAGTTCGAGATCTTCCGACGCTGATCTTACCTTCTTTCGGAAGTTACTTCAATAAGCTAGTTGAAGAATTCGTTGATTGTTTGAGTGATGTGAAATGGGTTTTGGTTAATACGTTTTATGAACTCGAATCGGAGATAATCGAATCAATGTGTGATCTCAAACCTGTAATCCCAATCGGTCCGTTGGTTTCTCGGTTTTTGTTGGGAGATGAAGAGAAAACCCTAGACGGAGAAAATCTCGATATGTGGAAATCAGATGATAATTGTATGGAGTGGCTTGACAAGCAAGCTCCGTCTTCGGTTGTGTACATATCTTTCGGAAGCATACTCAAATCTTCGGAGAATCAAGTCGAGAACATAGCGACGGCGTTGAAGAACACAGGAGTTTCTTTTCTCTGGGTGATAAGGCCGAAGGAGAAAGCACAAAACGTCGATGTTTTGCATGAAATGGTAAAAGAAGGAAAAGGTGTTGTTATTGAGTGGGGTCCACAAGAGAGGATATTACGACACGTGTCCATTGCTTGCTTCGTCAGTCACTGTGGCTGGAACTCGACAGTTGAGACGGTGACGGCTGGCGTTCCGGTGGTGGCATACCCAACTTGGCTTGATCAGCCGATTGATGCAAGATTGCTGGTTGATGTGTTTGGAATTGGGGTAAAGATGAGGAACGATGCCATCGACGGTGAGCTCAAGGTCGCCGAGATAGAGAGGTGCATTAAGGCGGTGATGGAGGATCCTGCCGCCGTGGATATGAGGAGAAAAGCTACAAAGCTGAAGCACGCCGCAAGAGCGGCTCTGGCGCCTGGTGGATCTTCGGCTCGTAACTTGGAATCGTTCATCAGTGATATCACAATCACTTGACTTGTCACTTTTCTCGTTTATTTGGTTCATAACTTTCTTCTCGTCATAATTTTTATGTTTAATAAACCGATGAGAATCGGATTTAAAATCCAAAATATTAATTAGTTTCTTATAAAATATGTCTTTTGAAGTCATTAAAAGTTCAATTAGTTTCTTATAAACTAAGGTTAAAAAAAAAACATGTTTTAAGAAGAAAATATGCGAGGGTTATATATACAAGAATTATTTTGTTTAAAACTTTAAAAGATTTTGATCAAGTGGCAAAGCAGCTTTTCTGTTTTTACTGACATTGGAAGAACAAAGTGGTGCTTCTGATATGGGCTGCCACTACCACATGCGTCGGATATGCCATGAATGAAACCATCATCATGCGCATCCTCTGTAGCCAACGATTATTTTGCTCCACGAACGTGAGAAAATTCAGAAATCAGAACCATCTCTGTCCATTCAATTTTCTGTTTTTTTCTTTTTATTGGTCGGGATGAGAACCTTCTCTGTAGATTCCGTATAACAGAATAAAACATCCATTTATTTTTGTCGGAAATAGAAAAAACAAATGATAGATCAACAACATGAATTAAAAAAAGACTTTTTTTTTTTTTCATTTAGTTTTGTGTAAAATACAATTTTCCCCTTTATGACATGAGTTGAAAAACATACGATGTTCATTGTGAATCACAAAGCCCCCACTTAAGTGGAGAAGACTTTTAGTACATCTTTGACATACCATACCGAATAGCTCCAACTTTCCGGTGAGCAGAACCACCAGGAGCAGCAGCTGCGGCTGCAGCTGCAACTCCTATTCCGGTGGTTGCCTGTAACAGATTCGTATCAATAATGATCCGGTCACTGATGTTTTCAGGCTTGAGCATTCCGGTTCGAGCCATGATAAACGGGTTGTTATCTATGTTGATGGCTACGTCTGGTGCGTATCTATTAATCTGAGATATTTGTCTTGTTTGTTTCTCAGACTCCATAGTTGTTCTTCTCTCTTGTTGCTTTCCCATAGCGACTGTTGCAGCAGACTGTTGTGGAAAAGGAAGATTAGTGCTACGTATGAATGATCTCGGGTCATATGCATCTCTGCTGATTCTACCATTGTCGAAAGGAGCGACCGGACCCATGAATGTACTCGGTTTAGCAGCTGCATTGTAGATAGATGATGTTTAATATGGTTTGGTTTTTTTTTGGATTCAGGATGAGTGATTAAAAGTGTACCTGAGAGGTTTCTTTGAGGTGCTTGATGATTTAGAGGAATGTTTTGAGTCGTTTCAGGGTTTGGTGATGTGTTTGTGTTATTAACAAATCTCGGTGGTCCTCCTCGAGCAACTGCATTTGAATGTATGACTGTTGATCTGAAGAAACCATACAAGAAAACAAATTTAGAGACGATTCTTTCTTTTCCACAAAACGTTGACATGATTCTCACCGTGGAAGAGAGGCGTGTTTTCTTTCGAGAGGCGCCACAGGGCCGGTTTTGCCGCTGTTTTCCTCAAGGTGTGCAAACTGTCTCCTAAATTGATCAACAGCACTGCACACAGTATAACATAAATGTCAGAGATTAGGTTTGACGCGGTTTGAGAATGTGATCAAATTACTGACCTTGGGTAGAGAAAACTGGTTTTTTCAGCTCCGTTCATATAATCTTTAAGAAGCTGAGGATGATATTCAAGTATTTCTCTAGAGATTAGTTCTCTTATATCTTCTTTCGTCACTTTTCTTCTCTCAAACTCAAATTCCATCTTTGTAATGGGTTGACATGAAGGCTCCCTTTCCACTTTCGCCAATCCCTTGAAATATGGATCCGCAAGTGCCTCTTCAGCAGTTGGTCGGTCTTTTGGATCAAAAGCGAGAAGCTTCTCCAACAACTTGAGAGACAAAGGATCCGCGTTTGGGAATTTCTGAGCAAACGGAATCGGTGGCTTTTTCCTCATGCTTGTTAAGTACCTCCTTGCCTTCTCATTCCTTACCCGAGAGATAGTGTCCAGAGAAGGTGTCCCTAACAGATCGGTCATGAGATCGAGCTGATGAACCACATTCTTTCCAGGGAAAAGTGGTTTTCCCATCAGTACTTCCGCGAAAATGCAGCCTATGCTCCAGATGTCAATCGCAGGTGTATACTATAAACGCAAAACCAATCGAAAGTTATGTCGCAGTAATACACCAATAGGAAAAATGTGTTATATAGAGAAAATATGAAACACAAACCTTAGAGTAAAAAGATCCACAAAGCTCTGGTGCTCTATACCATCTTGTAGCAACATAGTCCTGTAAAAATTTATCATAAGAGTGAATCAGTAACTTATTTAGAACCAAACTCATTATCTTCATCAAGTTATGTTATGTAACGTACTGTCCAGAAGATTGTTGTGGGAGTATCATTGAATGCAACTCTTGCCAATCCAAAATCACAAATCTTAAGTTTACAGTTAGCATTTGCCAATATGTTCTTTGGTTTTAGGTCTCGGTGGTAGACATTAGCTGCAACAACAAAGATACATAAGATATTGACAAGACCCAAATTTCATAAAGCAAACATACATTAGCCAGACATTAAGATACCACATGAATCCAGTTCATAAATCTATGAAATAATAGTATACAAAGTAAAACCAAATCTAATAAAGCTGTGAAAACTACAGTGAGATGCTTGTATAAAGAGAGACTAAAGGAGAATGGATTTTTACCTGTGTGAATGTACTTGAGGGCACGCAATAATTGATACAGGAAAAACTGGTAATGCTCTTTTGTCAAATCATCATTGGCTTTAATAACTTGATGAAGATCCGATTCCATGAGCTCAAATACAACATAAATATCTTTGAATTCTCTCCGTGAAGGAGGAAGCATAATATGCTTAATTTCAACTATATCTGGATGCCTTAAGAGTCTGAGCAGTTTAATCTCGCGAAGAATCCTCGCAGCATCAGATATATGTTCGAAAATGTCATGTATTTTCTTTATCGCCACCTTCTCACCCGTAAGGGTGTCTATAGCTGAGGCAACAACTCCATAGCTTCCTTTTCCAATAACTTCTTGAATTTTGAATCTGCTCGCATCGCCATAGTCAGAAAAGAACTCCATCTCCAGATTATTCTGTTACAATTAGAAACTATAACTCAGAAACCATTACAATGTTACGACACTGTTCAAGAAAACTGTAGTTTTAGAAATAGAAACTAAAACGCATAGCAAATCAAATGCTACAAAACTTGAAAAAAATCTTCTGAACTATACCATATAACCAAAAATGCTTCAGATTAGATCAATTTGTGAAGATGCAATTGAAGCCACAAATAAGGTTCCATAGTGAAAAGGGACAAATAAGAGAAAGTGAAACATAGCCTCACGCCATTAACTAATAAAAACAAAACTCATTCTTCTATTAATCAACCAACTATTTAATCGTCAGCATGAGAAAGACAAACACCTAAAGTTGATAACATCCCAACAGTACCAGCTGCACAAGAGTTGAATGAAATTTGACTTTATCAACCGACACAATGCAATAGGAGAGCTACAAATACGACAGGGATGAACAAACACAACAAACTCTGCATATACTGCTTAAAAGACTCAGATAACTAGAGTATGAAGATTGAGAATTTGTCTTTTGAAATGTTTTTCAATTTAAAACTCACGCAAAACCAGTTTATTTTCATAGAATCTGATGCAGAAGGTTCAGATAGAGATGATTCAGAGCAGATAAAAGCGATGTCTACTTATTGCTAAATGGGTCGTCTAATGAAACATTCAAGGTAAATGAACTAATGTGAATTCCTGAACAAGAAATCAAATTTCTATATAACACATCTTATCTTGAATTATGCGTTGTTCTTTGATACTTGTAACGCTCATCGTTTCACAAAACAGAAATCAGAATTGCATAAAAACGGCAACCAAAAAAAAAAACAAAATAAACCGAAAAAAAAAACACAAAATCTCAGAGAACAGTATTAAGAAGATGTTCACCTTCTTGCGATGATCTTGCTGCATCGTGACCAATTGAGAAACTCAAAAGGTGAAATTGAAGTAAAAAACAAAAAACCCAGAATTAGAACCCTAGAAAACTGAATTTTCTGGGGAAATTAGGTTCGATCTGAATTGAGGGAAACGGATTGAGGAAGAATTTGAAGAAATGAAATCAGATCAACCGCATTGGCCCCATCTACCACTACTCCAAATCGCGAGGCTAGAATCCGACCTGGTTCTGCTCCGGCAATTCTTCACCGACAGAGGCAGAATCGCAGGCGAATTTCTCATTCACCTCCTTCACCTCAACAGAAAACCCCTCTCTGTCTCTCTCTATTTCACCAAAACCACGAAATCGAAATCGAAATCGAAACGAGATTAAGATGAATCTAGAAATGAATGAAAGCTGAGTGCGAACAGCATTGCTTTAAACGTACGCTTTCGTCGGCATGAAAAGAAAATCGTAGATACGAGATCTGATCACCGACACATAAGGATTAGAGGAAGAAGGGAGAGAGGAGTTAGGAGTGAAAATGAGAGGAGAGAGATAAGGAACGAATCTAGAAGGATTATATATAGAGGTTTTAATGGCCGCGTTTGGTGAGCTGCTTTTTTTGCAAGTGTGATCCAAAAAAACCCATTTGGTAATTAAAAGATTGTAATTACTTGTTGGTTATTAGAAATTGATCAAGTCATTATTAGTACATGATCTATTCTTTTCTTTTTCTTACATCTTTTATTTCCAGACGAAAGACATGTTATGTATAAAAAGTTATTTGTGCTGCTGATACATGTAGGTCCGTATACAATTTATTCTCAATGGGAAATAGAATATTATACAATCAATTATGCCTATCTAAATTTGACCACTAATTAGAAGAAAAGAAAATAAACTCAGATAAAGCTCAAGTAAACTAAGATTAAAGTTAGAAGTGTATAGGTATATGTATATATACTTTTAAAGTATTTATTAGAGATTCATATTTGCTTTATAGACTTTACATTTCTTTCTTTTTTTCACAATATTATTGATTTTAGTAATCATTTGCTCCAAACTTATTATTAACGTTTTTCGTCTACATTTTTCTTCGGATTTTCGGAATTCGCAAGGACAATCGATAAGAACATCATTGATGTTATGTTCATGATAAACGTACGCAAACAATTCGATTTTTTAAAATCAAAATGACTTAATTCTGTATAGTATTTCATATATAATATTTACCTTCACCTTTTGATTAGATGGGATTTTGCATGATTTAGCATTTTGTTTTCTATAGATTGTAACACAAACTCCATTCTTTTCCTGTCTTTTAAGGTCTATTTTTACTAAGTTTTAACGTATATATAGCTTCAAGATTTTTATTTATGGCATTCATACTTGGCTTGCATGTGTTCTTAAGCTTTTAAATGTAATGGAGCCAAGGAGACACAGAGGGACAAGACCAATCCAAAGACAAGCATTAGAGATCTAAAGAGGTAAAGGAAGAGCCCAAGTCAAGTCTCATAAAGTTATTGTAGTCATCTAGTGGCGATATAAAGAGCATTAAGCGAAGTCACATGACAATGCCGCCACGCAAGTGGCGACAGAGACGACAACATAGGTTCTCAGAAGTGATTGTCGCCACCTAGGGGTGATAGGGATGGCAACACTCAACTCAGATTTTTCACTGACACCACCCATGGACGACACAAAAGACAACAAGACCTCTCAAAAGTCAATTTCGCTACTTAACTGGCGACAAGAGACACAAATTTCAAGTTTCAAACTTTAAACTTCATCTCTTAAATCTAGTTTAAACCCTTGACATTACTCTTCCAAGGCTTATAAAATCCAAAATCCTAGCTCTCAAAACACTTGAATCTTTTCTAAATTCAAAAGTAAAGTTTTGATATGCAGATTTGACCGCCAATATTACTACACGTGAATCCTAGCCGGAAAACTCATAGCTATCAGCCAAAACCAAGCCAACTTTCAACTTCAACTCAAGAACTTCCACAATACAGCAAATCAGTCAATCAGACAGCAACGCCGAGTCACCATAGGACAACCGGTCGATTTCAGGGGTTTCACAAACTTCTTGATGGACCTTTGTGCCTATCGCTATAAGGTCAACATTGGACTTCTCAATGGACCTTTGTAGTGCTTAAAATCATAATTTTAGGTAGTTTCCTCTGCCTTGGTTTTCGTTTTGCAAATTTTGACTTACTTGAGTCTCAATTATATTTTCTCCACTCGGAACCCATATCATAGCAGGGTAAGGATATGTTTTCCCAAAGCGAAGGGGAGTGAAATTGCGGCCAATATATACTAACTATCCCGCATATTGGACAATGTATTCGAAGCGATGCCACTTGTTTACCCCCCATAAAGAATGGGTTATGCTTAGTGCCTAGAATTGTTATGGCTGTAGCTTGGATTCTTGAATTTGGAATCACTAGTGTAGATACTTCTGCTGAAAGAGGAACTTGACCATCAAAGGTGACTACTGCAGGTGAATTCGTTCTGCCTTGATCAGGTGTACGCGCCACGATTTGTTCGAGATTTGTAATGATTTATTCCTACCTTGACCTTGGAAAGTTGTCGAGATTGATTTTTCCTTGATTTTGGCTTGACTTCGATGGGTTTTCCTTTTCGACTTCATAAGCTTGTTCTTGGATATTTTTTCTTCTTTGTTGAGAATTTGCTACCAACATCTATCCATAAGCAAACATAAGAGTGCATTAGAGTTTAGATTTTCTCAATGCGGTGTAATGCTTATGTAGTTTTTAAAGGATTGTAATTCAACAAGATTTTAAAGAGTTAGATGATCTTGTTTGGAATGAGAACTGACAATAACATTTGTCAATTTTATTATCTTCTTAGTAGAAAGTTAAATACAAACTTAATAGCAAATATTTTAGAAAAAAATGACTTATCTATTATATATGACTTCATTACGTACCATTATATAACCAAAAACGAAATATCAATACATAAAAATGATACAATTTTTTTAAAAAAATCTCTTTATTTGTGTACAACATACATTTTAAATTTTTATTTATAATCCTCCGAATGAAACGTATTTATTAAATGTTTTGAATATATTTATTCAAAATTAATTAATTTATTGAGTTAATACATATTGATATATAAAAATCTCACTATATGTTTATATCAAACATTACAAAATTATCAGATTTATAAACAAATTTAATGTACTTTTATAAATATTTATTAGTAATCTTTAATAATAGACTCTCATAGCCAATCCACAACTACTGACCCAATCCAAAACAAAAATAGTACATTTTTAAGAAACTCCAAATAAAAAAGAGGAGTGGTATGACAGTGTAATATAGTAGGAATATTAGGGGTAGAGAAAAAAGAAGAGAAACAAAATCGTACTTAACTCTCCAAACAGAAGAAGACCCAATGGGCCACACGCCATTGTTAACACACGCACACAGGGTTTGGTGTCCGAATGTGCAGAAGCAGGTGTCCCTCCATTTCGCTGCTGATATTTAATGCCACGTCACTTACAATACGTGTTAAGTTGTATTTACAAGAGATTTGTTGTCAAAATATGAAAACCAGCTAATAATTAGCCTGTCTTTTTCTTTGGCGTCCTTCATGGTAAATCCAAAGTCAAACCAGCTCAAATGAATGTAATTATTATAAACTAAATTTATTAGTATTATCATAAAAAAGTGACCTGTTAATTAGCTAATAATTAAGCCACGTGACGACTGCTCGAGTTTATATTTATCTTAGTAACGTAAGGCCAAATCATATTGATAAAAAAATCGGTTGAAAAAGAATTGGAAAATTCAATAGAAGAACTTTTGCCCAAAAAAAAATACATGAATTATTAATATACTAATATAGTCTAGTAAATCATGTTTAGACTAGCCTATACAAGATGATAACCTAATACTCTCCAGTGTACATTTTCAAATTATTTCTTTTAAATTATTAAATTTACAAGTTTTCTTTCGTGTGGCGTTGTATTTTTCAGATATAATTTCATGCATCTTAAAAATTACTTTAACAAAAAGAAAATTATTACCTTAAAACTCATTGTTGGATTTGGGTTTTGCACCCCATAGTAAAAGAGACAGACTTAATCTCCTTTTTATCACCATACACATAGGGTCCACCCGGGATCCGATTCTCGGATGACTTCGGTTTGACGTCCGAGAAGACCACGTCACCGGACGGCGGAGCAATGCATATTTGACACATAATCACAAAACGCCAAACACGCGAAATCCAACTGCTTCTGACATGAACAGTCCGAGGACAAGTCGAATGATGACCTATAAACCAACTTAACGAACGACCTAGTTCGATGGACGAGGGAAAACAAATGATGACTCTCGAAACTCACGCTCACCTACTACGAACTCATTTAGGCGAATTCGCCTCTATAAAAGAAGAGAGACATTGAATGAAAGAGATACACAAGATACGAGTACCTCGGAGCAATATATATATAACTTAGATCGTGTTTAACATTTCTCTTCAACTTTTGTCATTGAGTGTTAGACTTCGATCTTCGTCTGTATTCAAACTTGTAACCCGAACGTAACTTAAACAAGCAATAGCAAACGCATTATTCAGACTTTCACTTTCGTACATTTATTACCCTTGTGATTTCTCTTCGATTTATCTCATCGTAATAACTTCGACCCGTTCCCAAACAAACTACTCCATTGGTTCAACACCCATGTTTTAAAATTCTTTTGTTGTTTGAGAAAAAAAAAATTGTTTATATATGTGTAAAATGATATTTGTATTAGGTGCGTTTAAGCAGTACGTTTGTCTCTTTCAGACTTTGAATGGATTAACAAAACAAATGCAGAACAAAAGGGGTTCTTGCGTAACATATTACGACAGCATCATAATCTCCATTCAGCCAAATAAATAGCATAAATCGTTTTCATATACATTAACTAATAAGTTTAGTTATCCTTATGATTTATGAATTCAAATTCTAAATTAAATGTGAGCTTGTGCATCTGAATTCAGGGGA
The DNA here is from genome assembly GCA_900116095.1 of Euclidium syriacum. Lineage (NCBI taxonomy): Eukaryota > Viridiplantae > Streptophyta > Magnoliopsida > Brassicales > Brassicaceae > Euclidium > Euclidium syriacum. Next base: position 3,170,036 of record FPAK01000012.1, on the reverse strand, counting down.
GTAAAAATATTTATTACTTATATTAGACACCTCACACTAGCTAAGTAGCTATGGGCCTATGACATCTTTTGCATTTAATCGATAAAACGAAAAACAATGAAAAAAATAGAAAACCTTTAATCATGCGGATCAAGACGAACCACTCCATACCTGTGTATATCATCCGCATGTAAGAAAAGAAGAGAAATACTCATGTTGTGTTTTCCTTCTCTTTCTCGTCACAATTTCCCAAACACATTACCAAAACTGTCTGCGCAACCTTTTCCATTTCTTTCCACTTTTTTTCCACTTTTCTCTCAATTATTATATATTGTTGTACAGCTACTAATATATTACAAATATCTCTAATTGTTCTGGACAGATTCAGTCATTATGGTAGACAGAATGGTTAGTTTTTGTGGAAATTTTTTTGTAATCGAATTTAAGTCTTTAATTCTTTGACAAACTTACTCCATGTTGTAGATCAAACTTAAGTATTAAGTTTTAGTAGATATATTCAACAATATAACGGACTAAGTTTGTAAAATAAAAAATCAGTGTTTACAGGAACCAAATTTAAGTTTTTATTTTTTAGAAAATTCATGTAGAATTTTTAGTTGACATGTTTAATCATATTGTTAACCAAATCAAATTTCAGGGTTAAGAAAAAACTAGTTTCGTGATTTTATGTGGAAAAATAATTGACGATGGATCAAATTTATATCTTAACTCTAAATATCTACAAACGCTTCAGTTTTGATATATGGTGAATTCTAAATGTAGTGGATTAATTTTAAACTATACTAGAAAGAACATGCATTTCGACAACAAAAACCATCGAAATCCGTTGAGAACACTTTTATTGTCCAACAAAATTTTTACTAGATATGAATTCGCTCAATTAAGGTCATCGAAATTTCACTTGTGTTGGATATTCATCGGAATAGCCATACAAACGGAACCGCCGGAAAATTCTGAATACGACAACAACGTCTATCGAATTTCGTCGGAAACTTCTAAGAAAATAATTTATCTAAAATGTGTTATTTTTTTTAAGGATGTTCATCGGAATATACCGATGGATACCCGACAATCTTCGAGATTTGTAATTAGTAATATACTAGAAAGAAAATATGTTTCAAAAATGAAACTGAAATTTAATTGTTTAAAATTTTTTATTCAAAATAAAAGTAAAAATACATAATTATAAAACGTTTATAGGGGACTAAATCTCGACGAGTGGAAGTCCATATTCCATTAAACGTTCATTACGATTTCCCCTCGCCTATGTACCACATTTTCCTCCACTCACGCATACGGCGAACAAATGTCACATTTGCTAGCTTATGATATTCAATCCAAACAGATTCGGTTAATCCTGGATTTCAGTTGAATTCCTGTCGAAAGAGTATAAAAGCATAGAATAAATCAACATATTAGTTTTTTTTTTTTTGTTAAGAGAAAATAGAAGAATTAAATCAACATATTAGTTAGTAAGTAAAAACAAATACAACAATAATGAAAAATAAATAACTAGCCCCAACAATGTAGAGCCACACGTATTTAACCATATATTACCAAAACCGTATGGGTAACCTTTTCCATTTATTTTCCACTTTTCTCTTAATTATTTATATTTTTTTTTCATAGGAATCTTCTTCTAAAACAAATTTTGTAACAACTACTGATATATTTATAATTTTTCTGAAAAAATATGTCTCTGTGTATGTAAAAAAGTTTCGACGGATTAAATTCTATCGGAAATGACTTTGAAATCTTTTTTTTTGTTTAGTGTAAGTCTTAAATTTTGTTGACAAATTTTCTTATGTTGTATACTAAATATGGGTATTTAATTTATTATACATGATTAATTAATATCGTGAATCAAATAAAACAATATGTTTGAAGCTAAATAAAACAATATGGTTAGTTACAAAAAAAATTCTTATTATTTTTTGTATGTAGCGTTATGTAGGTTCACAAAAATTTGACGAAACTAAATGAAAAGAAAGGGAAGGGAAGATGTGGGTCCGGTTATGGAATCTTGACTGCCGTTGAAATAGATGATGACGAAGTTCGTGTGATCTATTGACAAGCAAGCCAATATTTGGCGGCTGCATACACTTCCCAAGTTAACCTGGTGTGTTTTCTATAAAATTATATTAGATTCCATTGTTTTGTAAACAATTGATTGAAATGAATCTGTTAAGATCATTTCACTTTATCTTTTTTTTTTATCACATTTAAATAAAATTAGGTTAAAGAAGTTCAGTAACAAATGGGAAATCAATGGACGGACCATACTTAATTTCATTTTGATTACACTAACAATCCATTAATTACTGGTCCCTACTTTCCACATTAACAAATAGATCCATCAACTTAAAATTATTATTCGAGAGTGTACCCTGCACCTGCAGGTTTCTATTTTCGAACGTTCGAAAGATTATCAAAAGAATGTACTTTCTATTTATAGTCTGAAATATAGGAATGTGTCACAGTTTTCAAGAACCATTCTGGTTTTTGAAAAATTAAAGAGAAAACACTACCACCAAGAAGATGAAACGATAAAATCAGTGTGTTATTTGCTTTCTTTTCTCTTTTTTTTTGCTTTCCTTCTTCTTTCTTCTCTCTTCCATCTTCATTATTGTGTTATTTTTGCTTCTCTTTTCATTCTTCTCTCTTCTCCTCTTCTCTCTTCTATCTCTCTCCATCAACTTAAGAAAAAAGGAGAAGCTAGAGAAGAGTCTGGGTTTCAGTTCAGACGAGAATAGATCCAAACGCCAACGAAGAAGAATTCAGATTTTCAAGAAAATGATGTTAAGGTTTTAATAATCCGAAGGTTTGTTTAGTGTGCTGACAAGAATTGATCCAATGCCAAAAAAGAAGAAATCTGATTTTTCAGAAAGTCTAGGTTTTCAGACAAGAATTGATCCCTGTGTTTTGTTTGCAGGATGATAAATTGGAGAATTATCGCATTTATTACAATTGCGCGACTCGTCATCAGCGAATCGACATTATACATTCGGGTATAAAGTAAATCTAGTATTTTTTTTTCTTCCTCATATTGAAGATCTGTACACTGAAAAATCAAAAAAAGTTTTACTTAGAACTCGGTTTTGAGTAAACTCATTTAGAAAGATACAGTTTTTTTTTTAGTTTTTTTTAAGCCCTAATAAAATCAAGGGTTCAAATGAACACTTGAATGGGATTTTAAAGAACCCTCGTCGCATATCTTTGATTGTTTTGAAAATAGTGCTCTAAAAGCTTTAATAAAACAGCAAAACTCAAGTAAATGAAAGGAAATAATTCAAGCTAGTCTCCCCATTGGTAACTATTTCAATCTGCATCTTTTGTCTTTCTTCCTAACTTGGTCCATATAACTGCTCGTGTCTTTGAGAATTTTGCACTTTGTGAGATGAATATGGTCACTTTGTTCTCTGCTTATATTCTTCCTTTGCACTCAGCAACAGCGGCAACATAATTTTCACTTTTCTCATCCAAAGCTTTAAGTAGTCGCCTAAAATATCTCCCCATTCTGCAGAGCAGTTATCACAAAACTCATTAAGTTGTTTTTAGGCTTTTTGTCAACTGTTTTTTTTTTTTTTTGTTAATTGTTTTTATAACTTTAAACTAAACAATTGAAGAAAGTTATAATTAAATTGATATTTTTTTTTCATAAGCGTCCATCTAGATCTAGACTTCTTACATTTTTTGAAACTTAATTACGTAATTATAGTTATAATAAAATTAACCAATAATTTAAACCCTTGTCTCTCTGAACATATATATGCTAAGGATTGTTTAGATCATACAGTTTCACTTTAGTTCAGACTGGACCACCCTAATTAATATACTCAACACACAGTGCATCCACTTTTAATCATACATACTCAATTAATCAAACCAAACCATTCCCTAATTTTTAAGCTACGTCATTTGGTTTTCATTTATATCCGATCAATTTGGTCCGAACAGAAATGAAGAAACAACCGGTTTTATTTACTATCACATTTATAATGAATTATTTATGTGTGTAAATCTATAACGGTAGTTTATTTTAGTTATGATGTTGTATACACCACAACCGTTTTTTTTTAAATAATAATGTTGTGGTTTATTTTAGCATTATACTCATACATGTTAATAAAATTTTATTTTAACAGTCTTCAGATGGCGACTTTGTTCGTTGTGTTGATAAACTACATCAAAAAGCATTTAACAATTCGCTTCTGACAAATCACAAGTTCCAGGTTTGTTTAACTTGTTGTTTTTAATATTTTTTTTACTCGATAACTATTATTTTACCCTTAAATTGATATTTAATTAATATTATTTTATATTAGGTAACTAATATTTTTGGTTTTCGTTGCGAAACAGGAATTGCCTTCAGAAATTCCCCAAATCACGAAAAAGAGGAAAAAAAGCACATTGCAGACGTGGGAAGCTCAAATAGATACGGCAAAATGTCCGGAAGGTACAATTCCAATTCGGAGTGATGGAGTTACTTTGGATCGTCAAACAAATCCCAACAGTTACACTTCCGGTCACGAGGTAAAAATGTTGCTATGTAAAATAAGAATATTGTATTAAATATTTTAATATATATATAACTATACAACTCTAAGCACTTAAACTAAAAATTATACCCTATTCACAAACTTAAATCTGAACCCACACAAAGGCTTTGAGTTTCTGATGAACACACACAAAACTTTTAAAAATCTGATAAATATTTTCTTTTGTGTAAGAGTTGTAAATGATGTAAAGTTCTTATCAGTCACATTCTTAATCTTAAAATCAATTTCTATTTGTATATTTTAATACTTATACTCAACAAAAAAGCCTAGTAATCAAATTTTATTGGTATATTTTTACATCTACTTTTACTATAAAATAATAACTTAAAATCATCTACAATATGTAGTTTTGAATTAGGTTTTACAGACTAATAAAAATAATGTAAATGTAAATATTTTTTAGAGCGACGCATACAAGAAAACTGGATGTTATAATCTCGAGTGCGATTTTATTCAAACAAGCGACACCATTGTTGTTGGAGGTGCGCTTAGTCCTATCTCCTCTTTAGAAAGCCACCAATTCGAAATCACCATTCTTGTGTGGAAGGTTGGTTTGTCTTTGTATTTTTTTTCTTTGATATATTATACTTTATTTAGTTAAATTTTGTGTGTGGTTAATAATTAAATAAAGTTATCTAATGAACTATAGGATCAAAAATCTGGGAATTGGTGGTTAAGTTTGGGTTCGAACAATTCATTGGTTGGGTATTGGCCGGCTGAACTCTTTACGAGGTTGGGTGATTTTCCGGTCAAGGTGGAATGGGGTGGTGAAGTCACCAACTCTCGGAGTTTTGGCCGGCACACAACCACACAGATGGGTTCTGGCCGCTACCCCGACAAAGGTTTCGGCGCAGCCAGTTATTTTCGAGACCTAGAGATCGTCTACAACAACAATAGTCTCCAACCGGTCCAGAATCTAGAGCTTTTTGTAGATGACTCTAGATATTACGATATCAAAAAGAGTTATACGGAGGAATGGGGAACTCACTTTTTTTTATGGTGGACCAGAATTTACTGGTAAGTATTCAGGTGTATCCTCAAGATTGAGTTCATCTATGTTTTATTTATGTTTTGGTATTTTTTTTCTTGTTTAGTCATTTCACATTTTCCTTTGCAATTTAATAATTAGTTGTAAGAATCTATGTTTATAATAACGAGTCCCTGTATAATTAAACATCTTAAACGTTTAGTTGTTCCGTATTATTTGCGAGAGTTTGTGTTGTAGTATTCCGCATTATGTGATGCTGCTAACTTGTGATATAGTTTTCCTATCTCCTCATTTTTGTGATACACTGCAAGCTGATGATTGTATGTCGTTCTAAACTAATTGGCAGTTAACTTTGTAGTTAAAATATACATGGAAACTTAAAAACTTAACAGATTCAGGGAGTCTTTTTGTAAGGTAAAATAGTAGAATTGATTTGTATATTTTAATCATGAAATTTAATATAATTTGAACTACTGTAGTCTGAAGATTTTAACCATGGAATTTTATAGTAATGAATGTATTGACTAACTAGTAATTAGGTTATCAAAAACACAAAACGTCGAGACAACTAATTAGGTTGCAAAAGCGGTAATATAAGAGAATAGGTTTTATTTTTTATTTGATTCATCATCAAGAAATTGAAGAACAACACCTTTAAAATTTTATTTTAGAAACATAGAACTCAACACTCAAATTATAATTTATAGGATGAGAATCGATTTCTATCATTTGGTGCAACAACATCGAAGGTGTTGTATAGTAACTAAAAGACAATCTCCTGTACGATACCCTTTCATTCCACAGTCGTGAACACATTCACGTTTGTAGTACTTTCCTTCTACACACTCAGCAAAACATTGATCATATATTGCTGCCTTGATCACTAAACATATACAACAACCCCACCTTAAATTTATGATTACATATCTTTAAAAATATTCAACTATTGCTCTTAAAATGATAACCTAAAATCTGACATAACAAAATTAAATATGTTGTATGAAACAGCATACCTGATGTGGCCAAAATGTTGTAGCTGGACAACGAGATTGCCAATACCACTAGAAGAAAAAAAATCCTAATTTTTTCTTTGATATTCATTATATAGTTTTTGTTAGTACTACTACTGAAAAGAAAAGACACGTTCTGTAATTTTCTCTTTCTTTACAAATGGCTCTATTTATACAAAGAAATCTCAATTTTCTACCAAATCTTGTATTTCTGTTTTGACTATCAAATATTTAATTTGTATATTTTATAGCCAATCTTTTATTTCAGTTTTGACTATGAATAAATCTTGAGATTCTTGACTATATATACGAATGAATCTTCCATATTTGTTTTAATTTTTTTTTATAATATGAATTGATTTTCCGCCTATCAACAAATATGAAAGTATTTTTTATGGAAGCAATTATCACTATAGATCCAAGGGCAAAAGCTTTAATCGCGAGATATGTGTGAAGATTTTTTACCTAAGTTTGAATTCAATAGTTTTTGTAGAAGCATCAGGTAAAATGAAACAATGTTTTTTTGAAGATTTTGCTAAGTACACAAGTAAAATTTTAATCAAGTATTTTAACACAAAATAAAATTTAATCAAGTTTGGTTGTTCTTATTAGTTATGACTGTTAAGATCCAATTGAAAACCATTGAAAAAAAAAGAATGGAGAATTTTAGGTAGATAGAGAAACAATAGAGAAACAAAGACAAAAATAGTTTAAGTTAAAGTGGTTGATTATGGGGCAAACATAAATGATATAACAGTTTTTTTAGAAAAAATTAAGATATAGTTAAAATAAAATCTCGGACGCCCAAATTTTTTTAAGATTTGAATTTATCTCATGAACACAAAAAGAGAAATAGACAAAACTCAAAAAATGATACTGCGAATCAAGTTAAATAGAACTAAACAAATTAGATATATCCTCTTGACTTAATTTTGATGTTGACATTTACCTCACATTTACAAGGCCCGCACTACTAAATCACCCTCATATTTATCTCCATCATAACGATTTTTCTCTTGGGTTCACATTGTAGTGGTAAGGTTTTAGATTATATGTCATAACATCTACGTATAAGGAATGTCTTTCAGCTCATGTGCGTTACGATCTTTCTTCTTGGATTCACCAGATAGTGGTAGAGTTTTAGATAAAATATTCACAACATTTACGTATAAAAAAGGCTTTTCATCTCTCGTGCGTTACGATTTTTCTTTTGAGTTCACCAAATACTAGCAGGATTTTAGATTAAATTGTCACAGCAACTACGTATATCTTATCTTAGATAGCATTGATAATTCAAATACTATCAAGTATTAGTGGTAAGGTTTACATTCCTGAAATTCTTAATCAAATCATTGTTTAAAGCTTAATGTTGGTGTTCTTATAATTCTTCTTCAATATATTAAGATTTAAGAAGCAATGATTTGGATTAATAAGTTGGCCTATAACATTATAGATGCAAACATAACATAAATTTTGTTGATATTAAGTTTACTAATAGAGTACTTATAGAAGCAAAAATAACCTAAATTATGTTGTTCTTTAAAATTGTAACAAATTTCGTGATTGTTTTTATTATTTATGGCTGTATCAATTTTGGTCTAATTAGGAGTTATAGATGTTCTACTATCCTTATCCGATCCATGTCCCATAATGAAAGATATACATATCGAAGAAGAATTCCGATTACACGTCTAGGGCCAACGTTCATGGCTTTTAGGGTTGTATTGATAGAGACTGTTGATTCTTGCACCGGTGGAAAGCTCTATTACGGCTTTGATTCAACTCGAACGACAATACTGATGGATCTACCACCTTCTCGGACGTAAGAAAAAAATTTGTAGTATAATTCATCTCAATTATTTTAATGGCTATTTTGCTTGCATTGCGGTTTAGACCAACTCGAACGACAGTTAAGCATCTTTTCAAATAATTTTATTTATTAGTTAATATGTTTTACAATTTTTTATTACTTTACAAATGGCTCTATTTATACAGAGAAATCTCAATTTTCTACCAAATCTTTTATTTCTATTTTAACTATCAAATCTTTTCATTTCTATATTTTATAGCCAGTCTTTTATTTCTGTTTTGACTATGTATAAATCTTGAGATTCTTGACTATATGAATGAATCTTCTATATTTTTATTTTTAAAAAAAATATTAATATGAATTTATTTTCCGCCTATCAACGAAAATGAAAGTATTTTTTTATGGAAGAAATTATCACTATAGATTAAAAGCTTTTATCGCAAGAAATGTCTCTGAAAATTTAGCCAAGTTTGAGTTTAATAGTCTTTGTAGAAGTATCAAGTTAAATGAAGCAATGCGTTTGAAAATTTTGCTAAGTAGGCAAGTATAATTTCTGAACGTTCATTCATAAATAGTTCATTGCGTAGAGTATCGAAAGGGTGAAATAAAAATGGCGAACATGAAAAAAAATTATCAGAAAATGAAGAAGTTGTATTTACATTAGAAATAAATTTTTGAATACTGAACAAATAGTAATAAAATTCGAAAAAGGAGGAAAATGGGGAAAACGATAGAGAGGAATTCTATTTAACTTCTTGAGCACATGCAAAGTCTTCAAAAAGAGAAATCATGTAGCCAACTTCATTGTCCATTACCTTATTACAGAAGGGAGGTTAGAATTTAAACCTTATCTAAGTAACTTCAAGAAGATGAACATCCGAAGTTAATGGTGAAGTAGTTATCTTTATACATTAATTAAGCGACTAATCAAAACCGCATATGTTGGTAACGTGCCTTGCTGACTGCTAATGCCAATATTAAGATCGTATATTGACAATTTATACAGAAGCTTGTCCATAACTTAGCAACGGGAAGTAACACCATCAGTTTCAATAAACTTCTCTTGGTCAGTAGATGCAATGACAGAATCACCGACCTTAGCAAAAACCGAAATAATCTAATTTTTGCGAAATGGAAACAAGCCAAACCGATTGCGAATGAAATCACGGTGCCATTGAGAGAGCTTTACCTTCCATATGACGAGAAAGCTAGACAAACCTTCATCTTAGGAGGAGTACGGTCTCAAGAGAAGAACTGCTCACAGTGATTTATCCATTAACGCTATTTGGGAAATCTTGAGGTGCTTCTGGTGGCATCATCGGAGTAATAAATGATTATGGATTGGACGGTATCGAATCTTGAATCTGACCCTCATCGCTTCCATATTTGCAAATCTCAACGTATAGGTTTTTTAAATACCCGTCGAAGGTGATTACGAAAGAAGAAGAACCAACTCTAAGATTGAGATATTGTTGACTGAGAGTTATTTGAGATGAAAATATTTGTTGGATTGATTTCTAGAAAATGGCCAAAAACCTTACAAAAGACGTGTTTGTGTAATTGAACTGAAATATTAAGGGGGTGGTATTGGATCTGACATTTGAAAAGATTTCAAGTTTTTTTCAAATCTCTGGTTATTGGACTTGATATTTGTAAAACCTCTTCCAAATCCTAGGTTATTGTAATGAGATTTATACAAATCCCTTCAAATATGTTGGTAACGTGCCTTGCTGACTGCTAATGCCAATACTAAGATCGTATTGACAATTTATACAGAAGCTTGTCCATAACTTAGTAACGGGAAGTAACACCATCAGTTTCAATAAGCTTCTCTTGTGCAGTAGATGCAATGAAAGAACCCAAAGCTATTGCGAATGAAATCACGGTGCCATTGAGAGAGCTTTACGTTCCATATGATGAGAAAGCTAGACAAACCTTCATCTTAGGAGGAGTACGGTCTCAAGAGAAGAACTGCTCACAGTGATTTATCCATTAACGCTATTTGGGAAATCTCGAGGTGCTTCTGGTGGCATCATCGGAGTAATAGATGATTATGGATTGGACGGCATCGAATCTTGAATCTGACCCTCATCGCTTCCATATTTGCAAATCTCAACGTATAGGTTTTTTAAATATCCGTCGAAGGTGATTACGAAAGAAGAAGAACCAACTCTACGATTGAGTTAACGTTATCCTCTGTTGGTGCAGGTGGAGAAGGACATAGCAGAACGCATAACTCATCATGTGTTGGGAGAACACGACGTGGCGATGTGGTTAGGGAAAGGTGATGTCTACAAAGGAAAATTCTCGTCGAAGGAGACATGGGAAATCATGAGGATCCCAAATGCCAATGGACTACGCATAAAGACATTGGGTTCTCGATGGCTACCCCGAAATTCTCCTTCATTACTTGGCTTGCAGCAAAAGATCGACTCTCAACTGGTGATAAAATGGAGCGTTGGGGCGGAGCCTATCATTTGGGCTGTTCTTTCTGTGCAGAGACAAAGGAGTCAAGGAATCACCTTTTTTTGCAATACCCCTACAGGAGAGAGATTTGGAAGCAGCTTAGGCGGGTGTCTTGGGCCCAAAGTTTTCTATCCAGTGGCTTGAGATAATGGAAACAATTTGTAATCCGGAAAGCTCCTGGATAATTACATTTATATCGAGATACGTGTTCCAAACCACCGTCTACTCCATCTGGTGTGAACGTAACAATAGGAGACATGGGGAGAACCCGATCCCGGTGATACCCATGATCAAACTTATTGATGTAAAGGTGAGGAATAAGTTATCGTTGATGAGAAGGAATGGTAATAAAAATACGAAGATGGTCTTCGTATTTGGCTCGAGAAACGAGGTTTCAATTAGGATTTCCACTTTGCTTTAATTTCTGTCTAAAAACAGTCCGAAAATCGTTGTAACAAAGTATATTTTTTTCTTGAATATAATTTAACATTAAATTCAAAAAAAAAAAAAACTCTAAGATTGAGATATTGTTGACTGAGAATTATTTGAGATGAAAATATTTGTTGGATTGATTTCAAGAAAATGGCCAAAAACCTTACAAAAGAGGTTTTTGCGTAATTGAACTGAAATACTAAATCGAGATATTAAACTGGGATTGAGATAAAAATCTATTTAACCAGAATCGTGTCACATATTACTATAGTTATAGTTATTCAAATTATTCATGAAAGTTTCATAATAATTTGAATAATTATCATAAAATTATTGTCCAAAATTTATAAAACTATAAAAATGATCTAATATTTTAATTACAAAAAATAGTTAATAACTACCCGTTTAGGTTATGTTTTGGAGAATGATTTTAACTTCATTTAATCTAGTTTTAGTTGAACCATCAAAAGTAAAAAATAAATGTTTAATGTTAACAGCTTTGTTTTTTAAAGTTTTTTTTGTTTCGATGATTTTTAACCTTTCGAGTTAAAAAAATCACAAGTTTCATCCTATCTTTCTGATCTGGAATTTTTTTTTTTCTTTCCCTCAGTTTCTCAATATTTCTTTTCGATTCCCTCTTCTCTCTTTCTTTTTTTTTCTTTGAAAAATATGTAAAATTTATTAAAAAAACTTTTTGTACAATGCTTATAATTTGATTTTGGCTTTATATACAAGCCAAACTTTCTATGTAAACTATACTTCTTTTCTAATTACAGCTCATAGAATTCTAACTTACTTTAAAGTTTAAACCATTTTGTCATGCATCGGTTGAAACGTTCATTTCTTCATTCCGGTAACACAAATATTCTATTTCGTACACCCTTATCCACCATACGAATCAAATTTGATGTAGGCATTGCTAGCTCTCCATGTCTACGCTTATTTTTTTCTCTCCATAGCGAATGAACTGGAATTTGGAAAATATGTCGAAGCAATAAAAGTCTCCTCCAAATTAACTGAATTGATAAGCCCAAGAATTTTCTGTATGCTTTCCATCAATTTACCAACCAGTTTTATATGAATATATATACTAAAAATAAATGTGATCTACTTTCCAATTGATAAAAACAGGAAATGCAAGCCGGGTTAGCTCCAACATTCCACTTCTGCATACGATCCCTGTTGCTAATCTATTAAGAATGGCTAACCATGTAACCAATGCAAACTTTGGCGTTGCACCATAAAAGTAGATATCCTTGTGCCATGATGAAACTGGTTGCGCACCTCTGATAACTGAATTCACTTCTTTTGTTATTAAAGTCTGGCTTATAATGCTTCCCACGCCATAAAACGATATCTTCTGCTTCTACTAGTCCTCTGCTCAGAATCCCTTGATCTGATTTTCAATCGTATTACGATTTTCAGAACTGCAACGCCTAGGTCTGCAAGAAGCACAACCTCATCGTGTTTTTTCAGAGATTTTATGTGGTTATAGTCTTCTCAAGATATTTGCTCTTTGATGGACCGAATCTCGCTATCAAACTACTTCAACACTACCCTATTACGATGCAAGCCGGCCCGACTCTAGAAGATCTCAACCTCTAAGTACCTAGAGTTCTCCCCGCGATGAGTTTAGAAGCGGCCTAGACTCACATCAAGCAGCTTAACCCTTTCTTGAAAAGCAAAGTCTAAACTGACGACCCATTAGCAGACCGAAAATCTCATAAACGTAACATATCCAACATTTTTTAATTGAAACAACTATAAGTAAAAATATTATTAAAATTATAATATTAATATTATAATTGTTACTATTATTTATGAGCCTAATATAATATTAATATTTATTCATTAAAATTATATATTTAAAATTCATGAAACCTTTTAAAATATTTTTCCAACATGCTCAGATTCATTATCTATACAAATAAATGCAAAATTTGTTTTTAGTCAAAGTATGTAATTAATGATACATAAAAAAATATGATCAAATTTCATTTAAAAAATATTATCACTAAATAGAGAAGATTCATTTCCCGTGAAAGTGAAAATGAAGATTGGGTAGTAAATTGAGATCCCCTCCCACCCCCCCCCCCCCCCCCCCCCCCCCCCCCCACTCATATAAATAGAGTTCCCCTTTGGCGAAGAAACACTATAGAACTTTTTCCTTCTAAACATAGCTAAAACTAAAGAAAACATAATGGATACGAGAAAAATATTTGCTACTCTTTTTCTGGTAGTAATAATGACAATTTCATTGTCTAACTACCGTGTTTCTGCTACTCGAACAGGTATGATGTTTTTAACAAAAGATTTTTTTTTCAATTTTTTTCATTATTGTAAAAGCAATTGTTTAACATTTTCTATCTTTTCATTTTTATATAAATGTATAAGTGGTAATAGCTATTTAAGTGTATTGTATCTTTTAAAGAATTTTTGAGAAAAGAAATTTAAAATCTATTATTTAGACATATACACATATCTAATACTAAATATGGTGTTGTGTATGTGCAGTGTTCCCCAAGACATGCCTTAAACGTAAATGTGAAGGAGGGTATGGCCATGCTCAATGTCTTTCCGATTGTGTGAGTGCTGGGCACCAAGTTGGAGGATGTACGAGTGGAAAATGTTGTTGCTTGGATGGTCTTCCTCCTAAAACTAGAGCATGATGTGTTTTTAATATCTCATCTAAAAGATAACTTTCATTGTTGCTTTTTAATATTGCTTTTAGTAATGAGTTCAGCCCACATTCATATAGTCTCCAAGACTATGAATGTGGGTGGATTATGGTTAATGTTTAGAAGTATCAAAATGTCAGTTAGTAAGATATGAATAAACCAAATGTGAAATATAAATATCTAAGTTTCCTAGTATAAGACATGTTACATGCAACCATGTTTCTCCGTTTTCTTAAAAAACATGAATTTATTTATCACTTTTTTCGTTGGATTCTACCAATCATATGTTGTAAAAGAAATAGGCATCAAGTGGACCTTGGTCTAGTGGTTTCTCTTGACAAAGAAGATTACTAATTCGAATCCATTTGAAAAGAATGATTTATGTCTTAAATGTGGTATTATCAATGGCTGGCTCCGGATAAAGGGGAGATTATGAGGTAAAAAAGCACTTACAATTCACACCAATCATCACCTATAATAAAATAATTTTTATTTGGTTTTATTCATTATCTAGTACAACTGAAGAATGATTATAGAAAATTCATCTTTTAGAACATAAAATCATAATTGCCCAATTTCTAAGAAAATCGATCCATATTGGTTATTGTATGAAACAAAAATACATTTCAAGTATTTTTAAACCATATTTTCTACCGACGAGTCTCTCTCGGCCGCTTCATCTTTACTTTCCATGGAACTATTCAAAATCTTCTTGCTTTCCATGCTTTTCAAAATCTTATTCACTACACATATATAACTCGTGTTAGGATTATATTTATAAATATAATATATAATTTCGGAGATATAAAAAATGATACAGATACATATAAACGGCTATTACCAATCCTAGACTTTAAAAAAATATATTCAACTATTTTCCTAGAATGATCAACAATAGTTGAACAATAACATAACACTAAATAAGAAAATAGTCCAGAAACATTATACCCAACGCATCCCGAATGTTGTAGTCCGACAATGAAAATGTCAATGTTATTACAAAAACAAAAAAGATAGAGGTTTTTGTGATTTCCATGATATAATCTTTAACTTTTACTTATTTTTGAAAGAAACGATGTTATATGATTATATAGTTTTCGAGAAGAGCCTTATTTATATAAAATTCTTTTGTCAAGAAAAATATCAATTTATTATTTTCTTTTTTATTTTGACCATATATGAATAGTCAAAGATATAGGTTTGTGTGTATGGCATAATTTTATTATTCAATGCGTTTATGGAATATATTCTCTCTGTTTCTTAATATAAGATATTTTAGGATTTATTTTTGTTTTAAAATACAAAAGATGTTTTGATATTTTATAATTGGTTGAATTTGTTATAAAATAACTATTAAATATTTTTTTTTTAAGAAACTAATACATTTCTTAATCTTTATGTTTTTTCTAAAACATCTTATAATTAGAAACAGAAAAAGTAATATATACAGTCAATAATAATTTTACCAGCTTACGAAATAGAATAAAATTTTCGATTTCATCTATATATATTATCAGATACTTATTTTCCTACCATTATTACATTACATACATGTGGTAATCATTTAATTAATATTGTTGAGTAAATTGTGAGATAAGGGAGATTTCTATTTTCTAGTAAGTGCTAATATTTCTTGACAGAAAAATGTCTAAATCCAAATTTCTTGTGAGATTATGTCACATCAGAAACCGATAAAGAAATACCCACAAATTTTTTTAGTAACTTATCAGTACTCGATCACTTTGACTAAATACAAAATCATTGTTGAAAATCTACAACATTATTATGGCATTTGACCAAATTTTACTATGTATCATTAATACTTTGACTAATTTTTTATATTATCTGCTCATTTTGAAAGTATTTATTACATTTTTCATAACAAAAAAAAATTGTTTCAAAAATGGTTTTTTATAATTTAAGTCCAATAACATATTAATCACGAAAAAACAGATGACATAGACAATTCTAATGATTAATTTGGACGTCCGTTTGAGATATTGCGTTTGTAAGAAAATATAACAAATAATAATAATTTTATAACGTGCGTAAAAGAAAAAATCATAATAATAAGTTGGATAAACACAACTTAACAAAGATATATTTTATAATAAATCGGATTCAATCAAAACGAATAGTTACATCAAATTGTAAACCGAACAATACAAACCAAATGAAACGAAGCAACTGTCGTCTCTAGCTCCTCTTTTGCAAATGTTCAAGGAAAATTTGTTGTCTCCTCCTTATCTCTCTCTCAAATTCTTCTTCAATGGCATTGATACATCAAGGGATCATTCCGCTTTACGCCAATGAATTCATACAACTGTCTTCTAAAACTGGGAAATATAATTGGTATGAACCAAGAATCAAAACAGCCTGAACAAGCCAGCTTATTTTTCTAAGTAATGTTTGTGTTTAACGAAAATCATTCATAAAATATAAATGATTAAGACTTTCCCATAAATCATTAATTATGTTGAGTTTAAAAACAATGGTCATATATACATAGTATATGAATTTTTTTTTTTCATTATGTTATTTGATATTTTGGAGTTTATTTTATATTCTATCTAGGTTATATATTTTACAAAAGAAAATTTCTAAAGTTTCATAGTAAAATATTGTCATATATATTTTTACCAAAAAAGTTTTATTGGCATATGTAGTTGTGTATTTTAAAATTTAAAATGATTTAGGTATCTTTAATGTTTTTTTGAATAAAAGTTTCTTATATATTTTGTTACTATTTTTTTAATTATTCGATAGAATTTTAATTATAAAACATTTTTATACCCGGTAAATTTTTTTTCTAGATCCGTCCCTGGACCAAGTGATTACAACACTTGAACATATGAAACTGGTAAGTGATTGCATGTCAGGTGTGTTATCATCAATTGTTGCTGCAAACTTGGTCGATTTGATCTGGTTAAATGCATCGTTCTTGAGATGTCATATCTTGGAGTTGGATGCTTCACAACTCTATCTCTTATTGTTGGCTTGTTAACGCATATAGCAAAGCTGGTCTTGTGATCAAGCTGGATTGGTTTATAAACTCTGTTGCTTCTATTTGGTTTTAAGATATACGAAATAGGAGGCTTATGGGGGTGATGATTTAGTTTGTGAATTGAGCAATGTACTAAAGGAACACACAAGGAATTTGGAAGTTGTGAAGAAATTGTTCTAGTCATGTACTCAATAGAATTATTTTGGTTGGTTCTGAATTTAACCAAATGAGTATTGTATTTTATTTTGTTAATTGATGAATTTCATTCGTTCCATGAGAAAATAAAAAAAGAAACTTTACGCAATTTCAATGTATTTTTCGTTGAATTATCGGTTATATGATTTTTAAATTTGTGTGTAAAATCAATAAACATTACTATTTATAATTAAATATAAAATGTATATATTAAACTTAACTAGATAATAAATGTGAGTATGCAATAAATAATAATATTTACAAAGGTTTTATATAGTTGTTGAAATTTTAAACACTTTTAGTTAAATATGTAAATTAAAATTAAAAATATCAATATTAATTTACATATAGTTTTGAAAAAAAAATTCAATAACAACAAAAGTTATTAAATTAATGTAATAAATTATCTTAGTTTGTTGAACTTAACTAGTATTCTCTTGGAAAAACTTCATTATCTCTCGAAATTTTGTTCGCCCTAACCGTACTAGAATCTCATATCTAGTTGACCGGCACATGGTTCCTTAGCGGCCCCTTCGGTCACGCTTTAGTCTCACCTCAATCTTCTCTTTCTCGGTCCTTATCTCCGGATTTTAGTGCTATCACATGAAGTTAGAAAATCGAAGAAACTAGGTTCAACGTTTCAGTCAAAGGGAGTCTTCTACTTGCGGTGTCATGGAACGGAGGCGTTGAGCATCTAATTACAAATCAACGGTGGGCTGTCGTGCATGTGTCTCAAGATTGTTAGAGGACACCGGTCTGGATACCTGTAGTTAGCTCCGACGTTTCTCCTTCCTCCCCATTTCAGTATTGCAGTTATTCTTCATCGGTGTGGCGTAGACTTTTCTCTCATGGCGGTCTTGACTTAATTGAGGACTTTTAGTGGGGATCGCTGGAGAGAAGACAACATTTTTTCTCGGCTCGAGATTTTACCTATGGGGACTGTCGTTTGGCGTGCGACTTCTATTATAAGTGGTTTCTCCAACATTGTCCACGAGATCTGATAACTTAGCTTTGTCTTGGCTATATTTACCGGATGATGGATATTGCTTCGCTTAAAATCATTGATAATTTGCCTTTGGTTGGGTTTGCTTCTCAAGAGCGACGTTAAGCCACTTGGTGAACTCAAGTCGATGCTATACATGCATGCATTTAAGTGATTTTAGGCCTTGGTTTTGTATGTTTGAAGGTACTAATCAACACTTTAGGTTGTAAATAATCTCAGTTCCATGTCATTTATCTCTTAATTGCATTTAGAAGTTCTAGGATTGCATATATGTGCATCTAGATACACTTTGTAGTTAAATAGGTACAAGTAGAGCTATGAGAGGTTAAAGGAGGCAAGGAGGGTGCATCTAGATCCATTCTTATAGTTTTATATGTGATATGAGTCACATTGTGTTCCCATGAAGGAAAATTCACGTTTTGAATCAAAAGGAAAAAGATGATGCGTAGGATCAATCTCAAGGGATCTAAAGATCGGCTTAGATGAAGACTCTACAATAGTAATTTTCTTCTGATTTCTTTATGAAAGTTTTAGAGGATTGAGTAAGCTTTCCAAATAGAGTTGGTGTCATTTAGAGGTGTGAAGCACAAGATACAACCAATATAGTGAAGACATACCGGTTAGTCGTGAATGAGAGTTATGCAGAGAATTGGCCCACAAGAAAGTCTTGTCGCCGGCATAGCATAAGATCAATGACGACTGGCAAGCTCTGGAAGCCTCTGCAGCCATGAGAAATTTGTTTTATTCAAGGCAGAATTTGACCTCTGGAAGCCTCTGCAGCCATGAGAAATTTGTTCTATTCAAGGCAGAATTTGATCTCTGAAATCGACGTTGTTTCATTTTTGTTACAAACTTAGTATCATTTAAGTTGGCACCGACCTTGAGAGAACCGATATATTCTTCCTATAATTCCATATCCGAAGAAAAAATAACTTTTACTTTTATGAAAAAAGCTCATCGGACCGAAGACGTCTTAGCACTCTTATAAAAAGGAAAATGATTCATTAAGAAAAAGCATCCTCAAATTGCTAAACAAAAGGGATACCTACATTACCCAATCTACCACCCTAAGTTTGTTTCTCCTTATTTTCTCATCATTTAGCTTGGCATGTCGAGTATAAACTCTTGTTGAACCAGAGAGAAACAACAATCATGAAAAATCCAATTCAATTGCATCAAATTCAAGAGACACATTGCAAATTCATGTCTTATTTTTTTAGGTTCCATAGATCAATTTTTATTTTTTTAGATAATTACGAGATTAAGAACAAATTAGAAACAATGTATCCATAATCTAGATGAAAAAAGTTTAAGATAAGCTGAAAAGTATTTAGATCAAGATTAAATTGATACAGTGACAAAATCAAAAATTAAATTACGATTTAAGAGACACAAACGCGAAAATATTATAAACGAGATTAAATAAAACAGACTCGAGATGGAAAATACTGAAAACGAAATTGATTGAGCTTCACAAAGATTTTGTGGGATGATGAAATTAACGTTAGTTGGAATCTCAGATATTTTTAGGAGATTTCAAAATTTAATAATTTAAGTATTATTTATTCTAGATTTAAATCTCAAAGGTAAAATAATATTTGTCATTATTATTATTTTCAAAAAGAATATTTGTCATTATTATGCCACTAATGATACTTTTGGAAATGTTCAAGCGTGTATGCTATATCTATCCAATATAACTTTTTAGTTATAAAATAAGGTATCTCACTAAAACAAATAAACTATGTTTAATTTTATGTATGTCGTGAGACAATATCTAATTTTTGTTGCAGATAATCTGTTATAACTTATAAGTTTTGAATAAAGTTTGATGTAATTGATAGAAAAATATCGTGTCAGAACATATGACCATATGACGTATATAATATATATATGCAACATATTTACAGGAATGCCCATTACCCATAAGGAGTGTTTTCTAAAAATTCAGATTTTCTTTAAACAAATTAATTATCAATGTCATCAAGCTGGTTTGGGTTCGTGTCAACGGTTGGGCACTTGGCCTGACACCGATAAAAACGTTTTTCAAAAAGAAATTATAGACACTAATTAAGTAAAAATTACATACTTTAATTGTCATTAACTTCGTAAATACCCTTGAGGTCTCTCTCTGCTTCACCTTGAGAAAATAAAATAAAATTCGGTTTCCTTCAATTTTTTTTCCCTTGCTCGTTGTGTAATTTCCCGGCAACGGAAGAAGGAGGAGGAAGAGTGTAAGCAAGAAATTCCTCTACTTCTACGAAACATAGCTCTCTTCTCCTCTTTGCTTCTCCGATTCTCTTCCTGTTTAGTTTGATCCGACTACTCAAGCTTTTTTTTTCTTTTTCTGTTCATGGTTTCCTCCATCGCAGGTACTACTTCTCTTATTTTTCATTAAATTCCACAATCGGTTTGATTTCTATTACTATTCATGTCGAATTTTTCATTCCCTTTGATTGTTATACGGTTCGTGTAGTTGATGATGATTGTTCTGGGTTTTTACTCTCACGATGATGATTTAACCGAGAAAACCGGTTACTACTCTTTTGTTTCATGAAATTCACAGGTCGTCGACTCTGTGTTTGACCTGTTTCACAGATTATCATTATTTGGATATTGCGAATTTGAGTTTATCGCACATATGATTTTTTTAGTCTCTGATGTTGCAAAGCACCAAAAGTTTCTAAGTTGTGATTCATTGAGTTGACCAACTGCAAAATTTCATGATTTTGCTTTGATTCTCTTCTGTATGTTTGTTTCTGGTGAAGGAAACACCAATTCCTCGTTATATTATCTATGATCTAAAGCTAATCATCTTTGGGAATGCAAAATCATAAATCAACTTGCAGAATTTTCATTGAAGCACATGACATGGCCTCAGTACAATGGAATTTACATATTGAGTCATTTCTTGTTTGTTTTGCAGTTTCCGAAGCCAAAACGATGGCGTTAGAACCCAAGGAGTCACTCTCTGGTGGTATAGAAAGATAATTTCTAGTTTCTTGTTTTGTTTTGTTATAACTTTTTGATATCTAATCATTTGGCAACTTTGTATCTAGGTATGCCATCTTTACTGAGTAGATTATCTGAAACTTTCAATGGAGGCAGT
Organism: Euclidium syriacum; assembly: GCA_900116095.1. Lineage (NCBI taxonomy): Eukaryota > Viridiplantae > Streptophyta > Magnoliopsida > Brassicales > Brassicaceae > Euclidium > Euclidium syriacum. The sequence goes on along the minus strand of FPAK01000012.1, from coordinate 3,148,782 downwards.
GGATATCGTTCTACAAGTGATCTGAGCATGTTCTCAAGTTCATTACCCACACTTTTTCATGAAAAGCGTATGTTCTAACATCTTTTATTGGTCAATTTAACTCTTGAATACATTTTACTAATATCTTTTTGTTTTGACAAACTTGTAGTGAATATGACTGATTCAGATAGTTGGCTCTCCATTGATGATAACTCACCCAATCTGAACAAACTTGGGATAGGAAACTCTGAGAAAGATTCTTTGGAAGATGTTGAACCTGATTCTTTAGAGACATTGTTACCTGAGGATGAAAATGAGCTTCTTCCTGGTCTTATTGATGAGCTTAATTTCAACGGTTTGCCTGATGAACTTGAAGATGATGTGTTTTGCACAGGAGGTGGTATGGAATTGGATGTTGAATCCCAAGATAATCTTGCACAGATATCTGATCGTGGTGCTGGAAATGCATTCGTTCCTCGTAAACGTCCCAATACATCTGGTAGAGTTTCAGTTGAACATCCAAACGGTGAACACCCTTCAAGGACTTTATTTGTGAGGAATATCAATAGCAGTGTCGAGGATTCTGAGTTAAGCGCCCTCTTTGAGGTAATGCACACTTGTCTGCATCTGTTTTTCCTCGTCGAATTATTTTAGTCTTATCTCTGACTATATACTTTGTTTTGCATGCAAAAATTGAATTGAACCAGCCGTTTGGGGAGATCAGAAATCTGTACACTGCATGCAAAAGCAGGGGCTTTGTAATGATATCCTACTATGACATCCGAGCTGCTCATGCCGCAATGCGTGCACTACAGAACACACTCTTAAGAAAAAGGACACTGGACATTCACTTTTCAATTCCTAAAGTAAGAACTGTGATAAGTATTCTTGTTTTGATATTTTAGCTTTCTTAAAGCAGCTCTTTAATCATCAGTTTTACTGTCATATTACAATAGGAAAATCCATCAGAAAAGGATATGAATCAAGGAACTCTTGTGATTTTTAATGTTGACACAACTGTCTCAAATGACGAGCTTCTTCAGCTGTTTGGTGCCTATGGTGAGATAAGAGAGGTAAATTTATCTGCTATGGTTTAGCTTTGCGTCTAAGATTTTCGTCTCTTTCTTTGTATTCGATGTATCAAGTCATCTTGTCGTCATAACTTCTGGACTTGTAAATGTAGATAAGAGAAACCCCAAACAGGAGATTCCATAGGTTCATTGAGTACTATGATGTTAGAGATGCAGAGACAGCTCTGAAAGCACTGAATAGAAGCGAGATAGGTGGAAAATGTATAAAGCTCGAACTTAGCCGTCCTGGAGGAGCTCGCCGACTGTGAGTTGCTTGCACTTTTTACCTTAAGTATATTTCTGCATACACAATGAACTGAATCTTTCTTTGTATGCAGCTCGGTTCCGCCAGCAAATCAAGAATTGGACAGAAACGAAGTTACAAATTTCTTCAACCAATTAGGTTCACAGGTTACCAATTCTCCACCAAGTAACTGGGCAATTGGAAGCCCGGTGAAGGGATCTCCTTCGCATGGCTTTCCAAGGCCACATGGTTTAGGAATGGTCAGACCAGATAATGTGCCAGGATTGGCTTCAATTCTCCCTACCTTTCATGGCTTTTCACCGATTAGTAACGACCAAGGGATACTGAATCATCCAAACCAAACCATTCTGAACAAAGGATTGATGCACAACGTTCCTTACGGGCAACCTCATTCGTTACCAGATCACATAGGTGGTGGAATTTCCAACTCCATGAGGTTTATTCCACCACACACTTCATCTGATCATCGTTATCGTTGGGGAAGTCCTCCTCAACATATGAATTATCCTGGTTACAATGGAGCTGCGTCGTCATCATCATCATCTACTGGACATCCTTTCACTGTCAGACATGGTTTTCCATTTGCTGAGAGACAAGGCTCATTACTTGGTAAATATCAGCATCATGTTGGCTCTGCTCCCTCGAGTATTCATTTTAATACGCAAATGAATTGTTACCCGGGATCGACAGAGACATCCTCCCTGATGCCTCTTGGATTCAACGATATGGGAATCAACAAAAACTATATTAACGCTCATGGAAAAGCGAATCATAATGAACAAGATTTCGCTGGCTTTGGCATGTCGTCAATGCCTACGGTTCCTTTTGGCGGGAGTAGAGGATTACAGTCAATAAGGCCTGAGCAGGGTATGATCCCGTATCTCGAGACTCAAAATCGGAATCAACTCATAGATGAGGATGGTCGGTATCATATTGATTTGGATAGAATCGCTACTGGAGATGATATCCGAACTACATTAATCATTAAAAACATCCCAAACAAGTAAGCGTGTTGATGATCTCAGTTTTTTAAGTTGTTTGTGTAATGTTCTGACTCTCAAATGTTTTGTTTTGGTTTTGTAAGGTATACTTACAAGATGCTGGTGGCAGAAATAGACGAAAAGCATAAAGGAGACTATGACTTTCTCTGCTTACCTATAGACTTTAAGGTAAACTACTTAGAAGAGAGTGAATCTATATGACTCGAGACGTTACTAACGAATTTAGCATTCTTCTGGATACAGAATAAGTGCAATATTGGTCACGCTTTTATCAACATGGTCTCTCCGTTACACATCGTTCCTTTCCAGCAGGTTTCATACCATTTTCTCTTCACTATTGTGTTTTTGACTTGAACTAGTTTTTGATCATTGCCTGTTTCTGCAGACATTCAATGGTAAAATATGGGAGAAATTCAACAGTGGGAAAGTTGCTTCATTAGCATATGCAGAGATCCAAGGAAAAGCAGCTCTTGCTTCATACATGCAAAATCCAAGTCCTATCAAGGAAGAAAAGCAAAAGTTTCCAGAAGTTTCCCACAATGATGAGCTTCAAGACTCTGATAATCAGGTAGTTTATCGAATTCTTACCTCTCAAAGCGTTTCAAATGGAAGTCTCTTAAAAGATTTTTTTCTTTTTGCTTGATATAGGAACATCTATTTTCAAACATATGGAACAAAACCGCGCCTGAACCGGATTGGTCTTACACAATGGATCTTATTGAGAATCCAAGGGAGAACGTAACAAAGAATGTTGCAGAAGAGTCCTCTTAAGCGCACACTAGCTTGGAACGATCTCTAACTTACAACGAAAGAAGGTAAATACGTGTACAGATCTGGCGTGGTTATGGAAGAAGCAGATGTACAGAAGTAGTAAAGGTTTGTTTTTCCTCGGAAACTAAGTAACCGGTTTTTCAGAAAAAAAAAGAGCAAAACAAAAAAACGATCTGAAAAACCATCTTGTTTTAATACATTACATTATATTATTATTACTTAATTCGGAAACTTCTCCTAATCAGTATGTATATATATGCGTGTACATCCTCCTGTCCATGTGAAGAGACATGATCAGTGTTTAGTTGTCCATTAACATTACAAGGCCATTCGTTATAACTTATAAGTCTCTGTTTCAATAAGTTACTATTACAAAACCGTTACACGCCTCTCTCTATGTAAGACATCTCTCTCAATGGCTTCAATGGCGGATCAGACTCTTCTTCATCCTTTCATAACCAAACCTACCACTAAATGCTCAGTATCGGAATCAGATTCGGATTCTGGTTTTCTTTTACGGCTTTTCTCTGTAATTCTCGTCGGAGTGATCTCCTTATGGGCAAACCATGAAGCTTCAAAAGGTTTCTCCATAACTATCATCAATGAAGTTAAAGATTCTCCTTCAGGGAAAAGATTCTCTCTTTTCTTCGAGTCTGATGATACCGCTGTGCGGATTTTGCTCGATACGAGCTTCTTTGTGGAGAGATTTCTCTACGAGGATGTTCCAAAACGTTTTCGGAAGCCTGTAAACCACGTGACCGTCCGATTTAGTGATGGAGTAGAGAGATTCTCGGTAACTTCCAATGCAAGTCATGGAGAGGATGTGATCAGATTAAGCTCATCTCTAATGGGAAGAAACGAATTCGGTAACACTGTTAAATCTGCGCTGCGACGTTCTATGGTTAGGATATGGTTATGGGGAGACGAGTCCGGAGCTTCGTCGGAGCTTGTTGACGGAATGGTGGAGAATTTGGCGGAGAAGTGTCAAAAGCGACGTCGTTTTGATGATGATGGAGGAGAGTTTGGTAGGTATTGGAATAGGAAGGATAAGGAGTCTGTGTCTATGGTTCGGTTATTGGATTACTGTGAAGGACGTAACGAGGGTTTCATCCGACGGTTGAACCATGGGATGAGGCTTAGGTGGGATGATCGGACGGTGGATCTTGCTTCGAGTGGTACGTGTGATTCACGTAAGGATGTATTGCGTGAGCTAATGATTGACGACAATTTGACGGATAATTGAGAGACGAACATGATTGGTTCTCGTGCTGTCGTATTCTAACACACATGATGACTCCACGTCATTATTCACTGTATTATATAATTCAAATTCTTTTTTATATGTTTGATTTGTTAATTTTTATTGGAGCCCAATTTCGGTGGCTGGATACTTTCCTTTCGAATTTATTAGTTTCCAAGTATGACCAAGGCCTCGTCCAGTGTCCAACGAAAATTGCATGAGTAGGACATATGGGTAAATTTGGTATATTGCTTATAATGTAATGAAACCGAACCGAAACCGGTCAGCTCTGGAATGCACAATTAGGGATGGGTATATTTCCCAAAACCCGAACCCAAATCCAGATCCAACCTGAACAAATCGGTTCGATACAAATATGGGTATGTCTTCAATAACTGATTGGTACTTATGTTGAAGATTCATTGGGTTTTGGGTTAATCCAAACCGAACCGAATTTCAAATGGATATCCAAAGTAAACTGAATTAAATGAGATTAGGTGAGAATTCCTCCGATGAATATGTCCGATACTTTTTCTCTCCAAAAAAAATTTCTCAAAATTCTCTTGTTTTGATTTCGATTTTTCGGAGAACTGGAAACAAGAAAATCTATTACCCAAATCTTGTATGTTTATATTTCTAATCCCTCAAATCATGGTGTATCTTTCAATATTGTTCTAAAATATCCGAATCCAAACCGGATCTGCATGGATTTTGGGTTTTTTTTGCTTAGATCCCGAACCGACCTGAACCCGGCATAACCTGAACCGAATCCGGCGTAAAATTTCATAATATTCGAATGGTACCTATGAATCTAATCCGGAAAATCCGAAAATCCGAATAATTCGAATCGAACCCGATTGAGTATCCAAATGCCCATTCCTATGTACAATATTGAATGAGGGTGAAAGAAAGAAAGTCTGTGTTAATATAGCGTAGTTTATGATGATTGAAGTTGAAGGCAATATAAACTTCCTTTTGTTCAAATCAATAGGCATACATTAAATTTCATTAGCAAGCAACGTTCTATATTTAATAAATTTGCTATTAACCAATGGTTTTCTTTTTTTATCCCCTAAACATGGTTCCTTTAGTTAATGTGTTCCAATCCCAACAACTGGTTGTTGCAGATGAAACAATCATCAAACAGCAGAATACTAGCTCACCCGTTTCAATCACTCACCAATTTTACAACAATTCTCTTATACATATATATATATTACACTCTTCACACATTCTTTTCCCCAAATATTTTTTATAAACAAGAAATTATACCTAATGGGATCTCTAGAGAGATCGAAGAAGAAAGGTCCAGTATGGAAGAAAGCTGTGATTCATTTCTCTCTTTGTTTTGTAATGGGTTTCTTCACTGGCTTTGCTCCAGCTGGTAAGGCCTCGTTTTTCCCTAATTTTCAAACCACCCCCTCAACTTTTACCAGATCTCAAATTTCCCCCCAGCCTTCTCCAAACTCTACTTATACATCACGTCCCATTAACGCCCAATCTCCTGCTCCTGCGGAGTCACAAGAAGATACCAGATCTCTCATTGAGACGGAAGATGAAGTGACACCAAGAGGTCTCGTGATCGTTGTAACTCCGGTAATAACAAAAGATCGCTACAAAAACGTTCTTCTTAGGAGAATGGCTAATACCTTGAGGCTAGTTCCGCCTCCGCTACTTTGGATAGTCGTTGAGAAACACTTCGATACCGACGAGAAATCTTCATCTACAATGCTAAGAAAGACTGGTATCATGTACAGACGTATAGTCTTCAAGGAGAACTTCACCAACTCCGAATCAGAGCTTGATCATCAGAGAAACCTAGCGTTGAGACACATTGAGCATCACAAACTGAGCGGGATAGTTCATTTCGCGGGGCTCAACAATATCTATGATCTTGATTTTTTCGACGAGATCAGAAATGTGGAGTACGTAATTGAAACAAAGTGCCATGTTACATTTACTCTTTAATCATCAAGATTATTAAATATCTCTTTTTTTTTTGTAGGGTGTTTGGTACTTGGCCGATGGCGTTGCTATCGGCTAATAGGAAACGAGTGATAGTAGAGGGGCCGGTTTGTGAATCTTCACAAGTATTGGGGTGGCATTTGAGAAATATAAATAATGAGACAGAGACAAAGCCTCCCATTCATATTTCGAGCTTTGCTTTCAATAGTTCCATTCTTTGGGACCCTGAGAGATGGGGTCGTCCTTCTTCTGTTGAAGGCACCAAACAGGTAACTTGTACTTCAAGCTTTTTTCATATTTTCAATTTTTGTTTCTATTAATGGGAATGGATTCGTAAGTTCTTTTCATTAGATTAAATAGAATTATTAAATGTAATGGATTAAACGGGAAAAATCACCACATGGGAGAGCATAGGAGGGATTACTTTGCCTTTAATTTGTCTCGTAAATATCGTCTTTAATTATTTTCATTTTACTTATTTTTCTACTATATTGTTTTTGTAATTTTTTTTCTTCTGTATCTTGCATAGGATTCGATTAAATATGTGAAGCAAGTGGTTTTGGAGGATGATACAAAGTTGAAGGGACTTCCGGGGCAAGACTGTTCTAAGATTATGCTTTGGCGTCTCAATTTTCCCACAAGAACACGTTTAAGCACCTGATTTGTTTTGTTTTATTCTTAATCTCCTCCAAATTAGATTTTTTTTCCTGTTTTTGAGATTTATACATCACAGAAAAAGAAAAACCTAAAGAGAACTAAAGCAGAGAAAAAAACAAATATAATTGTTTTATCTTTGGATTTTAGGTCTTTCACATGATACATAGCTTAGAGAGTTTTTGTTTGTGTTTAATTCATAGCCAAAGCTGAAACTTACGAAGGACTGAGACTTCTATATCACAAAAGAAAATATATAATCTACTACACAAAAGGAAGATAAATAAATCCGAAACAAGTATAAAGAGATACGAGATACATAAAGTTTCCTTAATATATATTTTTTTTTTGATAAAGGGTTTGCAAGTTTCCTTAATACTTGTTATGAATCTATTGCGCCCAATTTGGCAATTTGATAAATAGAAAATGAAAAGTTTTCCAATTTATTATAAAATATATCAGCTAATCGAGAATGAGTCGTAACACGACTGGTGTGGTGATAAATATGCCAATGATGATTTCACAAAGAACACGACTGGTGGTGATAAACATGCCATTGATGATTTCACAAAGGGGAGATAAACAAATTCCGAAATATGTATATATAGACTAAAAATTTGCTTCCTTGTTTTTAATTATTTTTGTCAAGGAACCAAATGTAACCAAATGAATAGATTTCCCTTTACATGTAAAACCAAATTTCATTTTATATGATATTCACAATTTAACAAAAGAAAGAAATATGTACAATACCAGATACATGAGCTTTCTCTACTATCTCTTTAGTGAGAGACTTGATCGTTTTTACCTCTATGAATAAGCCTTTCAGGTTGAGATATGTAGGAAACATAGAGAAAAATTGTCTTTACATCTAGTTGTTCTAACTCAAAGTCTTAATGAACAAAAAAATTATAATTTAGATAGATACATGCTTAACCATAAAAAACAAATAATTCTATAAAGTTAATCCTCTGATACATGGCTTTGAACCAAGGACAGATCCACATAGGAGAAAGGGAGGTCATTTGACCTGCCTATTCTAGGTCCATCACTGCTTTGAACCTAGATTTCTCAACATCATGAATTTCAAGTTTTCATTTGAATATCCATTTCAATCTTATAACCCTTTCTTCCTTAGGTTTCTAAACTAGGATCCAAGTCCATTTTTGTATAGAGATTGTGTGAATGCTAGAAATCCGCGGTTAAAGATTAATTTGTAGTTAGTTTAGGTGAATCGAGATAGAACAAGGAACGTGAATTGGAGTGATTCTGAATGAGAGACAAATTGAATGAAGACGAAGTTATATCAAATATTTATTGAGTATGAATGTACGAAAAATAAAAATAAAAGTCGTATTGAGTTTGGAGAAGATAATGAAAAAAGTGTAGTATTTAGTGTTTGGGAGAATGAAAATAATTATATATTTATTTCTTCATTTGTCTCCATATTATTTTTATAACATGCTTCCTCTCTTTACGCCTTTTTAACTCAACATATATACTACTAATTATTAATAGTATTGACTATATGTTACTAGTCGTTGTGAGCATTCTCTCAACAAAAGCCCAATAACCTCTTCTCATAAGAGATTAATTCTAGAACACTTTTAGTCAGGAAAACAAATGGACACCTTCAGTCTGATTCTCAAAATTACCTTCAAAATCTATGATGCATGTTATGGCATGACTTCCATTAAAATCTTATAAAATTGAATGAAATTAATCTCTAACAATGATCTATGATCTTAAGGCATGAACCTAGCTAAAAATTACCATATATATATATATATATATTCAAATCATATAAATCTTAAATACTTTCACCAAATGATTTAGACATATGTATGATTTAATATGCCCAGTCAATAAAAGAAACATAAAAACCATAATCAATAATATACAACAAGACTAATTTCTTATTTTTTGTGTTATGTTGAATATTATTTTGTCCTAAACAGAATCTAACTTCAAACCAAACCGAATCCAAATCGAACCGATGTAAAGTTGGTGAATTTTGGGCATAAAAAAGTTAGTGTATTTTTATATAATAAATTAAGTTTGGAGTATTAAATTTTTTTAAAACAAAAAATATCGTATGTGGGGTCAAGTAATAAAGTGAAAGGAATCAAAATTGTCAGCCGAACAACAAAACACAAGGGCTTTTCACAACTTTTTTCTAAACCCTTTTTCTGTATCCGATTCCGTAAGCAAAACAACACATTCGGAGTCAATGTCTGAGAACGCAGCCAACATCATCATGGAGAACAAGATTTGCAAAGAAGCCATCGTTTCTGAATTACAGAAGAAGAAAGTCCATCTCTTTTACTGCTTAGAGTGTGAAGAACTTGCTCGCAATATCGCCGCCGAGTCTGAACATATCACTCTTCAATCCATCAACTGGAGGTTTTCTTTCCCTCCTTCCTCATTTTCTGGGTTCTATTGTTTGATTCTAAGCAAAAATTTTTGAAATTTAGATTATTTTTTGCCACAAATCTGTGTTTTGCTTCTGTGACTGTTCGATTTGAGGCTTATGGTTATTAAAAATCCTCCACATCCAGCAAATTTCAGTTCTCTATGTCAATAATTCCCCTTCTTTTTAACTGTGACTGAATAGTATTTGGTGATTCTGAGGATATGTGAATTGATTTGTTCATTGGTTTATATCTGCTTTTTTTCAGGAGTTTTGCTGATGGATTTCCGAATCTGTTTATAAACAACGCACATGAAATCCGAGGTCAACATGTTGCCTTCCTTGCTTCATTCAGTTCTCCTGCGGTTATCTTTGAGCAGATCTCTGTTATTTACTTGCTCCCGCGCTTGTTTGTCGCGTCCTTCACTTTGGTGTTACCTTTCTTCCCTACTGGCTCCTTTGAGAGAATGGAAGAAGAAGGAGATGTAGCAACTGCTTTCACCATGGCGAGGATTGTTTCAAATATCCCCATTTCACGTGGTGGTCCAACTAGTGTTGTCATCTATGACATTCATGCTCTTCAGGTTTTGTTTCATTCCTCTTTCCAAGATTTGATGATATCTCTTCATCACTTTATTATATGTTCTTGTGTTTTGCAGGAAAGGTTTTATTTTGCTGATCAGGTTCTTCCTTTGTTTGAGACTGGAATCCCATTGTTGACGAAACGTCTTCAACAGCTTCCTCAAACTGAGAAAGTTAGTTCATGAATTCTTTGTTCTTTGTGTTTTTGATCCGTCAGCTAAATTTGATTGAATTTTGTATCCAGATCATAGTAGCATTTCCAGATGATGGAGCCTGGAAGCGTTTCCACAAGCTGTTGGATCAATATCCCACGGTTTGTACCAATCTAAACCGATTTTTTTGTTAGAACAATCTTTATGAGACTCACCACAATACCTTATGGAAACTCAATGTTGAAATCATAATAGGTGGTATGCACAAAGGTCCGTGAAGGTGATAAGAGAATAGTTAGGCTTAAGGAAGGAAACCCTGCTGGTTGTCACGTTGTTATCGTCGATGATCTTGTGCAATCTGGTGGTACTCTCATTGAATGCCAGGTATAGAATCTTCAATGACTTCTTAGTCAACTTGTTTAAACGAGTTTTGATCGAAAATCTTTTGTTTGTTCTTGCGAGACTTAACTGTTTTACTTTCTTTTTTTCACATAGAAAGTATTGGCAGCTCATGGAGCAGCGAAGGTGAGTGCTTATGTAACTCATGGTGTTTTCCCAAAGAGCTCGTGGGAGCGTTTCACACACAAGAACAATGGTAAATTTTGTTGACTTTGTTTATATCGTTTTATACATTTTTGTTGAATCTTTAAACTGAAGTCTATATTGTTTTTGGTTTTGATTTTGTCTTCAAAATTAGGATCAGAAGAAGAAGCGTTTGCGTATTTCTGGATCACGGATTCTTGTCCACAGACTGTTAAGGCTCTAAGAAACAAGGCTCCTTTTGAAATCTTGAGCCTTGCTGGATCCATTGCTGATGCTCTACAGATTTGAAGCAATTAGAGATAAAGTCTCTGGTCTTTGCTCGTCTTTGGTGGTTTTTGGTGTTGTACTTTTAAGAAATGTCCTATGATCAATTTATGGAATAATCATATCTAGACAGATTGTTGAACCTCGTACTCTGTTCTTGTTGTTTAATCTTGTTATTGGATCGTTAAGCCTAAACACGTGTGGCCTTGTTGTTTATCACCTTGATGTTTTAATGGCGATTAGTTCCACACGTGTGTAATCTCTCGAAAAGGATAAGTTTTTTTTTTGTCCATAAATGTCTCATTGACAAAAATTCGGCGGGTAAAAATGATACCGACGGTTTTAAGCTACTCGGGTGTGACGGTACCGACGATTACGTCACCGGTTTTCGTCTCCGGCAAGTCTTATCTCGGATTGATAGATACACAATGTAGCACGATGAGAGAACTGAAGCAAATCCACGCCAATCTCATCAAAACCGGTTTGATTTCCGATACTGTCGCTGCGAGCCGAGTCCTCGCCTTCTGCTGCGCGTCGTCTTCGTTAAATATGAATTACGCTTATTTGGTCTTTACAAGGATCAATCACAAGAATCCATTTGTGTGGAACACTGTAATCCGAGGTTTTTCACGGAGCTCGTTTCCGGAAATGGCGATTTCGGTTTTCATCGATATGTTGTATTCTCCGTCTGTGAAACCTCAGAGATTGACTTATCCTTCGGTGTTCAAGGCGTATGCTAGACTTGGGCAAGCTCGTGATGGGAAGCAATTACACGGGAGGGTTATCAAAGAAGGACTTGAAGACGACTCGTTTATACGGAATACGATGTTGCATATGTACGCGACTTGTGGGTGTTTTGTTGAAGCTTGGAGAATCTTTATGGGAATGATGGATTACGATGTTGTTGCTTGGAATTCGATGATTATGGGTCTTGCAAGATGCGGGATGATTGATCAGGCCCAGAAACTGTTCGACGAAATGCCGCAGAGGACTGAAGTTTCTTGGAACTCGATGATCAGTGGGTGTGTGAGGAACGGTAGATTTAAAGATGCTCTGGAGTTGTTTATAGAGATGCAGGACAGAGATGTGAAACCTGATGGATATACAATGGTGAGTCTCTTGAATGCTTGTGCTTACCTTGGAGCAAGCGAGCAAGGGAGATGGATACATGAATATATAGTGAGGAATAGATTTGATTTGAATAGTATAGTTATTACAGCACTCATAGATATGTACTGCAAGTGTGGATGCATCGAGGAAGGTTTGAAGGTGTTTGAGAATGCTTCTAAGAAGCAATTATCATGCTGGAACTCGATGATTCTTGGTCTAGCTAATAATGGATACGAGGAAAGAGCCATGGATTTGTTCTTGGAATTAGAGAGTTCTGACTTAGAACCAGATTCAGTCAGCTTCATCGGTGTTTTGACAGCTTGTGCTCACTCCGGGAAAGTACATGAAGCTAGTGAATTTTTTAGATTGATGAGAGAAAAATATATGATTGAGCCTTCGATAAAACACTACAGTTGTATGGTTAATGCGCTGGGTGGAGTAGGGCTTCTCGAAGAAGCAGAAGCGATGATAAAGAATATGCCGGTGGAAGAAGATGCTATTATATGGAGTTGTTTGCTTTCGGCTTGCAGGAAACACGGTAATGTTGAGATGGCTGAACGCGTAGCGAAATGTTTGAAGAAGCTTGATCCTGATGAAACCTGTGGTTATGTGCTCATGTCTAATGCTTATGCTTCTTATGGTTTGTTCGAAGAAGCGGTTGAGCAGAGAGTTTTAATGAAGGAAAGAAAAATGGAGAAGGAAATTGGTTGTAGTTTGATCGAAGTGGATTTCGAAGTTCATGAGTTTGTATCTTCCGGGAAAAGACATCCTAAGTCCCTAGAGATTTATAGTTTGCTAAGTGTCTTGAACTCGGATATTTGCGCACTAAAATCAGAAATTTGCTACTGCTCAGTTTGAAGCTAAAGATTATCATTTAGGTATTATAATCAATTAGGCATAGTTAATTATAGAGAATATTACTTATTTAAAACACATCTGATAATTCTATTCTACAGGTTTCTTTTAGGCCTTCTCATTCCCTGGTCAAGCTATCTGAGACCCAACAAGAGATTGTAAACCAGGTATGTGAATCCAAGACCCCAGAAGAAGCTTCCTAGGTTTGGAGTTGCTGTTCTTGTTACTGAAGACGTTATTGGGAATGGACCAGTGCTGAAATTGGTTTTATTAGATTATCTACTGTGGTTTCTCTTTGGTAAGATTAAGAAAAAATGATACAGAAATGAATCTTGTGCTCACCTGTTAGATGGGAACTTACACGTCGGAGTACCTGCAACCAAAGTTTCAAAGATATATAAGAAGAGGTTTGGTTTTATTTTCTTTTGAAGGTGAAGTGTTTTGGAATTTTACTTGGATCTTGAATTGTAAGCAAAGCAGCGCCATCGAAATCACAATTCTTTGGTATAGGATTCTTCTGGTAATAGTCATTGAAGACATAAGAAGCTCCGCTTTTGCCATAGTAGAGGTCCTGACAATGACCACCCGTTTCTAACTCTGAGCAATCAGCACCATTGTCACAAGCCCATTGTTTTTCAACTCGCACTATACTAATGGAGACATATGAATTTTCTACGCACCAGAGTGAGTATGTAGGTATGATGCTTGTATTCTGCTGTGCAGTAAATCTACCAGTCGCTTTCGCTGTTCCTGCTACTGAAATAAACGTAAAGAGGATCATTAACATCTTCTTCTTCATTTTTCCGAAAGATTTGTTCTGAGAACTCGTGAATGAAAATATTTAATGATGTTTCTTGTTATTGTCAATCTTGAACATATTTGCATGTGTTTATATAATTTCTTGGAGACGTAGTTAAAGCCTTTGCATGTGTATATTGAAATTTATGACAAGCGTGGTCTTCATTTTTAATGTTTCAGGTACAAACTACAGAGGAAGATAAAGCTTTCATCGATCTTTGATTCCAAAGGTAAATTTAGATAATGAAAAAACTAAGTTCTTTTTTGATATATTAGAAACATAGAGATTTAGAGAGTAAATAGTAATCAAGGTTTCGGGATGGCACGCTGCGCAGATCCCCAAGAGTAAATATCAGAACCAGAGTTTCCATTAGTAAGGAGGTTTTGATGAGGAAGTCCATGAATATTGTCATCTAAAGGACGAGATCTTCCATTCTGGTGGTAGTATTGCTGGTGGTTTGACATAGAAGCAACGGTTTCATCATCATCCATAGGAAGACGATCGAAAACCGCGTTCATGAAAGAAGCGGCCATAATAACAACAGGACCAGATGCGATTAACCCACCAACCACTCCTCCACCGACAACTTGTCCTTGTGGTCCAGCTAAGTAAATAGTTAAACCGGTTATACCAAGCGGTGCTGGTGGTGGTAAGATTGAACCAAGCAATGAGAGGATCTCGAAACGTCCGTGTAATGTCACAATGGCTCCTGATGAAGCTGGTTGCCTTAAAGTTACATTAGTGACACAACCATTGGCACTTAATATACAGAGACCTCTCTGTTTCCTTCTTGCGAAATCCGATAAAGTCTCACATATGTCACAACCTGATGTTATCTCAATGGCGTTAGCTCTCAGGGCGTTTGGACTGTCATGAGTCACGATGATTGGTGGTTTTGGTTTGTTCTTGGAGCCAGCGGGTCGACCTCTTGGCCTCTTAGCCATCTCTCCTTCAACTGATGAAACTGGTTGGACCGCTTTCGGTAATGCTTTCAGGTTGTTGTTGTTGTTGTTGTTGTTATTGCCTCTCTCTGTTGCTTCATGGTTTCTCATTGGAATTGGCTTAGATCCTACAGAGGTTGGAGTTAGTGTTGTGCCTCCAGCCATTGTTAATGAGAAATGTTAGATTTATTTCAACTGAAATTTTGTGAGTTTGTGAGTTTAAGTAAGGAGATTTTGGTGAATTATTATATGGTAGAGACACCAAAAGAATGATTGTCAAGAGTAGGAGATTGTTAAGTTGTCACCAAATTTGTGATTAATAATTAACAAAATATTTTACAAATTAAATTTTTGGCAGCCTACTTCTCAACAGATGATTCATGACAATTGTCTTCTTTAACAGAGAGATTCATATTAATGTTTAAAAATCTTGTAGCTATTTACAACCAAATCTTAAAAATTTTGGAACAAAATCTAATTAAATACTAAGAGTTAGGGAATTCACAGAAAAATGAGAGTTATTGCTCTGAAATTAAGATAGTTTTTCACATGGGCTTTTAGGCCCAAAATTTGGTATATGTGTATCATTTATACACACGTGTGTATATTTATTCACACGCGTCTGTTCGTTCGTCTTCTCTTCTCGACTCGAGTGCCACTGCCACATTGCGCTCTCTCTCTCATTCAAAGGTCAAATTCTTTATGTTTACGAATCGGTGCAGAAATTGAAGGGAGTTCCTGGAAAATTTTGGTGCGTTTGATTCTTCCGCTTTAGGTTGCGTTCGTCTTGTCTCGCTTGTTTTTGCCAAATCTTCCAATGCTCGCTCCTGTTAGCTTTACTTTTGTTTTCGATTCGTTCAATTTCGTTATTCATGTGTTTGATTGATCCAAGCCTGATTCTCTGCTGTGTTTTGATTCAGAATACGAGATGAGTGATATGAATTGGAAGCTGTAATTAAGTGAAAACTGATTTGAGGATGAATGCGAATAACAAAAACGGGAATCCAGTTCATAATCTCTGGACGGATGGTCTTATTTGTGCTTTCGAGTTTTGTCGAGGTCGTCGTAAGATAACCAAATACAACACAAGTGTTCTTCAGTCTTCACAGCGAGGAGATTCGCCGGAGAAATTTCTCCAAATGTATGATTGTTATTTGTTACTAACTTACTAATACTGCTTAGTCTCTTTTTCTTGTAGAGTCTTTAACCAACTGTGAACAGTGTTGTTGTGATAGCAAGAAACAGGAATGTAAGTCAGACCAATGTGGTGAAGGAGAAGAACCGTCGAGGAGTCATTGGCGACCAATTGGATGGGATAGGCTTTCTGAACTTGTTCAGACTGTGGAAATTGATAGTGATTGGGAACTTCAAAACATTGACATAGATGAGGATGAAGCCACTGTGGCTGAGCTAGCTGCTCCGTACTGGGAACGACCACTTGCAGGTCCAACATGGTGGTGCCATGTAGATGCTAGCCATCAAGGTATTGCTTCGTGGTTGCGTAATGCACAATGGTTACATCCTGCTGTAAGCATTGCTCTGCGAGACGAAAGCAAACTGATAAGTGAACGAATGAAACATATTTTCTATGAGGTAAAAATCTGAATATGTGTGGACTTTGCTTTGGTTTTGTAGCTGAAGTTAGATTTTTATACGTTTGGAATAGGTTCCTGTTAGAGTTGCTGGTGGACTACTGTTTGAGTTGTTGGGACAATCAGCTGGTGATCCTTTGATCGAAGAAGATGACATTCCCATTGTTTTAAGGTCATGGCAAGCTCAGAATTTTGTAGTGACTTCGTTGCACGTTAAAGGCTTTGCCTCGAATATTAGTGTGTTAGGTATTACAGAAGTCCAGGTTCGTTCTTTCTCATTGTTTTTTCCTCACTCGTTGATTGATTAATCATAACTGGAACTTATCAGAGTCTTTTTTTGAATTCAGGAAATGCTTATTGCTGGTGGAATATGCATTCCGAGAACAGTTCATGAACTAATAGCACATCTTGCATGTCGCCTTGCACGCTGGGATGATAGGTATATTTGTGTGCTTTTGCTCTATATTTAGAAAGATATATGAAAATGTTAGATCCTTATGATGATTGTCTATCGATAACCTCTATTGTAGGCTATTCCGGAAATATATATTTGGCGCAGCCGATGAAGTCGAGTTGATGTTTATGAACAGGTATCTCAACTTTAGCCTTGTTTTTATCTTTGGTCAAGCCACTTCTTGACATAATTTCTCATAGCGAATTACAATCCATCAGGAGAATGTATGAGGATCTAAATCTATTCAGTACAATCTTGAATCAAGAAATCAGAAGGCTTTCGACTCAGGTAAGGCTTTCTTAGATCCGCTAATTAATTTGGTTTTGTGATTTCTGCTTTGTTCATCATTTTTTGTCGTTGATAACTTTGTATTAGGTTATAAGGGTGAAATGGTCGCTTCACGCTAGAGAAGAGATAGTGTTCGAGCTTCTTCAGCAATTAAAAGGCAATACAACAAAAGAGTTGCTAGAAGGTATAAAAAAGAGCACACGCGATATGATCAATGAACAAGAAGACGTCCGTGGTCGCTTATTCACCATCCAAGACGTTATGCAGAACACAGTTCGAGCATGGTTACAGGTACAAACAATATTTCACATTCAGATGATGCTAATTTTCTGACTTGGACATTATTTGATTGGCTTTGATTAGGACCGGAGCCTTACGGTTACACATAACCTAGGAATATTTGGAGGAGTGGGTCTTTTGCTTACAATAGTGACTGGTCTATTTGGAATCAACGTAGATGGGATACCAGGAAATCAAGATTCTCCACAAGCGTTTGCGGTTTTCTCAGCCGTTCTTTTCGTTGCGGGTTTCGTGCTTGTGGCTGCGGGTTTGGTTTACCTTGGACTGAAGGAGCCAAAGATAGAAGAGAATGTAGAGATTAGAAAACATGAGCTTGACGAATTGGTCAAGAAGTTTCAACGAGAAGCTGAGTCCCATGCTCAGGTCTGCAAAAAAGTTCCTCAGAATATAGAGCGTACGGCTAGTAATAGTAGATTGATAGTCCGTGATCCGAATGGTTACGTTCTTATCGAATGAATTTTTTTTAAAAATTGAGTCTTGATTCAATCTTGTGACATAACCACAAGTCAAAAACAAGCAAAGCTTAGTACTTACTCTGTTTCATAAATATTTCATTGGGTTGTTTAGGCGCGTGCAACTCATGCGTGTTTAAATGGTTTTACTTACGACATACAGTATTCGATGACTTTCCAGAAACGACGGCGTTTAGTCGTGGTGTGTCTGTTTTGCCTTGTTTTGGATCGAAACAATGCTTTGGGACTTAAAGTTAAAGTAATGATAGGTCAGGGATGGTTTTGGGATACGGCTTCTCTTTTGTTTCAACCTCTTTCCCAAATTCAAGAGAAACTACGGTGGGAAGACATGTGGTTAACGGAGATTCTCTCTAGGGTTTTCAGCGGAGTGTATGATATCTGCCATGAGAAAACGGCGGAGAAACGTGTCAAAGCTATAGGGAGATATCGTTGGGTGTCAAAGCTTTGGGTTTCGATTGCGGCGTAGGCTTCGACGACGGCTCCCTCTTCTTCTTTTTTTCTTCCGGGGACGACATTAACGGAATTGACGACAAAAATCGCCTTAGGTTGACTTTTTTGGCATACAACAACACACTCTTTGTGCGTTGTTCTTCGACCGCTTCTTTATTTTCCACTTAGCAGCGAGATAATCGTTGTGTATGTCTTCATTGCAATCGGCGCTTAAGTGCTTAATAATCTTTAGTTCCAAAGAGCAAGAAGCGTGCGGAAGAAGGAAATGGGAATTAAAGATAGATAGAGAATTAGGGCAAAAAGAGAGTGCTTACGTTGAGTTAAATAGGTTAATCGATCGGTCCGAATCAAACCGAGTTTCCTTTTTTTCTTTTTTAGGAATTTTAGCAAATTTAGAAAACTCAAAATGGAAAATTAATAAATTCCGTTGCCGGGCTTTGAACCCGGATTTCGAATAATGCGAAATTAACCTTTGTGCTACAACGGATCTGATTGTTCATATATAATATTTAACATCTAATATATAATTTACAAATAACATCGAAACTCAAAGCTTCAACACGTGTTAGTATTTAAATTAGCCAATGAGTTAAATGCTTCGGACGATGGAGACGTGTATCTAAGAGCATGTCCAACGCAGGTGTTTAAGTGGTTCTTGAGTATCGGTGGATCCTACGTTTAACTTAAGGATCGGTTCTTTCGATTTTTATTTAAGGACTCGGTTCGTCACTGTAGACGCCACGAGACGTCACCTGATTGATCCATTTAAAAAAAAAAAATTTCGTCTTTTTAAAAAAATTAATTAAAGAGACTGACATCCATCTCAGCATTGGAGCTGCTCTAATGCTCTTTGAGCTTCGTAATGCTTCAACGGATTTCTCACTGTGGAGTCCTTGACTTTATTGACAAGAAGGCATGATTCACATGCAATACTTGTTAACAAGAAAGAAACCAGTTTTTGAAAGATAGAAAGCAAGAGGACGAAGTCGCTGATAAGAAAGCTAAGTTATAATATTTTTAAACGCACATACTCCATCGTTTCTGAATATAGGAAATAATATAGCAAAACTAGCAAGAGACTGTATATATAAAAAAAATTCATTGTGATTACCAACTCACATTAAGTTACTTTCTTTTCACGTCATAATAAAATACTAACATCTAAGACCTAGACGAAACAACGCGAAAAATTACTAGAGACACTACAAGAGTGGTGGTAAGCAGAATCTTTGGGATCTTCATATCAGTTCGTCTAAAAAATTTGGATCTTCGAGAGCTCGGTGTTTGCACTAGATAACGAAATCCAGATCGGTACCCGAATGTGTCCGGAAGAGAATACCGAGGATGAAGCGAAACCAAATTCTCGACGAAAGAAGATATAACACAAATGTCTTGAGAGATGCAACGGACGACATTCGTCTCTAGATAATACTTAAACAATCTCTTGTTACTGTCACACAAATATAGATTCCCTTTCTTCGAAACCGCGAGTGGTCGGAACAACACCTTATCCTTCGGTGGAGGGTAAGCAAAACTTCCAAGACTTATGGAGTAAGTCATGCTCCATTTTTCTTCTTTTGCATCCAAGATCAATATCTCTAGTTTCCAATCTCCCAACCATTTCGATCTGACTAAAGCTAGACGGTTTTCAAGATTCACTACTTGATCCGACATCGCGTATTTCTTCGGAAACGGAAGTGAAATATTACGAAACTCTTCTGTGTGAAGATCCAAAGCTTGTACAGTGTAACTAGGAACGAGTTCTAACCAGTATATAGAACCGTTCACATACGTTGATGTCCTTCTCGGTTCCACGTTGTAAGTAGGAGGCGTACTCACTCTCCTCCATTCACCGATGTTTAAATCAAGAATCTCGCAGTAACAGTTTGGATTAAAGAACAACCTCACTATTTTATAGATTCCGTTTACTTTATCTTTACCAAATCCCATCACCCAATGATTATGGCGGGGATGAGAGCCGGAAGGGAATCTCAGAGATTCTCCGGTGGAAGGATTTAAGACGTTGACCCAACCTGGTACGGGAATGCAAACCAAACCGTCACATGTGAACGAAGGTCGTGTGACGTCATCGCAGTGTAAATACACCTTGTCCATCTCTTCGTCCCCTGAAACTCGCGGCTTCGTCCGGTCTTTGCCTCCGTCTCCGGCAGCTAGGATTTTCCGTTTCTTCTGAATTTTTATGCGTCTCTCTGTGAACATCTTCGATTCCAGAATTGATCTCCATTTTTTAGAGAGAGTTTTGAATTTGAGGATGGATTTCAAGGGCAGTCGAAGGAATATTTCCTCCTGTATGTACATCGATCGAATTAGGGTTTTTCCACTGATCACTGTGACAGGATTAGAGAAGAAGCTGCTTCGATTTCTCTTTAATTCCTCTGGTTTTCTTATTTCATTAACTCAGTTCCGGTTAGCTATTTCATTTGGTTAAATTTGGTTTAAGGTCACACGTTTAGACCGTTGGAACAGTCATGCAATTTGTACGGTGTGCTCACTATTTCGACTTTATTCTCTCTTATTCCATCTTATACAATATGCAGCTTCATCAGTGAATCTCAGTACCTTCAAGGTGACATTCTCTTATCTCAAAATCATCTTCTAGGATGTGTTCCCCGTTTTGACTTTGGTGAGACTTTAAATTTGTTTTCTAATATATTTAGATTAACAATGTTTCCATGGTATCATAGTTTTTCGACCCAAAACAATGTTGGATATTAGAGTTCACTCTTTTGAAGTTAACAAGCATCTTGAGGAGTTGTGAAATCTGCATTCCAAACAGGATGAAGAACAATCCCAGCGCAATGAAGCTTTGCAAGCTAAGATTTGGACTGAGATCGGAGGACAGTTAACAGATCTTCACGCGATGATGGCTTACTCCTCACTCATACAACAAATCTGCATGGATACAATTCTAGGAACATTTCAACAAGCTCCATTACCTCTGAATCCACCGATTTCAATATATGGTCAAAAACTAGCTGCTACTGAATTGTATGGTTACGAGGTTATCCAAGTTCAAATTTCATAAGTTCAATGGAGCTCTAATAAAGAATAGATCTACATATGCAAATAGTTCTTTGTTCCAAAGTGAGAAGAAAAAAAAATGATTATCCTTTTGTTAAATTTTTTTTAAAGATATTTGTATAAACTACTTGAAACACATATAGTGATGATCATATTTATGAGTGGCAGACTCCAATTTAAGATGAATGCTAACGAAACGATTATCAATAAACAGGGCAAGAAGCTTGCGCTTCTTCACCACCTTGATAAAAGCAACTTCCCTGGTGTTCAAGATGTGTTTGTGTTGATTCGTCAAGCCATGAGATTTTGGAAAAAAAGAAAAGAAGGCCCCATGAGAAAACGAGGAAGAGAAATGATGTTGGTGAAGATGGTGATGAAGTTGCAACGGCATAAGATGATGTTGATGACGACGGTGATGAAGTTTCATCTTCCGAGAAATTCTTCATTGAGACCAAAGAGAACAAATCATTCCACTACCAAGCGATAAGATCCAATAATCCCCTTTTCTTTGTTTCTCTCATTGGTTTCATCTCTCACCTCTCATCTCTTCAATCTCATTTCCAATTTAGACGCAAACCAATTCAAGAATTATTTCAAAGTAATCGAATTCCACATCTTCGATTTTACAATATACATCATCAAATCAATTTACAATTATCGATGTCTTTTGGTTTATAGTCAATTGTTAATCTTTAATTGGTAAAAATAAACTTAAAAACGAGAACAAGAGCAAGACAAACAAAAAAAGAAAGGGAATAATCTTTTGGTTTATTATGTCAATTTGTTAAAAGTATGAGATCTTCTCTTGCATCTTGCTCACTTATTAATGCTTCAAGATGGATTGATGAAGTCACACAAGAAATTATAATATGAATTATAATATGTTGAAATAGATTTAGTTTTTCAAAATTCTTCTCTTACATCTTGCTCACTTGACGCATTAAATAATATGCACAATTTGTTATAAATTATAGACTTATAAATACATATCAATTTTATTAATGTATTATATTATGTTATTTACATTTAGTTTATTGCGATAACTAAAATCTCAATTGTAATATTGTTTTTGCGAGTGTCATTTCATTTTATTTTTTTGATATATCATATGAACAAATTTTGTTCTAACTATAATCTGCAATTATTTTTTTCCAAGCATTAACTATCCAATCTTTTTTTTTGAATTTTTTATATCAAAATTTTTGAAATTAAAAGATCAGTTAAATACAGAATAACATAATTACTTAATGACGCTAGTTCAATTTGTTTGTCATTAAACTTCATTTTCTCAACGTCTCCTAAACATCCAACAATAATGTAAAATCCTGAGAAATAACATCAAATATAATATTATCCAATTTTATTATATCAAATCTTTTTAGGTCTGGATTGAATGATACTCCGTCCAACTTTTTTGTTATTCATATCCCTTATTTTGGATTCACATGTCTTTGCTATATTTTCTCTAAATGTCTAAAAATCAACATAAAAAAAATTAATAATCATCCTTAGTAAAAGACCTTAGTTAAACATGTGTTATTCAACAAAACATAAATCAATCAATATATTATGTACAATTTTTACCTGACATGAAAAAATCATGAAGATTCACAACTAACAATCCGTCAACACTAACGCGTAAAACCCTAATGAATATCCAACATTCGGATTAGTAAATTTATAAACATTATTTTAAGAATTTGATAATGGTGTATTGTATTTGAAAAATTGTAAATCTCCGTAAATATTTTAATTAACAATGTAATTCTTATATAGGTACAATTGGAGTATCTAATAAGCATAGCTTTAAAGATTTGATGTTATCACTAAAAATAAATATTCTATATTCCTATTCTTACCATATTTCTTTGATTTGCAATCATCATTTCAAAAATGCCACTAACTATTCGACCAAAACAAACTAATCAACGTGATAAACCCAACTCTTTAGACTTTTAGCTAATATACTATCTTCAAATATGTTTGCTTTTGCCAAAATTCATGTTCAACATTGTTCTTTTGTTGATGTCTACAACCATTCCGGTAAACATACCGATAACTCTTTTCAAGGTCCAATACATCATATTTTCCATGGTGTTTATTAAACTCAATTTTTCTTTGTTTAAAATAACCTTTATTTTTCCCAAACTTAATATTCATACAATTATATTGACTGTAACCAATTCTCATATTAAACAAACGTATAAGTCTCTTCCAATTCATTGAATTCATCATATTATCTGACAGTCAATTTAAGCTCATAATTTTTTTAAAATACACCATATTGGTGTTTCATAATTTTCAAACCGCTAATAACGTCGATAAAACCATGAGAACTCTAATCCGCTTTGACAAAATAATTTGAATTAGGTTATTTTTAGTCACTTTCGGTTCAGTCAGATTTATGAATACCATAAAATTAAACACTGAGAAGTCATTAGCAAGAGTGAACCTAAATGTCTCAAACAACAAAAATTGTAGCCATTAGTGAGTAATTACAAAATAATTTGTTTGACAACAAACAAAATAAAGGAGCATTGATTCATAAATAATTTTGGTTGCAAAGTTTTATAAAATCTGTAACGTAGCTTTAACCGGCCACGTGATGGGAACGTGTCAAAGAATCAAATTCAATTTTATTATAATGATTATGAGAAAGTGAGAATCACAAAAACAATACGACAAATACGACGCTACATTTGACAGATATGCAAAGAAAAGCTAGTGGTTTTTATGAACGTTACACCAAAATTATTATTTTAATTTCGTACTTTTTTTTTTTTTTTGTCCTCGTTCAATAAAGCTTTTCACATTTCAACTTAACAAATAAAAAATACTGTAGTCTCTGTATCAGAGAAACAAAAAAAAAACTAATAAATGATTCTATCGAAAGGGGTTGAAATTAGCCACTAAAATTGAACTTAGTTTTGTCTCTTTCCTTGTGTCCTTAAAAGCTCTGTTTTCTGCTTACGTCATCAATCCATAGATTTACAAAATAACTCTGTCTTCTTACGTCACACCTCCCACCTCACAAATCTTAAAACACATGTCTTTGACTGACAAGAAGTTCCGTACAAACACGACAGACATACTTATCAAACCCTCTGATTTACTGAGGAAACAAAGAAAAATTAATTATAAATTAACCCAAAAAAAGAAAAATTGCCTCCTAAGATTGCTTCAGTCATCTCACTCCACAGACTCTGTTTGATCTTCAAAGAGAGACTTCTTCTTTGTCTTCTCTCCATAAGCACCAAATTTTGCGTAAACAGAGCATTTCAAAACAGAGCAGGGTCTAATGGCGTTTTTGTATTGTCTCATTATCTTTTCTTATTCACAACTCTTCTGAGGCATTGTAATGTGAGTCTCTACACCACTAAGATCAAGAGATTCATCTTTGTTCTCTACAATCTCCAAACTCGCGGTTCTGCTTCTTCGATTCCTCCTCTCCTGTCAAAACATGAACATTTTGTTTGATTCATGAATATAAAAACTTATATAAGTTAAAGCGATTTATATTATACCTCGCGAAAAGGGTGATCATCGGATTCAAGCATACGAGCAATGTGACTCATTTTAGGACGTTTCTCAGCTTCAGGATCAACACATCTAAGAGAAACCAAAAGTGCACGTTTCAAAGCACTTTTACTAGGTCTAGGTTCAAGTCTTGGATCCACAACTTCTTCAGCTCTTCTTGTTCCAACCATCATCTTTAACCATTCAACAAGATTAACCTACCAAAACAAAAACCCATTCAAGATTCCAAACAAAAGAATGAATTTAAACGCAAAACGGATTTAACCAAAGCCTTACTTCATTAGCAGGACGTCCATAATCAACAGGATCTCTTCCAGTTATAGCTTCAAGAAGCAAAACACCAAAGCTATATATATCACTCTTCTCGTTTAACAATCCTGTATTAGCATATTCTGGTGCAACATATCTGAAAAAAACAAATTAAAATGATTTCTTTTGTAAAAGGACAATAATAAACCATAATTGCCTCAAGAAGGTACAAAGTTTTATTACCCAAAGGTACCCATGACTCTGGTTGTGATGTGACTCTCACCAGAGTCCAAGAGCTTAGCTAAACCAAAGTCAGAGAGTTTTGCATTAAACTCATCATCTATCAATATATTACTTGCTTTTATATCTCTATGGACCACTTTTGGCTCTATTGCTTCATGTAAATATGCAAGCCTGTACCCAAAATTGTTGCAAAAACAGCGTTTAATATCCCAACATATCCAAACAAAAAAATTAATTGTTTTTCAAAACCAAACTTACGCTTGTGCAGTTCCTACAATAACCTTCATCCTTGCCTCCCAAGTGAGATTTCCTTGTTTCCTCATAGCTCCATGTAACCATTGTTCTAAGTTTCCATTGTTTACATACTCATAAACAAGCATCCTATGTTCATCATCAAATACAAGTAAGAATCATTCTCTTCAAGCAAGTAAAAGTGATTGAAAAACAAACGAGACTCACCGATGAACTCCTTCTATGCAATATCCTAAAAGCCTAACAAGATTCTTATGTCGTACATGACCAATAGCTTCAACTTCTACACGAAACTCCTTCTCGGCTTGTCCTCTATCAAACCAAAAATTACGAAACAGGTTAATACAAAGAAATGATTCACAAAGATTCTGATATAAAGGAAACTTACAGATTGTTGAGAAGCTTCTTTACAGCAACTTCAGTACCATTAACGAGTTGACCTCTATAAACTACTCCATAACCACCTTCTCCAAGCACATTCTCTACAGAGAATCGGTTAGTAGCTAACTCAAGATCCCTAAGAGTAAACCAATGTCCCCAACCAAGATGAGATATTTCCGGTAAACCAACTAAAGGAGAAGCTGTTATAAATCCACCATATTGTCTCCCTTCTTCACCGGAATGAGAACTACAAGCTCTCTCATGGTAGCTACATTGACTCAAAGTATCATTATCACTAGACTTGGTTCTTCCCAAGTGAGTGGATTTATCGTTCATTGCGATATATAAACTTTCAGAGCCAGGATTCTGAAACCCTGTCCTATCGACTCTGATATCTTTGAAGACATGTGGTATTTGATTGAAAGATCTTCTTGATTTGCGACGGAATGTAATCCATAGAGACAAGATACAGAGAATCATAACTATGAATACTCCAACTACTAAACAAACCCATACCCATAGTTCCAATCCTTTTAATCCGAAAAATGATATCTTCTTCGACATCTCAGCGTTTAAAGAACTCTCTTGTGGCATCTTTGCTTTCACTATAACCACCTAAGCCACAAAGAGACAAATGTCAAATGTCAGATACGGAAACATGAAAGGAAGCTTTTCAATCTGATAAAACAATGTCAAAAATGGAAGATCCTTCACAGAAACAGTTAATCACTATATTCAGTAATTTTTAATTGCGGCATATTAACAAACAAGTTATGGGCATTACGTGTCGCCAAAAAAATCTACAGAGAATCTCGTCTTTTGAAAACAATCGAAAAAGCATCACTTACGATTGAAGCAAGAGACAAATTTACAGAGAATCAATCACATAAATGCTATATCTAAAGAAAACATTCAGAGAAAACAAAAATAAAAAAGGTTTTGTTTTTTTTGTTCTCATGAAGAAAAGAGTGTAAATATTACCTTAGAATTTAGAGTTGTTCTTTTGATTAATCTTCATCTTAGAATAGAAGAAAACATCGGAACAAAGGCTCCATTTTTGTATATTTTGTTCTTGAAGCAAACGAGAGAGAAAAAAAACAGAACTGAGATAAACCAATGATGAATTGGGTATGAAGTTGCTAGATTTAGCTTTGAGCCCACTCAGAAGGAATTGAATATTTAAAGAATCAGAGGAAAAGCCAAAAAACAATCATAATATATAACAAGGAAGTATGTGTATATATACGTACAGAATAATGGGTTAATGAGAAAAAAAAGTTTGGTGAAAATGGTTGGTGGTTTCTGTACTTAAAAAGCTTTGTTTGCAATGGAGGAAACAAGAGAGAGAGATAGAGAGGAGTGAGCAGTGAAGGGAAAGCAAAGACGGTGGATTTGTCAACTGTGGACATTTATAGCTGGTTGAACAAAATTAAAAGCTTTTTTCTTTGTATTAATTAAGAAAAAAACAAATTATTATTACAAAAGAAAATGAAGTGGATAGAGAGATATGGAGGGAATTCCCAAACACAGGCTTTGGAATTTTAGGTTTATTTTTATATATATATATATTCTCACTCTTCAATTATATAGTACAATTTTTCTTTTTCTTCCTTTCACATGTCAAGTTTGGATTTTATCTATGAAATTTTTTGTATTTCTTTGTTTTTACTATATATAAAATTTTGGAAAATATGGCTGGTTTATTTAGTTCTTTTATGATATTTGTTTGAAGAATTTATTTTATTTTATTTTGGGGAATGTTACAACTCATAAGTAAGAAACCAATGTGCCTTTCTTGGAGATAATGAATTCGTGAGAGAGAGAGAACTAAAAAAGCCTTTGATGGAGGCTTTACTTGAAGCATAACTTTTGGATAAAGTTTTATCTTCTTTTTTTCCTGCAAACAAAATTAAATCTTATCAGCTTTTTACATAATTATATTCATTTAATTTTTTTTAAAAGATGATTTGGATATAGTGAGCCCCTAATATTTATTTTGGGGAACTTGCAAAACAATCCTCAAACTTTCAATTTTTTTTTTGTAAACTACCTTCTACCTATAAAAATGCAAAAGTACAATTCAAAAAATTCCATAATATAGTTCTCGTGGTTATCAAAATGCATATTGTTATATTGATGATGGAAATCAAAACTCTCTATTTTATCCCCAAAAGATGATTAGTTCTTCCCAAAATAATTCCATATCAATTATTCGATTAATTCCAGCTCGATCATTTGATCTTTCCGAGATAGTTTACTTTCACTTTTGGCGTGTCTCTGATTTGATTCCTCCCACAAATTACTTTTGTTCAAGGAAAAACTCGTTATTCAAGTTTAACCACTAGTAGTAAATTTTATATTCAAAGTTAACAAACGATAATACATAAAACAAATCTATGTGTTTTTTATGAACTCTTAAACTCTCAAAACAATAAAGAAAAAAGACTACGAAATTCAGAGATCAAAAATGAAAAAAAGTCAGAAAAACACAGGAAAGGGTGTTTGAGTAACACTAGGCAACAACAAAAGATGGCTCACGATATTTTTTGCTCCATTGTGGGACACTTTGGTGGTAAAGAGGAGAAATGATAAGACTTCGGTGGTAAAATGATCGGGAAATTATTGGAAGAGGAGGGTAATAACAAGTTTCGCCAAAGAAATTTTAAGTATAGAGAGAGAGAAAGATAGTCAGTTGTTTAAAGATAAAAGAGAGAAAACGAGTATTTAAGACTTAGCGAGAATGAAAATCGGGGTCCCTTTTCTCGTGAAAATAAGGGTTGTATTTATAGATCTTACTTTACATGAGTTAGTATATAAGCTAAAAGAGTGTCTTACTAGCTCATATTAGAGATTTTTTGGGTTAGTACAAAGGATTGCAGTACTGTCACCTACTTTATCTCCTTTGTCACCTCGTCAAAAGTTAATCGTGAGCGCAAAGGAAGTTTGCAATTCTTCGTACTCCTTGCAGCTAGCTCAGTGTTCTTGCACTTATGGTGTTCTTAGAGTCCTTTACATGATTTTTGTCTCTTAAAAGTGCATAAAATGGTGCGCATAACATGTCCCCATGTGAGGCATATTTCAGTGTCTTTGTACTTTATGTAGGGCCTAAAAGTTCAACATTTTCCTCTTATATTCGGAGAGGTTTTGGAAATTTTTTTGTTTCATATCTTTGCGATGCTTTTTTAGAGATAACCATTAGCTTCAAATTTTGATCATAACAGTCGAATCAAGGTATTAATGGTGAATCCATCATGGTTAATACAAATTTAAGAAAGGAATGAAGTCTTTAAAAATAGATGAATACCATCTATCAAGGACAAGTCATTTTAGACTCTTACATCCGCACCAAACACTACAATTTACTCTCACATTTGTCTTATAACTCAACTTCTACTCGTATTCATGTAACCCGAAAACTCATATTAATTAAACAGTAGATCCATTGCTATATTCACTGGATCTCCGTTCACTATAAAGAAATCTCTAGCTCACAGTCCTTGTCCTGCATCGACTCACATCTCATCTAGTATTTATCATATTGTTACTAATGCATAGAAGAAAAATCCATAGAAGAGAAATAAACGAGTTTTTTTTTTCACATTTTTTGGAGAGTGGAGAAAAGACTTTTTCAATTTAAAAAGATTTTGCTATTATGGAAGTTTTGATAATTGCCATCAATATACAACAATATACATTATTAGTTGATTATACTTATTGTATTTTTCAGAAGTAAAGGATACATTTAAAAAGAAAACTAAAATTCAAGGATTTGTTTTGTAATCTTTTCTGTTAGTTAAATAATTTTATTTTTGGCTTTACTAAAATCATATTAAAACATTGCACTTGCATTTTGGGCGTGGTCTCATTGGTTGATGGTGGGTTGGGTTACAGGCAACGGCCAGGGTTTTGCAGAGGATGGATGGCCAATATTGTTGTTGCCGCCATGTGATCACGTGTCTTACACCTCCTTTGAGTTAGATTCGTCCTCAGTGTTATTCTCCCAAGTTTTGTGATTTAAGGGAAGAAAATGTGATGGAAAGTCAAAAAAAGAATGATTACTCTTGATCATCTAACAATACATATTATATTATTTCTCCATGTGTGGAATTTATGCTATTATTGACGCCCATATGTCAATTCCTTTTACAAAAATAAAATAAAATCTCTAGTGATGTATATTATGAAACCCATATGGGTTGATGCATATGCAAGTTGACAAGTGTCACTACAATCTGATCATAACTTCAAAATACTTCAAAATCAATTATGGACGAATCTATCTTTTGACAGACTCCACGAGTAAGTCTACATGCATCACATAAATATCAAAAAATAGATATATAATTGATGTATATTTATTTTACGTTTTTTATACTTTATCTCAAAATGACATTTGAACAGCAATACGGTTCTAGGATCAAATGATAACAAAAACATCACATTTTGGGGGAAGGCTAGTGATGAGTTTTGGAGTCATCCAAAGTGGTGTCTCGTTGAGCTCATTCCCATTTGATAGAAGGATAGATGTTTTTAGATATGAAGATATATGGGTTTCGAACCAGAATTTTTCGATTATTTTTTTCTAAAAATTCATGTTATATATAGATAATATATTGGCTGCATGGTTTGTAATCCATTTTATTATTTAAATATGATAATATTTGCCCACTTCAAAGCAACGACCTAATTGTTATGTAATATAACTGATCATATTTCTATATTGCGATTGCTTTTTGTAACCTTTATACGTAAAGAATAAAGATCGATAAAGAGGAAAAGTTTTTAATTCGTGTGTGTGATTGATCAATTTATGTTTCTGCTTTCAATCTTTTCTCCTTTGCTTGACTACCTAAAAGACATAAGCATTCCACAACGGTCATTTAGAGACCGACAATTTCAAGCTACCTCCCAAATACGACATCGTATCAAAAGTATTCAAACATTTCGGCGAACCAAAAAACCCAGAAAGATACAAAATCAAAACATGTAAATAGAATTTGTAATTCATATCCACCCATTAAATTCGTGGACAACAATCATTGATATCATGTCAGATTTATGAAATGTCACAGAAAAAATAATTTGTTGCATTGCTTCTACCATAATTTAAGTATGGACAAGGACAATAGACGCACGTAGTATATTTGATCTTTATTATTCGACAAAAGAAAGTTTGGTAATATTTTACAATACAAGTTGGTTACGGTTGATACAGTATATCAGAAATGACTCCATGGCCCAATGGATAAGGCGCTGGTCTACGAAACCAGAGATTCTGGGTTCGATCCCCAGTGGAGTCGATTTTATTATTTTTGTTTTTGTAAAGTGGCGGTTTTAGACAGAGGGTTCCTACCTGGACACGTGTAATTAAAATCAATTTTGAAGCGGTTAATTCGGTCAGATATATAAATAAAATTTAATTTTTTTTTCCCAAATATTATTTGAAAATATTCCTGACCTCTCAACGAAAATTGAAATTCAGAATCTCGGAAGAACAGTAAAGTCAAATCGAATTCTGCAGTGGAAGTGTCAGCTCTCATGGCCTTGAATTTCTTCTCCGCTTCTCTTCACCCAATTTCGAATCCATCTTCTTCTTCGTCTCTATCCAAACAGAGACATCTCCTTCTACAACTCTCTCCTCCTCCGACAACACGCGTCCGTTCTGAGCGAAGCGAAAGCGGCGTCACCGATAACAACGATCCTTCTTTCTCCGGTACATGATCCGATTCCTGCTTTTCGATTTTTTATTCCTAAATCAATCTGTTTAGGTGTTTCCGATCCATCCACTTAGGTTTTTGCGGTATTCGAAATTTGGTATTCGGTGAATTTGGGAATTGAGAAAGAAATTTTTCATCTGTTTTGTGTCGAAATGGAAAATTTTCGTATATTGGGTTCTCATAACCATCCGTTCGTTTCATTGAAGGTTCATCTTCTTCATCATCAGCACGTACACAACTAGATCTCCTCGAACAGCTAACTTCAACTAGCGACGGTACATGACTGTGTATTTACTCTTGAACTTGGGTTTTCGAATTTTTTCACTAAATCGTAAAATCAATCACCTAGGGTTTTTTATCACGTATCAGGGTACTCGAGTGATGGTGGTGGCTCAAGGGGACTCACAATCCGTGACCAATTAGCTGGGCTTGTTGGTGATAGAGACGATGATTTCAACATTCCATTGGGTAAAAACCTAAAGAAAGTGAGTCCTAAATTCTTAACCACTTCTCAGAAAAGGAACATTAAGAGACAAAGCTACCTTAATGAGGTCTCTCAAAGGAATGATTCTGTTTTCTTTGCTACTATTGGTGCCTTTGTAATCCTTCCACCTTTGTTGATTCTTGGGATTGCTATCTTAACTGGCTATGTCCAACTCTTCCCATAAGTTATAATATAGAATATTAAATTGCATATAGCATCTCAGGAGTTACTTGTGTATTCATAAATGAGAATGTGTTGTTGTTTTAAAAAGGAATGAAAGAAAAGATGTTCTTCATGTGTTTATCTTGTTTACATTTACATTTTATGTGTATTATATATCGGAACATTTTGTGGGTGCGAACCCTAGCCTAGACCTCTTTGTATCATAGAGTATATGGAAATTCTGTTGCTGATAGTTTCCGATGATCGAGAAAGCGGATTTCGGAGTTCCTAGAATCGCCAAGCAAATCAAATCCTCGCTTAACCAAACAAAGGAATTCTCAGCTGGGAAATTCCAAACTGCGCCGTCTGCAAAAGCAATCCCAAGCTCAGGAAGATGAACATTGTTCTCCTCTACGCTAGATACATTGAAGCAAGGATCGAGCATTGGGAAATCTCGAATGACTGGGTACTTCTCTTTCACTTTCTCTGCAAACTTGTTTTTGATGATCTCATATGCAGGTTCTGCGAAATAGCTTAAGGTAGTTCCTGAATCAATAATGGTTCCACCAGAACCATCTGATGAGATATTCCATGTTTCTTCAGGTATGTTTAAAGCTTCTCCGTCGAGTAGAATGGATTTGATCTGTATATAGTAAAAAGTCTCCATGGAATTCTCCTTATTGTTCACAAAAGAAGTGAAATTTAGATTTGGTTGGTTTAGTAAATCTTTGTCTTCTCCGAAAATCAACTTGCTGGTTACATTAGTGTTGCTGTTTCTATCAACAAGGCAATAAGAAAAGGAATGACCGTAAAGAGACTGAAGCTGAGAAGAAAACGAAAGTGGTCCTCTTCCTAAACCAAGCAGACCTGAAGCACCATTGAAGAGACCTCTGTTCCAATGACCACACCCAAACATCAGATTCTCCAACTTATACTCTGAGTTTCTTCCTTCTGTAGTCATGAGACTAACGGTAAAAGTCTCAACCGCGAAATCTCCAGTCGTGTTGGATTTGTCTCCGTACCAGTAGAAATAAGGGCATGATTGGTTATCTGATTCACACGGTACTTGAGGATCGGGTGATGAGATGAGGTTGCATCTAGGGTCATTGCATGTTATGTTCTTGAATGAAGCGGATGTTTTCGGGTCATAAAACGCACCGTTTTGGTGGAAACAGTCGTAGCAAGGAAGACATTGGAGCCAGTTTAAGTCACTTCCTGTGTCGAGAATCAACGAGAAGTGTCTTGGTGGTGTGCCGACTAACACGTCTATGAAGTATTCACCAGAACCAAGCGTCAAACCGGACTCGAGCGTCGCCACAAGCTGTCCCGATGAAGTCTCTGGAGAATTAACCGAGGTAATCTTCTTCGTCGTCGTCTCGATTGTCTGGTTCTTTGTTTTCTTAACTCTTGCGTGAAGCGTTTGGATTCTTGTGAGGTCTTTGATCTTAAGATCAACAACTGAATATGTTGTTCCCTTGTTATGATTCAATTGAAGCTTTACCGATTCTCCGGTATGATCCTTTGCAGGATTATGTTTGGTGGAGGAGAAACCGCAATTATTGCTTGTGGAAGAAGCAACGGAACTAACACTCATCGGAACTTGGAATGAGGAGTTATGGTCATGTTTACCGGAAAGAACTCTAGCACAGTCGCCGGAAAATGGTAAGACAGTGAAGAAAATCAGGCAAAGGATAATACTGAGCTTGATCGACATTAAAGCTGCTGATAAAAGCATCAAAGAAATAATACAGAAAAGTTTGGTGGAAACTTAAGGAAAATGAGAATAAAGGAAGGGAATGATAAAAGAAAGGGAGAGAGACCTATGAGAGATTGAGTTAATAGCTCTTGAACGAGTAAAGGAAGTTGGATTTGGTGAAAGTCAAATGGGACCGATGAAAAAAATAAAATACAATTCGATATCTAAATTGTGTGAGACGGAAAACCAAAATATCATGCCAGAATAAACCAAAAAAGGAGGCAGAAAATATTAGAGACATTTCGTAGACTGTTAATTCTATATTGTTCATCTTACGTTTTTATATTGTACGTTTTTTTTTTTTGGTCACACAAAACATTAGTAGTTAAAAATTCTTACAAATAGATCATATATTCAAATCAATTTTTTATCTGATTAGGTTTTTTTTACTAACAGACAACCTTTCTATTTGCAAAATAATTCATTTTCGCATAATTTTGCAAATAAATTTTTGTTAATAACTTTTTAATTCGAATATGTTTTTTTGCGTAATTGATTTAAAATTTAACGCAAATAGTAGTACAATATGGGACAGTAAATGTGTTATTAGAGTTTATTTTTTATAAAATACTAAAAATGACTTGCATAGTTTTTTTTTATTTGTCAAAAACTGACTAATATATTTATTTTTTAATCACAATATCATACTTTTCTTATTTTATTATTAGTCCATGAGACGAAATGCACGTACTAGTAGAAATGTAGAATATTTTAGGTGCCTAGGTGGTCTTTCATAAAACTGGTTCAAGTAAGTGGAATAATTTTTCTTAAAAATATTCAAATTAAGACGTTTTCTTTGAATTATAAAATTCTCTGTTCAGTAATTTCGAACATATTCATACGTCAAAACTAAGTTTCAAATAAGATGTTTTTTTTTTGTCGCTGAAAATGGTTATGCAAAATTTCTATCATTTATAATTTTAAAATCAATTTCTTGTCAAAGTATATGGTTCGTCAGGAAAAATAAATCGTAATTGTTATTGATTACATCCTCATTCATCATAAAATTATGATATTTAAAAAATGGTTATCTATGCATCTAGCTTATACCTCCATTTTAAGTTTTTAACCAATTATATTCAACAAATAGCGAACAATTTTGTTTGTTTTTTTTGTTAAAAAAAACAGTTGCATTGTTTTTTTTTTGAAAGGATTAATCGGGGAAAAAAAAAACTCTTTGATTTTCATAATATATGTTGAGAGTATTTATTAATTGGCATAAACATAATACATTATAAATGCACAGTTGATTTTGGTAGCTCCTTAGATTTTTGAATGCCGTAGAAAATCACATTTAGTTTTTTTTCTTTTTTTGATATTGGGTGTATTAAAATCATATTTAGTTTAAATTGTATATTCTTAGATTTGACTCGATGCTTTGGTATAAGCTTTTAAGTAATATCCTCATGATTAGCTCAAAATCACGTATACAATGCGACTTTTTAGTTAGAAAAATATATTCAATCGAGTTCACTTTAAAGATCAAATAGTTTATCATACTTTAGTTGACTGTAGAAGAGTCCTTTGAAGTGTGTTTGACCGTGACTAACCAAATGTAAACAGTAATTCAAATTCATTATTAATTTTTTCTTTAAAAAAAAAAAAAGATTAGGAAAAGCAAGAACCTATGTTGGAAATGCACCAAATCTTTGGAAAACTTGAATAAAAAGTTATACTTTTCCGTCCGTTACAAGTTGCAACGTTTTTCGTGTACTCTCTGTAAACACAAAAACACTTATATAGACAGTTAATCAACTTGTGTAAAAGAAAAATCTTCATAAAATAAAAACCATCTTATATGATAATATTTGCAAACCTACTTAATAAAGAAATGAAGCAAAAGATTCGAATTTGACTTAGAGATGTGTACTGTGCAACAGTGCAAGTGTAACGTGTTCCTAACCTAGGCCGCGATGAAAAACAGAATATTATTAAAAAAAACAGATTACATTCAATTTTTTTATAATTCCAACCAAACATATTCATTTTTAAGTGTGCACGTAATTCCAATGTATTTCCATGTTTATCGTTCAAATGAATCAAATCTACCTTTCGCCATTCTAAAAAATATGCTACATGCGTTTGATAAGTATTTCATTTGATGTCAAAAAAAATAAAAGTATTTCATCTCAATTTGTTTAGTTATTGGTGACATCATATTGTAGCCGATTTATTTGACGTAAGAAATTTGGCAAAACTGTTGCCAAATTGTTTTATTTTTCTTTTCTTTTCTAATCATCTAATGTGGAAGCAGCAACGATAACTATTTGGAACAAATCGATCAAACAGAAAAGAATAATGGGATAGCTTCACGGATTATTAATATACT
The DNA here is from genome assembly GCA_900116095.1 of Euclidium syriacum. Taxonomy (NCBI): domain Eukaryota; kingdom Viridiplantae; phylum Streptophyta; class Magnoliopsida; order Brassicales; family Brassicaceae; genus Euclidium; species Euclidium syriacum. The sequence goes on along the minus strand of FPAK01000012.1, from coordinate 3,112,472 downwards.
ATACAAATTTTAAGAAACAAAATAAATATTATAGAATAAGTTAGAGTGACAGAACTAGAACTATATTTTTTTTTTACGAAATAAAACATTAAATTTATAAGGTTTGAAGTTGATTTACAATAATGTCTATTTCACCTAAGTAGCATAAGCTTATAGGATCAACTACAACACATAAGGAATTTTCATCGGAAGATTAACCCATTAAAGACAATAGAGATAACAACCAAAAACACAAAATAACTTCACAAAGTTTGAGAGCATGTAATTCTAACGCAAAGAGCTTCTATCTCGAAGAGAGAAAACTTAAAACCCTCCGTCATGAAACATTAAAAGAGAATCACCGTCTTCTAACAATCTCTCAAAATGTAGCAGGTATTGGTGTGTTTGTGACGAGTCATAGCACGCACTAAACCTTCAGTAAATAGTCAGCTACCACATAGCCATCGTGAACCCAAAATTACTAAGCCAAAATAATCCACATGATGTAAACACGAGATGGTTTTGGCATGATAACTTCACAAACTTAGAGGACATGTTTCAGTTGAGTGATGTCATTTCTCTAAGCTTGCTTACTAGATTTTTTGTCTTTTCTAAACCTCCTTTAATTTGGATACATTTAACTAGAATGTGTTAAATATGCATGTTTTTCATTCATTCTCGTTGTTGCTTACTTCATTCTCATTGTATCCTTCCATACAACATATTGTTTAGGAAACTGCAACTTGGTTTAAAAGATGGATTATGAAGATTGGTTTTACGTGTTGGATAGCATCAAGAGATATATTTTGACCCAAGTCAAAGTGCTAGTTGGGGTTTCCGGTTACAAGCATGTGCATGAGAGCATCAAACGCATAAACACTTCTTTTACTCATTTTTCAGTTCAAGGCATGAACTTATTTTTATGTATAAGGTGAGTCTTTAACCTTATTTTTCCTTATATTTTTATGTTCTATGGAGTAAGTTATCTTCTCCAAATACCGATTTTTTCAATCATCAAACTGCTTCTTCAAACGTTTTAATACATATGGAAACAACCAAACCAATTAATGAGTCAAAGATGATTGGTCAGATACCATATTATTTATTTTTTCTGGCAGACACAAACTCTATCCAATTTTTCAGTTGAATCCCTGATCACATCATCATGTTTATCTAGAATCTTCTGGATAGTTGCTTTAATTCTTTGGTTCAATTTTGATCAGTGTCATCTCGATTGTTTACAATCAGAGTTAGATTACCATTTTTCCTACATAAAACGCCAAATTATAGATGCAATGATTCACGATCAAATTTTGTTTTAAAACGCTTTGATTTAGGGATCAGATTTTTGTCTTTAAATAGCAAAATACCAAGTGCTAATCAAAACATGAATAAAACTAAGAAAAGAAGACGAAACTTAGATCAATCATATTGAATTCACGAATGGTTACAATGATAATAATTAATAAGAGTAAAAATATTAGTTCATGGAGTGAAAGAGTATTAAATCTAGTGTTCAAGTGCAGGTTCTCAGAGATGTCCCTCTCTTGTTTTGTCTTATCTTGTATCTTTAATTCTACATTCTCATTCATTTTGCAGTCAACTTGCTTGATTCCCCAATTTATACTGACTGGCTGTTTTTTTCCTCATAAATTCTGTCACAAAGTGTTTGAATTGGAATCGACTCCAAGTCGCTTTATGGGCCTTTGTTCTAATTACATTGCTGAACTATCTGGACTAGGCCTATTTTATTGACCGATATTTTAACACCAATAGATTCTGAAATTTAACTGCCTACAGCTACCAAAACTTTTCAAAAAATACAATTGACGAAACTATATGAATTGTTTGTTACCGATCATGCGGGTCACGGGGTCGGACGAAGTTATAACTGTGGAGGCGCAACCACCAAAACTACATTATTGTTATAATTATTATCATAGGACATCTCTTCTACATGTGCCGTGTTTCATTTATTACCTCACCACCCACTTTTCTTACCTCTCTCTTTTGCAATGCCAAAATTTAATATGCCCTTTTCAACCAATCACTTCCACACTATCTCTTCATTTTTTTGCCTTATTTGTGTGTGTTCATTTTCTCTTGGGATTACCTATGTTATTATAACGGATCATATGAAAATGTATAAATCAACTACTAATTTATACTTATAATACTAGACTGCTTTTAGGTAGATATCTGTTAATGAGTGCACTGAGCATGCATGGACTATAGTATCATACACCTGCCCAACTTCCTACTCAACCCCTTGTTTTTTTGGGATCTTTAATCAAACATATAATTATAGGCTTAAATAAACAACACTCACATGTATTATATTTTTTTAAACGAATAACGACAATATCTTAAATCTTTTGGACAAAAAAAAAAACATTTGATTCTTTGCCACCGAATTCGAACAACTATAGTACACTGAAATTAACCCAATTTACAAACAAAATTTGTAAATATGTTACAATATGTAATATTAAATAGTACTATATAAAATGTATATATATTGAATGAAATTCCTAGGTACCATCGCCGCCTAGCTAAACACAAGTTGTTGGTTATGGCAACACATTATTTCTCACCATCGATACTATGCATTATTTTGATCACTTTTGTCTCCATTGCCAGAGCGAAAGTCCCGGCGATTATAGTCTTCGGTGACTCTTCCGTAGACTCCGGCAATAACAACTTCATACCAACAATGGCCAGAGCCAATTTTGAACCTTATGGTCGCGATTTCCCCAGTGGTCGCCCTACCGGCCGCTTTTGCAACGGCCGTCTCTCTTCCGATTTCACTTCCGAGGCTTATGGCCTTAAACCAACCGTACCCGCCTATCTCGATCCATCCTACAACATCTCTGATTTCGCCACCGGAGTTTGCTTCGCCTCTGCCGGAACCGGCTATGACAATTCCACCGCCGGTGTGCTTGTAAGTCTACCCTTCACCATACAAAAGACATAATTATGATTGATTTCTTGCATAACAAGTAACGACGAGATGATTATTTTTTATGTTTTAGGGCGTGATTCCGTTATGGAGAGAAGTAGAGTACTACAAAGAATACCAAACAAAACTCGCCACCTATCTTGGCCACCAGAGAGCCGCTAAAATCATTCGAGAATCGCTGTACTTAGTCAGTATAGGAACCAACGACTTTCTTGAAAATTACTACACATTACCAGACAGGAGATCTCAATTCAACATCAGCCAATACCAAGACTTCCTCGTCGGGATTGCGGAAGTGTTCATAAGAGATCTTTACAAACTTGGAGCTCGGAAAATGTCTTTCACCGGAATCTCTCCAATGGGATGTCTACCGCTAGAGAGAGTAACGAATCTTGACGAGCCTTTGGGCTGTTCTCGGAGTTTCAATAACTTAGCGATTGATTTCAATGGGAGATTGAGGAGATTAGTGAGGAAATTGAATCGAGAGCTAATTGGAATGAGGATTTTCTTTGCTAATCCTTATGATATCATATGGAGTCTTGTTACCAGACCTGATCTTTTCGGTTTAGAGGTGGCTAGTTCTGCTTGTTGCGGCACAGGATTGTTCGAGATGGGATTCCTTTGCGGCCAGGACAATCCGTTAACTTGCAGTGATGCAAATAAGTACGTTTTCTGGGACGCTTTTCATCCGTCTGAGAAGACTAATCAGATTGTGTCTAATTACTTCTTTAAACATCTCAAGAATCTGTTTCGTTGATTGTATTTAGTTTACGTAAGAGTATATTCACATATAGTCAGAGAATCAATTTCGAATATAATTTTTTTCTTTGAATAAAAATGGAGAGAGTGTCTAAAAACACAAGTTGTGAAAGAAAGTACGTAGTCGTCATTTCACGAAATGATGTAGTTTTGTTTTACATATTTTACAAACAGTAATTGATATTCTGATAAAACAAACTCGACTTTAAAATATTTTCTTATATGGTTTTCTCTTAAACCTTACTCGAATCTATAAAGTAATTTACTCGCATAGGTTGTTATTCTCATCAGCATTTTAGTTGAGTTTTTCCTTTAATTTTCCATACAAAATATTGTAAGTGTTATATATACCGTATACATATATATATGTATATATTATTGTTTTATCTTTTATACAAAGCCTAGAGGACAAGGAAATTTATTGTAAGTGTTTAGTGTTGCCATCTATAACAGATCTAAGTTCATCCCAACTTGCTGAGTCGCCAATGAAATCTCCACCGTTGATGTTCCAGACACTCAGAAAGTTGTTATCTTGACAAGTATTATATGTCGGTGGATTGAATCCATTGACCGTATGTTGGTTCCAATAAGGACTCTGCGTCTGCTGTTGAGGTTGCGGCTGTGACTGTAGCGGCTCGTATAGCTTGTGGGAAAAGGAATCTACAACTCGATGGCTGTTGTTGTCGGAATCTAAGCTGCTTGTCTTAGAACAAGAGTCGGTTAAGGTGATAACCGGTTTTCGGTTTGGTGGTATGATTGTTGGGTTTCTGTGATGTGTAACTCGTTTGAAGATTCTGCAAAGTGTCCATACCTCCTGTGGAAAACAAGAAAAAACAATTTAATATATTTATTTTCCAAACTGAAAGCAATTTTTGGTCGCGTGATGCTTTTTATTTTTTCCTTTTTTCTTTAATTATACGATTGTTTTTAAAAGTTAATTTGAAAAAAATATCCAGTGCCGTTGACCCAATCAATACCTTACCAGGTCTGTTTGGTTTAAAGAAAAATACTTGAAAGAAAAATAATGATATTTTATTGCCTATTCGTTTATAGTTTTGGTGATTACAAACAAATATTACATGCTTTTCATATTAAATCTCACTAGGAAATATATTTTTGTTTCTGTGGCTTTGTACTTTCCAGGATAATTTTTAAACAAAAAATTTAGTTTTATTCTGGTTATTTCAAATTATAAGTTAAAAATGAATTTTATAAGTGTATTATGAAAAGTAGAGTAGAACTTTTTTAAAAAATCTTTTAAAATGTGTGAATATTCTTACAACAACTTTGATAAAGAACGAAAGTAAAACCAATTCTTACTGGATAAGCATATTTCGGCAATTGTCAAATCTTAAAAAAACCCTCTTTCAAAAAAAAAAAAAAAAACCATTAATCGATTGTAAAACCATAAAAGTCAATTATAAAACAAAAAAGTTAGTCTTATAAAGATCCTAGTTTTGACAAAAAGTTGGGCCCATTTTGAGAGATTTATCAGTGCTCGTATGAAAATTTGTATTTATATGGCTGACTTTTTTAACACCATGAATAGAAGACAATTGTCGACTAAAAATAGACAAGATGGTTTAGCCTGATGCATACCATTTAATGTTCAAAAACCGGTTATATAGCCGGTTTAAATGTTCAGAAAATCAATTTGGATCCATTGCGGGGAAAAAAAATTATTTAAAAAAAAAACTCACTGCTTGTTGAACTGGCGAGTCGGATTTCGAGGTTGATGGGAGGCGGAATTCGTGCATCATCCAATCGGTTTTGGTTCCTTTACCGGCTGAACCAAGGTAGTAAACCAGAGATTTCTTGAGACCAACACATTCAAGGTTTGAGTGAACCGGTTTATCAATCCCGGTGGCTTTCCAGAAACCTGAACCGGTGACCCGGTTTGGTCTAACGCTGTTCTTGTATTTCCTGCCTCTCATGCAGAAGAAGTACCATTCCTTTTCTCCGACGCTGCTCACTCCTGATAAAATTCATATTAATTTTTCATTTTCATAAAAATTATTTATGGAAAAAAGAAACTTAAAACATCAAACTCTTGCCAAATAACATATCAATAATCGACAAATACAGTTTGAATTTGTCATTTTCATAAAAGTTGTTTATGGAAATAAGAAACTTAAAAACACCAAACTCTTGGCAAATAACATATCAATACTCGACAAATACAATTTGGCTTTCATTACCTAGTATACAAGTGTTTCAAATTTCAATATGTCTTTCATGCAATGACATCGGACACATTAGATATATTATTAAGAAAAAATTATATCAAATGAATCTGTAAAGATATTTGTGTATATAAGTTATAACTATATCTTTTTGACGTCATATATATGTTATTCTTATTCATATGGATAGTTCCATATTGAAATGAAAGAGTTTAATTGTATCCTAGAATTCCAAAACTGACCGCAAGTTTATTAAATATTAATAGTGTCGCATTTATGATGTGTCAATTGATTAACAAGGTTGCTCCATTCTGATTTTAATGGGTTTTTCTTTCTTTGGTTCACGACTGATTTTGATGGTTTTTATATTATCAATTAATTAGCAAGGTTATTTCAATCCGAATTTAATTTGATTTGGTTTTGATACGACTTAGACTCTATCCTCAATCAAAACTTTTTAAGATCAAAAACATTAACAGCAATCGGAAATCTATTTTCTTCTAAATAGATATGATATATATAGTTTGGGCAAAAAAATCGAATTGTCCTTTTTTGTTATCGTTTTTGATTTGTACTGAATGAATTTTTCTATGAACAATCCCTGGAAGAAAGAAATAAAAATACACATCTTCTTTTCTTTTTTTGTCAAATGATTGATCATAATATAGGATATTAGATATTAATATTTATAAAACATAAAGGGTGATCGAATAAGAAGACTTACTTGGAAGATCCCAAGGATCGAACTTATAGATATCGATCTGTTTAATAAGTTCGAGTCTGATGGGTTTGTTATCTACTTTTCTTCGAAGATAATACTCTAAAAGCTCTTCGTCCGTCGGATGAAATCTGAACCCAGGAAGTGTTGTTTCATCTTCTTCGTCTTTTTCTACATGATCCTTATAACCTTCGTCACCACTCATCTTCACTACATCGATCTTTTCAAATCACCAATCAAGTCGATCTTCATAAAAAGTGATCTAGACACACACTTATATATATAGGTAAATGCTCCATCTATTAAATGCTTTTTTTTTCTGCCGTTTAGGTTGTGCTGGGTCAGGTCAATAACGAAGGACTTTGACTATTATTATAAACAATAAACTCAAAAGTTTTTGGACAATAACCTAATAATATAATACTATTACCGTTATTCAAACCGCATTTTAATCAAATGATCGATCATAATATAGGATATCAGTATTTATAAAATAGAAAGGGTGATCCAATAAAAAAACTTAATTACTAGGAAGATCCCAAGGATCGAACTTACAGATATCGATCTGTTTAGTAAGTTTGAGTTTGATGGGTTTGTTCCCTACTTTTCTTTGAGTTTGATGCAGCGATGATGACAAACTATTTAATCCCTGCTAAAGTTCTAAGAAGTCTCTTCAACTTGAATATGTCACCATCGATTGATTCAATCTCCGTTTTTGTTTAGTTTTTTAAATTATGTTATTCCTTGAACTCTTTTTCTTGAAAAATAAGAAAAAAAAGTTTTCAGTTCCAACTTTCCTCTATCATTATGGTTGATTGAAAACTTGAAATGTTAGCAAGATAATTTGAAAACAAGTTATATTATCACTTTTTATTTTATTTGAACATGTTATCACTTTTTATAAGGAAAATAATGTATGATTTGATTTTGGGACATTAATATTGATAAACTTTTTACATAGAATTGACAATGTCAGCAAAACAAAACACCAGAATTAAGGTCTCTTATTTTTATGTACGTATGGTCTGTAACACAAATCATCTTAGATAAGGACAACTATGATGAATAAGCTATTGCTTAGGACAACTATGATAAATAAAAATTGATGTAAGCCATGTAATTCTCTTAGCAATAAATCCGAAAGGTGCCTTTAGAACCATTTCCAACCCACCTCCATATTTATCTCTATAATTTTTTATAAAAGAGAAAAATTCGATTATCGAGCTGAATTTGTTCGAATGTACTCCTCTATAATAAAATCCTCTATATCTAGAAAAAGATAGAAATAAATAATATTTTATTCCATATAGATAAAGATAAAAATAACAATCTTCTATATTTTCCCTTAAATATAGAAGTATACATTGAAACAAAATCACCTCTATTATAATTCTCTATATTAGAGAAAAATATAGAAATGTATATTGGAGATATTCTAACATTTTTGACAAACATTATTCTCCAACACATCTCATGATATGTATTCAAGATAATTTTTCTATAATCATAAGATAAAAATTATTTATGTATATGACGCACTTTCTCACAAAAACGTTAGAAACCTCATATATTTTGTTTGTGTTAAGTTACATAAGTTTTTATTCAAAAATAATTGATTGCAAATGAATTGACAAAAAATCTTTTATATTATAATCTCTTACAATTTCTAATGTCATATATATAATAGTTCGTTATGTGTTTTTAACATCGCTTACGGTGATGTTATACTTTTTTAATATTACTTTGACTGAAACTAATTCTACAGAGAATTATATGTTTACTGATCAACAAAATAGTTTAAAATTTATTGGACTGTGTGAAAAAAAGGTTCTAAATGAGACTTGCTTTAACTAATAAGTGTTAGTGTGTAACTAACACTTTGGAATGCAGTTAAAGAAAGTTGATGATAAAGGAATGACTATTATTTAATAGATTTGGTCTACCCTCTACGTTTGTGTTTGGCTCCTCGGCTAACAAAATAGGCGAGTCCAAAAAAGGAGGCATATTTAAAAGTTATCTTTTGGTTCGTATGAGAATCTTATTCTAATTACCTCTTTTCAATATTTTGGAAAATTAAAATATAGTCAAACCACGTGGATTTATCCTATACGTATGTATATTGAATTTACGGTTTATTGTTAATTTGATGATTACTGTGTCTGTATATATACGTTTTTTTTTTTTTTGGTTAAAGTCTGTATATATACGTAACAACTACTTAAAACGACATGTTTGATTTTTGATAATATTACTATCATATAGAAATTAGTTGCAATCAATGATCTACCCAATTATTTTCAATTTCATTGGACTTTTCTGCATAATAATAAATACGTCGATATCTAAAGTAGAGAAAAGTATACATACTCTATTTGTTTTTTACCAAATGTAAAATTATTTAAAAACTTGTATGTTTTATTTTAGATTTTACTATGGTTTAACTTAAATTTACGCAACTTATTGTTATATTAATTTTCTTACGATATGTCACGTAATTACATATATACGCGATAAAATTTATTAAGAGAAAACACGATACCATCTTTATCAAAATTATATATATATATATCATATTTCGTGGTTAGCTTAGGAGTTATATTCAAGTATTTACAGTTATTTATTTTTTTATAACAAAAAGTCTTATGCATTTTATTATGATGAGTAAAAAAACTCTAGTATTATCATCGATAATATTTTTAAAATTCGTATCAATCTTAAATTTAAATTATTTAAAAAATCAAGATAATTGATCTAATGCTACAGTTAGATGTTTTGGGCATTGTTTTATATATAGATTATTTCAAAGCGTTTAAAGTAATTTAATAGTACAAAAGTTCAGATTCCACAGTTTTGAAATCTCTTTTTCAAATCTCCCATAAGTGTTTAAACATTTCTTTTCAAATAAATTTTTCTCTGAGCTTCCTTGTCTTCTTCTTTTGAAAAAATTGAGATTTGTTTTACGTTCAATTTAATCTTCATTACTAACAACACCATTTTCTACTGATTACTAAAACAAGTCTTACTTTGCCGATCCAAGGCTTGGTAGATCAAGTATTGGTGACACATAGTAAGCATGCGGTGAAGATGACGTCTACATGATCTCAATAGGCAGGACCCGCTCCCACGTAACATGAGTTTTCGAGAAAGTAAATTAGTCAAACAAAATGTAGTTTTTCTTTAACAAAAAAAAAATGTAGTTTAAAAAAGATGACAAAATGTAGTCGACTCGATAAAGTTATTTGAATTTAAAACTAATATACGTTACTACGTTTCTTAAGGCTTAAACAATTAATTAATAATTTTCAAAAACAATAATATCATTTAGAGATTTGATTATTTTCCTTGACCGTTTCGGCATACCGTAAGCGAACACGAGAATTTTCGTATATATAGTACTAAATGGAAAGGAAAAAGAAAACATAAAGCTTTAAATATGATACATAATACTAGTAAATAAAAACCAACGAAATAAAAGGTATAAATCTGCAGATGAAGCTTTAAACGACAGACGAAAACTTGTTAGCTCGTGTTCCAATTTCCAAATAGGAAAGTGACGCATTTGATATACAAAACATTCAAAGTCCTGATTTTGACTGTTGAAAATTATCATAAATATCCATTAAAAAAAAACAAGTAGTAAAAGTTGTCACAGCAATACCAATACGGATCCGATCTTCTTGGGAATATAAAACTATGTTTATAAAAGTATTCAAAGGCGGAAGAGAGTCAAAGGAACATAATATCCAAATTTTTCAACTCCAAACTTTTTAAAAATTTCATCGACACGAAAAAGAAATAGAAACTTTGAATGGTATCTATCAGGTTTCTATAAGGGGGGTATTTGTTCATACTTAAGGCATAAAAATCTCTAACAAAATTGACATAAAAAAATAGTAAATCAGAAGAAAAATTAAAAAAACTCAAGTGCAATATGAGGTCTTTAATTTCAAAAGACTTTTACCTTTTTTGTTTAGTACTTCCTTTGTTTTTTAATAGATTGATATTTTATACTTTTTTCTTGTTTCAAAAAATCTAAAAAATTATGATTGGTTAATAATTTGACTCAACTAAAACTTTAGATGAGTTAAAATATTTTGATTGATTGGTTTTAATAGTATGTCTTTTAAATTTTTTTTTTGATTAACACATAAACTAATTTTCTTTCTGTTTTTTCAATTAATATATTGGGATTACATCAAACTGACTAAATAAATGGTTTTCTAAAAAATCTAAGAAAACAGAAACCCTGAAAATCGAATCAAAACCGAAACGTGTTAGGCTCGAGCAGCTAGACCATCCTAAAGTTCCTAACTATTTTTTTATTTCGATTGCCATCTCAAAAATATTGGGCTTTTGGTTTGCTTAGGTAGGCTTTACCTGTTACTCTGTTAGCCCATTACTGCAAACAAAGTTACTTGGGCTTTTCTTTAGTTACATTATTGTTACTTTTGATTTTCAGCAAATTCTGTCTAGTGGCGGGAGCTAGGGGCCGGAAAATATATATAAAAAACAAGTGTATAAATTTCAATAAATAATTGTCTACAAGTGAATTCTTGACCAAAAACAAAAGTGTAATCTTAGTTTGATTTTTTTTTCCTTTTTAATCACAATTTCATTTGTTACATTACATCATTTAATAATTAATTTTCGACAAAAATTTCACTTAGAAACTGATTACATATGTGAATATGTAATTCTTTACTTGTAATCTTGGAAAAAAATTCATTTGTATTAGGAAAATAATTAACTAATAGAATCGTGATAAAAGAAAATAAATGAAAATCATTAAATTCATATGACAAGGTGAGATTTCAGTACCCAATTAAAAAAATAGACTTTTAGTTTGGTCTAATGATTTTAACAGTTTAATAATTTAATGGGGTAATTTCTTTTTACATGGGGTCAAACTAAGTTAGATATAACTATTTGACATATTTTTTTAAAAAAATATGGGGTCAATTGACCCACTATCATAACCTTGTCTCTCCCTGTTCTGTTATAGGAATATATAGATTGTTAGTTGGCTATGTCTTATGACAAGAAGGGTACTGGAAGGTCCTCATGCTATGTCATTGGGTCAGGTCATCGTGCCACTTTCACATGATAACTTTTCCTCTAGTGTTCTTAGGTTGAATAACTTAGCCGTACAACTAGATCTAAGACATAAGAACTCTGGTCCTGGTCTTTTAATCAAAAAAAAAAAATTTTGGTCCTCAGTTATCGGGGTATATGATTCATCACGTAATTAAAATTGAATATCTCAAAAACGCTGACGAATGTTGATAAGATATTCGGCTAAACTGCATTGCACACGTTAAGAGATTCACATATAATAGAATACATGTGTCATTAAAAAATTAATTTAAATTAGATTACACATGATGTTACGTGATATTTTTTTTCTCATATTTATTCTCTTGAAAAATATCTTTTTAATCTCTCCGATATGTAAATTGACTTATAAGATTTTATAAAATTGATCTTATGGACTTCAAATTATACTCATGTATATTCTGTTTTAACAGCACTAAATCTTTCCACCAGCGTATGTAATTAATTTTAATCTCTCTTTTTCACTGAGTTTACATACCAAGCCCACCAGCTGAAACTCATTAACTATAATTTCCCCTTTATCATATATCGCCCATCATGTGAATCTCCACAATATCTGTGCTTGAGTGATAAAACCTGAAAAACTTATAATCACATTCTTGGAACATGTATCTTCACCCAAATTCTCTTTTGATTCTCATTGTTCAAGACACAGAGACGCTTATAATTTTCTTAAAATTAAATTTGCAATTTTTTTTCTTTCTTCTTGTTAGCTCATTTTCAATTTTTTTCATCTTGATTTTCATAAATATCTTCTCCTTTATCAGTACTAGATTCTCTTTACTAATCTTAATCATTATAAAATCTTCTGAAACCAGCTTATAAATTCACACCTTGGTCATTTTCTGAAATGCTTTTTTTTTGTTCCGACATAATTTATGTATGTTCTCACATACCCATCTGAACTAAATTTATTTTCTGTTGCATAAAATTTGGTATATCCATAAAGTGTCAAGAATTTAGAGAGCCTTCTCCCTCTAACTATGTATCATCATAGCTCACACATGATTTATTCTCCTTCCTTTGTAGATTGGCACACATAGATTTGGTATAACCATAACCTTTACACTGAAATCACTTGTTTTTGTTCTTTTCAGTGTTGAACAGTACGTTAAAAATTCATACACGTATGAAATTGCATATCATTCCTTCTTCCTTTCTCAATTCTTTTCACTACTTCTTCAAAATAATTCATTATTGATTTGATGGCTTCTTCTAGCATATGTGTGTTTCCATGTTCTTCACAATATTTCACATGTTTAGACGATAAATTTTTATAAACAAAAAAAATATATTCCTATATGGAATTATTCCATACTAATGGAATTACACAATTCAGTTCAACACCAACCAATCTTAAAGACTAAACGAAACACACACGTCTCAAACAAAAATCTAAAGACCAGAAAACACTAAAAACACAATTATAGGGTAATTAGTTTATGCAGTTTCATTGGAGACGAAACTAGACCTGGTACTTTACGGTAGTAATCCATTCATTTCAACCACCTATTAAATTATTTTTGTTAACCGAAAAAGCGGTTCAATGAAATTTATTAAGCAGCAGAAAGTTTTGTTTTTTTATCTAGAGGTTCTTTAAGTGTAATTGGATAAAAAAATACAAAAAACAATGATATGATTCGTGGAGAATTTTCCGCCTCAAACTCAATCAGACCATTGAACTAAGATAATAATTCGTCCTTCATTTACATCGTAAAAAACCAAAGAAACAACGTAATTCTGTTTGGCACTTAGTAACGGATAAAACGCAAAAAATTTCAGAAAACAAGATTTTCTATAATAATGTTTGAGAAAGCAGCCACATGAGAAGTCGACAAAAGAAGAAAAAAAAGAGCCATGGAAGCAATGTAGTTTGACAAAAACACCCTCAAATCATTGTTTATCAGAGTTCTTATTTAGATAAGGTACAGATCAGAAAACCACCTCTATAAATCAAGAAATAGATCTCCCTCTTAAAGAGAAGATCTAACACAAAGGTCCCATTGATTCCAACATAATGTTTAAGAAACTGACACGTGGCGTCAATCCTACAAGATGTAGTACTGTTGTCCCCTAGAGAATCATTATCTCCCTCGCTGTAATATCCCTTCTTTTTGATCCTGTCGCTTTCTGTCTCTACCCCAAAAGAAGTAATGAACACTTCTCTCTCTTTCTTCTCTGTTTCTTTCATGCTTTCATAAGAGCTTCTTAACAAATCTCTGGTCATTTGAGTTTATCTAGAGCGAAAAGAAAGAGAGAGAGAAAGAGAGATTGACATAGGCGTGGAACTTGAACCTCCACAGATCAGGTTTCCATCTTCTCTTTCACTTTCTGATTCGTCGAGAAGGTTTCTTTATTTGGTTTATAAAAGATGTTGCTATATTCGGAAACTGTTTCCTTTTTAAGAATTTCGCCCTATTATAAACCATATCATTCCTAATTTGCTGGAATATAAAAAAGGTTTTAACAGGAGAATGAACTAATGTACTTGCTTCTTTTTTATTTTAATTTAGTTATTAATGTAAGTACTTTTTATAATGATTAGTATATCTCTTAATCATAGCTTATCATTAGTTCTGTTCACTTATAGTATTTTGATACCAATAAAAAACCAATTGACTTTTAATTGTTTTTGAAATGTCTCCAGTGATCTGACATGGAACACCCAAGTTGGAATTTTGAGGAGAACTATAATTCGTCCACTAATAGAAGATTTGTAAGGTATACGTCATGTTTAATCTAATGTATTCATTTAGCATTTTTTTAAATTAAAATATTACTATATAATAGTCTCTAAGTGTATATGTAGGCAACAAGATGAACTAGTGGAACTGTTATGGCGAGATGGGCAAGTAGTTCTGCAAAGTCAAACACATAGAGACCAAACCCACAAACAAAATCATCAACATGAGGAAACCCTAAGATCCAACATCTTTCTTGAAGATCAAGAAACCGTTTCTTGGATTCAATATCCTCCAGATGAAGATCCATTCGAAACCGAGGATCTCTCCTCGAGTTTCTTCTCAACCGTTGATCCTTTGGAGAGATCGAACTCAGAGACGGTTAAGCATGAGACATGTCTTGATCCTCCTCAAGTCATGCCTCCTCCTAAGTTTAGGTCAACGGATTCATCACTATCAGGACACAAAAAACAAGTAAAAGAACAGTACTCAGTGACGACCGTTGGACCAAGCCATTGCGGAAGCAACCAATCACAGAACGATCTCGATGTTTCGATGAGTGAACATAATCATAGAAGCAAAGTAAACATAGATGAAAGACTTAATTACTCAAACGCAGCTTCTTCTTCTGGTGGCTCCTCTGGTTGTAGCTTTGGCAAGAACGTCAAAGAAATAACTATAAGTGGAAAAAGCATCACAACAGATCATAAGAGAAAACATATAATGGACACTGATGATCAATCTGTCTCTCAATCTGATGTAATACTCTCGTGATGATAAGCTTCTTGAAATTATTATTTTTTTGGTTCTTGATTATTAATATGAAAATGTTTTTGTAGGCTATGGGTAACAAGTCGAATCAACGATCAGGATCAACGCGAAGAAGCCGAGCAGCTGAAGTTCATAATCTCTCCGAAAGGGTACTTCATCGGTTCGTCGATATATAATAAACTAAATATTATATACTTTAATGTTAGTAAATCGTATATTCAGAAAAAAGAAAACAGATATAAACTCTGTTTTTTTTTTTTTTTTTTTTTTTTTTTTTTTTTTTTTGTAATAATTGAAATAGAGAAGAAGAGATAGGATCAATGAGAGAATGAAAACTTTACAAGAACTAATTCCACAGTGCAGTAAAGTAAGTTACAACAAATCGAATTTGGTATGGAGATTAGTTGATTGAATAAAATTTAAATTAATATTTTGGTGTTAATTGGGTTTTGGCAGACTGATAAAGCTTCGATTTTGGACGAAGCTATAGATTATTTGAAGTCGCTTCAGTTACAGGTTCAAGTTATGTGGATGGGAAATGGAATAACGGCTGCGGCGACGGCAGCTCCGTTGATGTTTCCCGGAATTCAGCCTCCGCCGTTCATCCCTCAGATGCAGAACCCGGTTCAGTTGCCTCGATTTCCGGTTATGAACCGGTCTGCGATTCAGAACAATCTCGGTTTAGTTTGTCCGAACCCGGTTCAGAACCAGATCTTCTCCGACCAGTTTGCTAGATACGTCGGCGGTTTCCCACAGATGCAGGCCGTGTCTCAGGTCAGACCAATACGACTCAACGCGTAATTTTCTGGGTTATATTACTACGACGTCGTTCTTATCACTAAACGACGTAGTTTCGGTTAGGATGGGATAATACGATGCCGTTTGGCTGAAAAGTTATAAACGGCGTAGTTTTATCTGATAAGTTGTGGTTTGATATTTAAATGCAGCCGATGGAAATGTTGAGATTTGGTTCTCCGGCAGGACAGGTAGGTCAGCAACCAACCGTGCCGACGAAGACCACCGGCGGTCCTCGTTTGAACCAGTAGATTTACGTGGCATGTTTTCCTTCTTTATTTTTGGGTTGTTTGGTTGTTGGGTTGTCGGAAGAATAATTCTTCTTTATTTATAAACTTTCTGAACATTATTATAATGTTCAAGGATACAACGTGCAACTTCCTTACGTTATTTCTGTATATGCGAGTTCATGTATGTATCATGTCAAAATGACGTGAGACTTTTGTAATCATACCCAATAGTAAAAAATATAAGATATATATATATATATATATATATATATTCGGAATAAGGTTTGATTTCGCTTTGGTAATTTAACTAGCAAAGAGAAAAGCTTTTAAAATTAGGAACTCGAATTTAATAACTTGCTCTTGGTTACCTAGCAAAGAGGAGGTTAAGGATAAGTGATAATTAACTATGCAATTGATTCATACCCGTTGATTATTTTCAATATTGTTGACTTATTAAGTGGTGTCATATTGTTCGATAAATAGATGGAAAGTTATGCTGTTTTTGGCTGATTGCTTTTAATTATATAAAGATGAAAAAAGCAAGTCACATGTGATGGAGCAGATTTCAATGAAGGTCATCTGTCATTTGTCAAACATCGACATTATAAGTTTTTAGTCATGTGCTCCACTGCTCAGAATCAGTTTTAGCAATAATTGAGTTAAAATATCTTAGATATTTTGTTTGAATTGTTCTTCTTTAACTTTTTCGTACATTTAAACAATCGACGTAACAAGAGTAAAATATAAAAAAGAAAATGAGAACATGAAACCTAGTAGCTTTATAATATTTGGGTTGGATTACTATAATCTCTATCTCATCTCAGTAGCTAAAATTTCTAGATTCGGATACAACAACTTAAGATCTTTCTATAAAAGATTAGTCCTCATAGCTCGGATACATACATTTTGCAATCATGTTTTTCTTCTTCTTTTTGGTCAAACATTCAATCATGTTTTTAGTCATCGTAAAAAGCTGATTAGTTTTATGAGAATCTACTGAAAAAAAAAGTTTTATGAGAATCTAATGGAAATTTGTTAAAAAGAGAACTTTTTTTAGTCTTTTGAGAATATAATGGAAATTTGTAAAAAAAGAAAACAAAACTTATTTATATCAGTTTTACCAAAAATTTTGTTTATAAATTAGAGTGCTAAATACAATATATATTCTAACGCTTACAAAATTATACGTAACACCAAATTGCTAAATAAAACACATGAAGTATTGGTTGCTTTAGTAATTACTCAATACTGTGAATATATAACCCTACTTGTATCGATATAAGTATGTATGCTCTATTACTCTCGTAAGATTAATTCATTCCTATACATATTATATAGACTAGAGCCGTTGATATCTAAATCTACTTTTTCTTTCAAACATGTATATGGTTCTTTCGTTATCTTCTTCCTCTAACTTACCTGTTATTTCTTCTTTCTAATAAATAACATCCTTAAACAACACATCTTCTCTCCCCATGGATGCCACTCGGTAGAAAGAAATGATGTACAACCATACTTAACTCTTCTTAACATTAACATGACCAATGTTACCAAACACACTGCTGCAAACCAACTCATGTGGAGTCACCAAGTGCATCCGCTTCTTGACATATATAACCTAGTCGGATACCTTGGCACTGAAAGATTTGTGTCAACACCTCTTCTTACAATAATACAATTACCATCGCCTATGGCACAACAAACATCCAATCTAGAAAGGATAGAAATAAATTCATTTACAATTTGCTTTCATTAGAGCTATATATTACACTTGACCTTAAACCACTTTTCTCAAGGGATGCAATTGCTGGACAACCTTGGCAGCCACATCGCTAAGTCAGCCTCATGGAAATCAACACCAATCCCATTTCAGATTGGCCAAGAGAAGAGACACTCAAAGAATAGGTAGTCACGCAATTCTCTACAGCATTGCGGAGAAAACGGTTTGGGTCAGAGACTAAACCTCATTGCTTGATACAATGACGAGTGGGAGCAATAGTCAGGCAATGAATTTGTGCATGATCCAGAGGATCTTTTTTCCACGATATAACACTATTAATTTAATATATTTACTATTTAAAATTAAAATTAAAATTGTTTTAGGTGGTTCAAAGTAATATATAAGTTGGATATTTGTTTTTTCAGTTCTAACTATTTTTGTAGTAACTTTTTCATCAATGGTATGAGTTTAAAAATAGATTAATGCGAGACATCAAGTTATTTATAAGCACAAAATCACTTGAGTTTTTGAGTCTAGGGGAAATTCTAAAAATATTTAAATCTAGGTTCTGACAAAATTTATTTTTCACCGCGACATAATAAATATGCCAGTAAAGAAAATTACTAAACGGTAAAATCAAAGGCATCAAAATAGACGTGGGACATTACAAGGACAATTAACAATATGAAATCTTAACTTCATTCCTTATTTTAATACATCTTTGTCGAAACTTTATCAAGACGTGTTAAAATTAAAATCTTAAGATGAAACATTATAAACCACACAATTCTATATAACAAATGCAAATAAAATAATTTAAAATAAAATATCTTAGCTCTTAGTACGATTTGGTTAAAATATAGAATCAAGATCACATCATAATTTCACATTGCATAATTCCACATTGTTTCCGGGTTTTTGGATATATTTTCTTTAGTTTTTTCTCGGTTTTTCGGGTTTATTTTCCGTTTTTAGTATAGATTTAGATATTTTGAGTATATTTTGACAATCTAAATAGTAAACTAAATAACCGAATTAAATAGTATCCAATTTTTTTGGGTATCTAATTGAGAACCCAACCGACTCAAAATTGATTGGATTTGACACATATTAAGTATAACATTGTGGGTATCTAAATGAATTCAGAACTTCTCTATTGAGATGACACATATCCAATTGATTCCTACCTAAAAATAACCCGAATATAAGAATCCTAAACCTAAAATTTAGTATTGTAAACATGATATATAACAAACATATCAAATTAGTTATTGAAAATATAATCTCGTTCATGTCAAAAACTCACATCACTTCTTTACTATATCCATTACTTTATTTTTATACACAAATTTCTTTTCTTTTTCTTTTTTCCCTACCAGTTTACAAATTTCCACGGATATGAATATTTTGGTTTTTTTCTATTTAACACAACATAATCATATGACACGATCAAATAAATTTATACACTTAAACACAATTATATAACAACATAAACACAATTGATTACAAAAGCGTCATATTCATACTTATTTTATATATTACTTTTTTCACTATCATCTATACATACTTTACGATAAACTACGTTTACAAATAAATAAATTATATTAGTTGAAAAAAAATCAAATAAACATGCGTGATTGTGCGGATCAAACCTAATAACAAATATCCCAGCAAACAAAATTACCAAACATCATCATTTTTATTAATTACGAACAAGTTTTGTTTATGTGCCGCGTTCTGAGGTAGAATTAAGACATGACGTTTATATCTTTAATAAATGTTCTAATTACAGGATGTGACAATTTGTTATTTGTTTTTTTATTTTTGCTATGACGTTGTTCACACATGTAATCGTCGTTACATGGCATTTGTTTTTGCGCCTAATGAGGTAATGAGTCCATTTGAAGAAAAACATATGAGCCATGGTTTTAACTTTTGTGTATTGTGGGAATCCTTGACATGTAAAATCTAATTTGAGCTGTAACCTTAGTTCCCTACAATTGCTATTAAACGTGAAAAATCTTCTTAAATATTAATTTAATTTTTTATCGATTTGACAACAACAAATCAATAAGTTCTTTTTTTGTCACCATCATTAAGTTCTATCTTAATATAAAATAGTTACAAAATTACAATGATTAATTTATTGTGATGAAAAACAATATTAAATTTATGAATTTAATCATCATTACCGCGCAACACGCGGCATTAAACTAGTTTCAGTGGTAAAATAAAAGGCATAAAAATAGACGTGGGACATTACAAGGACAACTAACAATATGAAACTATATAACCATTGAAATCTTATCTTCATTCCTTATTTTTTATAATACGTCTTTGTCGAAACTTTATAAACACGTGTTGGAATTAAAATCCTAAGATGAGTTTCTTCTGTTTGGTAGTGGTTCATTTAAAATCGGTTGATTACCTTAAGATGAGTTTCTTCTGTTTGTTAGTGGTTCATTTAAAATCGGTTCTCCTGGTAATCAACCTAACACATCTAACATCTTCTATCATTTTGTTAACAATTTGCTTTCCTTCGTCCGTTGATATCATCATACAATCAAACATGACCACGCATTCTATTCTTTTCGTCAATTTCTTTATGGCGAGTGGAATTACGGACGTGAGTAGAAAATGCTCCAAACGCTTCTTATAATTATGAAGTAACAAGTACGAGCTTATTATAGACAACGCTCATGAAAGTTCTATAATAATGTTTTATTTACCCGTTTTGGAACCAATTAGAATTGATTTTGTTTGCGGAATAAAGATGCAATTGCTTCCATTGGCATCTTATGGAAATAAATTATACATGTTTGTATTAAGGCCATAATTAACGTGAAAATGGAGTGTAAAATGTGTATTGAAAATATAACTCAAACCCTAAATTTGGTGGATTTTAATGGGACGTTAATATACTCCGTATTGTAACAAACCCAGCATGACTCATTAATTAAGTTCAAAGGTAAAAAATGACATTTTATCTAAAAGTTTACACCTAGTTGAGCTCCCCCCCCCCCCTATATTTAGGTGAGCATTCTTTCCTTGATACATCATTTAAAGACTTTAGTGAACCTATCCCGGAATCACCTCTCACCGCCACCGTTGAGAGGAGGAAGAGATTAACTAGTGAGAGAGAGGTCCTAGAAGAAGAGAGAGAAAGAGAGGAAGGCCAAGAGAGAAGGAAACAAATAAGAGAGCAAAATAGAGAAGGAGGAATGTCGCTCTGTGAGTCATCATCGTCGTGGCATCTCATTGCGAAAAATCTGACTGTCAACTTTGTTAGGGTTTAAAGTAAAACCCTAATCCTTGAAATTTTTAATTTTCTTGTATTAACATTTTATCTCTAGACCTAATTTACAAAAAAAGTAAACCTAAAAATCTAATTTGAAAATCCTAACCGCGTTTTCCAAAACACTGATTTTCCCAAATACAGTTTCAAAAATGAAACCACTAGTTCTAGTCGTCTTTTTTTAACCGCCAACCATAGTTTCCAACCGCTATTCTCAAATCACCACTTTCAGAGATTAAGCGAATGTGAGATCTAGATTCATGGATTTTTAAATGTTAGGGGTTTAGTCGACTGTTTGATAGGAGTATAAACTTTTGCGCGTTAGAATCATTTAGGCAGTATATTTAATTGAAGCATGTGAATGCGATGTATATAGCAGTAGTCCACTATTTCTTCTATGTGGATTTTCCAATGTGGAATAAGAGAGGTTCATACCTTTTATTCAGGAAATATGTTCTTTAATGTGTCGACACGCCTGTTTGGATGGGTATAAAACGTGGAGCCACCGCCCCTAACGACTCTGAGGCTAGTGGATAGTGTTTTCACTGAACTATAACAGGTTGGGTGGTATGGTAGTCCACCATGTATTAGAAATTATGATGAGGTTAATAGCGAGGTTGTGTGAATACGTAATATGTATATAGGTTTCGTGATGCATGAGTTAGGTCTAGTGTGACAAATTCATGTGAGCGGGCGTGACAGTTTCACTGGGTAATCAAGTTCTTCATGCTCGTTTTATGGATGCATGTGAGAATGAAAAGCAACGACTCATGAGTTTGAGTGTTGGTGTTGTTTTTCTTTCTGATTTCTTAGAACTTAACCATTTCCGTTTTGTATTGATGGAGGGCCGAATTATTGGGACGCTCTTCATTTAATAATTTAAAATTGATCAAATCTTGATTGATAACAAGGTTGGCACTTAGAGGATCAAGAAACAAGATTGTTGCCAAGAAGAGAGGAAGAGGAGAATATTTTAGGGTTTTTGTTTTAAGGGCAACGAGGAAGAGATAGCAGATGTGGATTGAGATCGCAAAGCTTGGAGGTTAGGGTTTAAGCGTATGATACCATGTAAGTGTATAAAGCTCCGTAGAGAGATCGCATTATTACGTCACATATTTATGTGTGTGTGCAATGGTATGAATGCCAATACAATTGAGAAAATACATATTATAGAAAGGAGTATTCTATATTCTTATCTAATAGAATTGATTCATCGACTGACGATCTCAATCTTCTGTCTCATACCTGATTTTCTCGGAGCTACCAACGTTTTGATGCTTACTTTAGTTTTAGTTTTGGCTTTGTTCTTTAGTAGTGTCTTGTTGTGGAAGTTGCTCTTAAATTCATCAAAAGGGATCAATATATGTTTTTGGTTCTAACATTAGTAAGGATTTTGATAGGACGCATTTGTTGGTAATCTCTGATAATTTTGATAAGTTATTAAATCTCATATCCTTATGTAACTTTTCTATTTCTCAATAAAAAAAAAAAAATGATTCATCCCTTTAATTCAAAATTGAGATGGCAGCAAAATTAATAGGCCAAGATAGGGCAACTTCTTGTTTTGTCAACAAGACAATCATATTTTCATTTGTAGAATTGATCATGGCTCTTGGACATTAAAACTGATCATGGCTTTTGGATATGAATTTATTTATAAAGATTTTAAGACAGTCAAAATCAACATCTATATAGAACTACAAAGCTTAGTGCGAACATTATAAACACCCTATATAGGTATTGGTCACTCTTCATTGCGAATTTAATAGATCTTGTGAAAATAGTCTCGAGGTGGAAGAATTAAAAATTTAGTTCTAAGTGTTCGAGTTGACTTAGCCAAAGAATTAGCTAAAGCATGTCTTCTTGTTTCGTAATTTTTAGTTGTAGCTGTAAAAAGTTTTTGTTTTTTATCAGAAATGTCTTTAGAAACTGCCTCTTGGTGTAAAATTAAATAGAATCTAATGGAAAGATCTATTTGAATTTTAATTAATGGATGTTAAACGGATGCGTTTTATTTCGGAAATTTGGATTTTCAGATTTATTTAAAAACAAAAAATTTACTTATTTACCATATTGAGACAAACAAACTGACGTGTTCTCGCTAGTGAATCTGATGTACGACGTATAGTTGCATGACACGTACTCCATTCTGGACCACTTGGCTTGATAAGTTGTGTAACTTATCAGGGGTGCTAAAAAGATCAAGTGATACTTTTACTTTGTTTACTCACCCAGTGGCCAGTTGAATTCATCTTTTTCTTTATTTTGTGCCAACTTATCAGGAGTGCTAAAAAGTATTCACAGCGAATTTTTGAATAAGCTATTTTTATTTTATGCACAATTTAGAGGTATATTAAGCACGATATATGATATCTTTTTTATATCAATAAAAAACTCCAGGATGGAGACCATGTAAAATGCGGAACAGTTTCCTTTTTCAATAACAAAAAGAAAATTTTACCCAACATTTAATCCATGTACCATGATAGGCTATTAATTATAAGAGAAAGTTAATTCTTCGACTGAATCCTCATCACCCATGACTCTCCCATCTACTCTGTCTCTACCTAGTCATAATTACATTATGAATTTTGCAGAATCTTAATAATTGTGTAGGTGATGTTTCTTCAACATGTTTCCTCTCCACATGAAACTGAAATCATGGCTTAATTTTTAGGAGATTGCAAGATATTATATTAAGTTGTAACTCACTCTTGAAAAGGCGATGAGTCTCACCACCCAGGAATAAAATGAGAAACTAGAAAAAAAATCCAATTCGTGAATAAGATTCTACATAAGTCGAAATTCCGCTCAATAAATCTAAGGATTTTCTAGAATCTCCAGAAATGCCTTATACCAGATTGAGGAGGCTAGAGCCAAAGAAAGGATACATCAGACGTCACACCCCCCCCCCTATTTGTGCTAACTCAAAGTCCCATAGGTAGCCAGACAGGACAGTAACAATGCTATACCCTAGAAGAGGGGCGAAAAAGATGAGAGCAATGAGTGCACCCACCGAGATCCAACCTAACTCTTGTGAAAATAGAAACCGAATCAGCCAAGTCACTCTCAGTAAAGGATAGAACAAGCTTCCCCCAACTTCTTCAACATAAAAACTTGGAGGAGAAGAACGATCATTAGAGAAAAATCACCACCTATTTATCTCTAAAAGTGGAAAAATATAGCTATCCCAAAAAAGCAATATTAAGAAGCAAAATTATAAGAAATTAAAGATAAAGAGGTTACCGACGCTAGCTGCTAGCCGCTAGCCGCTAGCCTTAACTACGATAACAAAACCTTACCTAAGTATTTGGGGAAGAAAGATGGAAACTGGATTCTCCCTTGGAATTTCTTTACGGAAGGGGATAAAATCTTGATGGGAAAGGTCTGAAGCAAAAAAAGCACCATGTGGAGGTTCACGACTCACCCTACTTAAAGAAAGCTGCATCGAACAAACCACGACTCAGCTAACGAAACTCATCCCTAAGGAAAAAGGGAAGACTGGGAGCTGGCGGTCATTAGTCAAAGGTCGCACTAGAACGGGGGAGTGGCAGACTCGTAAGAAGACATAACAAACACATGAAAATTCTAAAACAAATACACTATTTAAACGCCTCAAAAATCAGTAAGAAAATGGAGACAAAGAAGGAAGAATCTATTTCCGAAAACAGTAGGAAATGAAGGGTAGCAATGTTATGGACACATTACAACCTCATTGAGATAAATGCTTCTAACGATAATGCTTGAAGTCCAAAAAAATGATGAAGTGGAGTTAACTCCTCTCATACCTTTTGTTCCTTATTGTACCAATCGATTCAAGGGGCTTAAGTACCCCATGGCACCACGCCTTAGTCTTGTCAAATTAGGATATTCTAACACCTATGAGGTATCGCACCATTATCCTAATGGGTAGGGGGTTCAAAACCTACCAGGAATCGCGTTTTATTGTCCCACGGGTTGGGGATTCAAGCACCCTAAGGTTATAGCATCCACATTTTACAGGTATAGTTCCAACACCGACATCCACTTGTAAAGAATTCCAACAATCATTTTTACTGACTTTTTTTCCTTTATTTGGTAACGCACTCTAGATGTTCTGTTGGCAAAAAAATAAATCCATTTGAATGATTTTTAATGCCAGGAGTAGTGATGATTCAAGCAAAGAGACTTCCATTCCACAAGTCCACTAAACCTAGACTCACGTAGTGAGTATAAATTTATTGAGTAAAAATTCATTCTCTTAACTTAGAGAAATTACATAGGATTGTGTGTATTTTATCTTAGGCAAATATTTTAGTATCACATGTAATCCAATTTCCACTTACCACGTAGTATCGCGTGTAACTCAGTTTAGACGAACCTCTTAACGATATGCACAAGTTTTCTTTGGTTACATGAGTGTGATTTCGTGAGGATCATGTACTTCTATAGGTGGGACTGAGGGCACTTGTACCTTAGACCCTAGTGGTGTGGTTACGTCACTTCGACTGAGAACACTTGGACATAATAGTCATGTATAAATTACTTGTTGGCATGACCCAACAATAGCCTATCGGATCATCATTCCGACTCGGCATACCATCCTAGTTTATGTAAACTCTATAAATACTTTATTTTCTCACTAAAGATCAAATCTTTCATCTCTCTACTTACATTTAATATCTTAAGTGGTTCCTACGAACCTGACCCGTCTCTCATCCGGATCAGCTGTCCGGCTAGACTTACAATTCTACTTCAGGTAAACTCTATAAATACTCTATTTTTTCACTACGAGAAAGAGTAAGATCTTTTATTTCTTTACTCACACTTAAGATTTCTCTCACTTATTTTTTCTTTTGGCTTTTCCACTAGTTTATCACTTTAATATACTATCTTTTACTATTAAAACCCCTTAAAGGTCCGAACTAAAGGGGGTGTTCGACCATAAACCGTCGTAATTTCTTATCACTCTAGAGATCCTTTATCTATTTTATCTGAGACATCTCTTGTAATTCACATTTTCGACCTGTTTCGACCTAGCTCCACCGAGAACTCTTCTTTTCTTTATATTTCACCAAAAATCTCCTAAAAATAACAAAGTACTCCTCATACCACCGTTTTTTTATGGTCTAGTGTCAACTAATCTTTTTTTTTTCTTTTCTTTTTATGACTTGAGCGTTGAAATTTTTTAAACAATTCACCCCATCTTTTTTTCTTGAGACTTCATGCGATTACTGTTTTAATAGGATATCTACTTTATGGTGGATCAAAACTCGCACTGAGACCTATAACAACATTATTCAGACAAACACCAAGAGGCTCAATCCCGCAAAGAAAATCTCTCAGAATCTCCATAGTCCACCCCCGACGAACTAGGAAGCAGTTCAGACCCGTTCGAAACAGCTCGAAGTCTCTTCATGAAAAAAAAATCTATCAAAAGGTCCATATATGAGCTCACTACTCAAGACTCGAATGTCGTGAACAAACCTCTTTATTTGAAATGCGTTAAATTCTCATTAAATTAACTCAATTTACAGTTTTTTAACAGTATAATGAATCTTGCAAAAGTATATTACAATTTTTTTTCTAATTATTTTCAAGTCTAATACTATTTTGAAGTTTCTAATAATTTCAAAGTCGAGTAACTCAAAAAACATAATACTTTGAAGTTTAATATTATTTTTTCTTAAACTTCTAATTAATAAGATAATAATTAATATTCTTTTTTCTTCAATATATATGAATTACTATTCAAGTGTATATAATATAGTATAGATAACAATAAAGATTTGTAAAATGAACTAACAAATTGATGATAACTCAATCAGTAATTAATGAACTAAAATTTAATTAACAAAGTTCTAGTCAATATTTTTTTCGGTCAACATTCTAAGTAAATAATTTATTTTTCGTTTTTTTTAAGTGGTAACGATAATAACTAAACAAAATAAAATACAAAATAGACCAATGAGAAAAAAGCTAAAAACTTTTATTTATCATAATAATATACACGATAAGGGAACCATAAGTACTTTTCTCTCCTATAAAGTACCTAAACCTACTTTCCCGACTTTAAGACTCAAAGCCGAGAAAAAATAAAATCTGTCTCTCTCTAGAACTCTCTCTGTTTTTCTCCAACTTTCTCTCTCTTAGCAATTTCTCTCCTTTCTCCTTCTGTGATTTGATTTTCTCCCCATTGTTCCGCTCGAATTACGCATCCGATCTCGCCGATCATCGTAGATCGACGTTAATATTGTCCGGCTGAGTAAACAGAGTGTAAAAAAAAACAGAGGGAGAGAATTTCCGGAAGAAAAAGAGAGAAATCGCATGAATTTATTTGGAAGCCTGATTTTTTCATCTTCGATTTCAAGCCACTTCACGACTTGTCTTTTGATCTTCATCCTTCATTTTTCTCCTCAGCTTCCGTTTAGTAATAATAATAGTAATCGTAATAATTCCAATAATCTCCTTTGATCAATCATGGATTCATCAAGAAAAAACTCTGATCGTCAAATGCGTAGAGGTATGTAATTTTTATTCCTTAAATTTTCATCGAAAATTCTGTTGTTGATGTATACGAAGGAAGAATCAAGGGTTTTAAATTTACGCTCGTGCTAATTTCTCTGTCGGTGAATTGATTCCTTTATGGCGTCTTCTGGTTTGGCTGTATTTGTCGATTACCACAAGTTATTTTTTTGGTGGGGTCGCTTTTTTTTTCTTTAAAAGATCAAAAACAAAATCTGAGACGGTGTTTCTAGAAAAGAATATGTTATTAGTTAGTAGATAGAAGTCATAATCATAATTTGCCGCAAGTTTGTTGATTTGAACGATCGTTGATTCTGGTTTTCACAGCTAATTGCTTTTCTGGTGAGAGGATGAAGACAAGGTCACCGTCTGTGATAGTGATCGGTGGTGGTTTTGGTGGTATCTCTGCTGCTCGTACTCTTCAAGATGCTTCCTTTCAGGTTCCTATTTACAAATCAATCCAATTTCAATCTTTTTGATGTTCTTATCAAAATCTCTTTCTCACGGTTTGGTTCTCTGTTTTATAAGGTTATGGTATTGGAGTCTCGTGACAGGATTGGTGGACGAGTTTACACTGATTACTCTTTTGGTTTTCCAGTTGATCTTGGTGCATCATGGTAAAATCACTTTTTGATCTTTGTTATTTGGTATTTAATCTGATGTTTGAGTTTATGGTTAAATTTGATAATATTTTTTTGTCTCAGGCTTCATGGAGTATGTAAAGAGAATCCTCTGGCTCCAGTAATTGGTAGATTAGGATTGCCTCTGTATCGTACTAGCGGTGACAATTCAGTCTTGTACGATCATGATCTCGAAAGGTTTGTATAATATTCCGATTTTGTTATATCGATCTTCATTTCAATTTAACTTACGGTGCTCTGTTTTTTCTGTAGTTATGCTCTGTTTGACATGGATGGTAATCAAGTTCCTCAAGAACTGGTTACAAACGTTGGCGTAACTTTTGAGCAGATCTTGGAAGAGGTTTGTTCTTGATTCTCTGTATTATTCGATAACGAAGGTCTTTATTTTTAACTAGATTCTTGTTTTTTTTGTAAATGCAGATCAATAAAGTAAGGGATGAGCAAGATGCAGACATGTCAATATCTAAAGCTTTCTCAATCGTATTCGCGAGGAAACCGGAGTTGAGGTTAGAAGGGC
Organism: Euclidium syriacum; assembly: GCA_900116095.1. Classification (NCBI taxonomy): domain Eukaryota; kingdom Viridiplantae; phylum Streptophyta; class Magnoliopsida; order Brassicales; family Brassicaceae; genus Euclidium; species Euclidium syriacum. The sequence goes on along the minus strand of FPAK01000012.1, from coordinate 3,083,608 downwards.
TTGCACACAATGTACTTCAATGGTACGTATGTCGTATGGAAGGATGGTTCGCTGCTGATGCTGAAACCATCTCTGCAAAGTGTTGGGATCAGGTTTGTTTACATTCTTCCTTCTTGGAGAGTTAACCGTTATAAACCGTTTTCTTGATTTTTTTTCCGGTTTAACATTACAGGAGGAATTGTTACCTGGTGGACACGGTCTTATGGTTAGAGGATATCGTCCTGTGATTAATACTCTAGCCAAAGGTCTTGATATCAGACTGAACCATAGGGTTACGAAGATCGTAAGGCGGTACAATGGAGTTAAAGTAACGACGGAAAACGGGGAGACGTTTGTTGCGGACGCTGCAGTGATCGCTGTTCCCCTCGGTGTTTTGAAATCCGGTTCGATAAAGTTCGAACCGAAGCTACCGGATTGGAAACAAGAAGCGATTGATGATCTTGGAGTAGGAATCGAGAATAAGATCATACTACATTTTGAAAAAGTGTTCTGGCCAAAAGTAGAGTTTCTAGGAGTTGTAGCGGAAACTTCATACGGTTGCAGTTATTTTTTGAATCTGCATAAAGCCACGAATCACCCGGTTCTTGTTTACATGCCGGCTGGTCAGCTCGCTAAAGATATTGAGAAAATGTCTGATGAAGCAGCTGCGAATTTCGCCTTCTTGCAACTTCAGAGGATCTTACCGGACGCATTGCCTCCGGTACAGTATCTCGTGTCGCGGTGGGGATCGGATGTGAACTCGTTGGGGTCTTATAGCTATGATATTGTTGGGAAATCTCATGATCTCTACGAAAAGCTTAGGGTTCCGGTGGATAATCTATTCTTTGCCGGTGAAGCAACGAGCTCGAGTTTTCCGGGTTCGGTTCACGGTGCTTATTCGACGGGTTTGATGGCGGCTGAAGATTGTAGGATGCGTGTGTTGGAAAGGTATGGAGAGTTGGATCTGTTTCAGCCTGTGATGGGTGAGGAAGGACCTGCCTCTGTTCCTCTTCTTATCTCTCGTCTCTAAACTATTCTCTTATGATTATGATTATTATTATCATTAATGTCACTGTTCGTGAACCTCAAGTGATGAAGATTTCTCATTGTCTTTGTTTTGTGTCTCAATCAGGAACAATAATTGTTCTTGCGTTGGATTGCTTGCTTTTCAGTCTATTTTCTCAATGTGTGAACATTATATCCTTGTGGTATACATTTATATGATAGTCATATTTGGATTGAACATAGTGATTTATTTATTTTCTTTTTTTGTAGTAAAGAAGAGCAAGTTGAAAAGCTTATATGCAAAACACTTATCGTTATCTGAATTTTGTGGTCATGCCATACGTTCAAAATTAGCGAATGAAATTTTGAACTTTTTCATCAAAAAAACAAAACTAGAATGATTGGAAAATATCCGTTTATCTTATTGCTAATGTTTGAATCAAAGATCGTGTACGATAATTCTCATCTACAAAAATATAAATGGAAAAACACTTTTGACTACTGAAATTGGAAGTATTTGACTACGGAAACTGAATCTGTCTAAATATATAAAAATATGGTAGGAATTGGAAGTATTGATTCTGGGTAATAAAAAAAAAAAGAAAAAGAAAAAAAGAAGTATCAATTCTACTCGGTAAAAAATAACAAAAATTTTTGACTCCTATATTAAGTAATTCCATAAATTCGCATTATATAATACAGAATCATGCATTTAACAAAAAATATATTTCTTACCTAAAATAAAATGATGTTAGCAAATATGGAAGATTCAATTGCTATAAAGTCAAATAGGGTAAAGGGATTTTCGTAAAAAGTCCTATGTATATATATATATATATATATATATATATATATATATATATATATTTTTCACGAAGAACTAGAAATTCTTAGGACATAACTTCTTTTCAATATAATGGGTATCAGAAAAAGCTCTATAACTTTTTTCCTTGTAGCAGTGTTGGTGATTTCGTATTTGACTACAACGTTTTGGCCGTGTCGGGTATGTTGTTTCTTACAAAACTTTTTTTTCAATTATCTTGGATCATTCGAAGACAATACGTATGTTTGTAAGAATTTTAGGAAAACAAAAACAGTTATTCGGACAATATAGATTTAGGACACTAATATCGGGTATCTATATGTGCAGTGATGGAGCCAACAAAATCTGGTCCTTGCTTTTTACCATGTGTTGGAAGGTATGACGGTCATTTATGCTTCCGTGACTGTGTATTGGCCGGATTCGATGATGGAAACTGTATTGAAACTTCTAAAGGAACTAAACAATGTTGTTGCACAAAAAATCCTTGAAGTGATTTGTGAATCGAGCATGAGTTATGCTTTTCTATTATGAACTTTACAAGATATATTTTCTTAGATGTTTCTTTTCAAATTTATGATAATAAAATACAATATAGTTTTATTATATTAATGACGCAATTATATAGTCAATATTGTAAAAATAAATCTTAAAACAAATCTCAAAATCATAAGAAGAACGCACATCTCCTCCTCGAAGCCAATCATCATTACAAGCAATCCTCTAAAATGGCAAACAATATTCGCAAGATTCATGCTTCTCTCTGGCCTAATGTCCCCATGGATCTTCGTTGTAGCTCAAAACCAATCATAAAATTTGAGGTAAAGAGCGTATGCTTTCTTTGGTGAATATTTGCTTATGGAGAATGATTGTTCGATTGTTAGACTTGTCTCACTGAAGCAAATACGGAATATTTTTTTGAAAGACATTTCGATTACTTAAATGTTCAACAGGCCAATGTTGTTAGCCAATGTTGTAGTAGTTCGTAAAAAGAATGAAAACTGGAGGCTACTATTTCCAAAACGGTGTGGTTACAGATAGATTTTAAGGCCGTGGTTTAGCAGCCAAAATTTGCAATTTTTTTCCAAGCTCAAGTCAAAGCTGGAGGTAGTCGAAGCTCATATCTCGGTTACATGTTTTCAGGTTTATGTCGTAGACATGAAGTTGAAAGAGATAGAAAATGAAACTTGACGTTTTAACCTCTTCTTCGTAATCTTTCTCCAAGTTTGTCTCATCTTATGTTGACTTTAACACTTTCCTTAGCTTTTAACAATGGATATTAGATTCTTGTATATTATTGATTAGGATTTGAGTATATACAAACTCCAAAAATCCTTTGTGTGTTACACTTTACCTGAAGCTTTGTTATTCTTTGATCAAAAATCGTTTGTGATAATATTATACTCTCCAAGTTCTATTTTGTGTGTGTTTTCGTTGTCGCTTCTTAAAGATGAAGCCTCTTACCACTTTGCCTTTCCCAAAGACAGTTTTGAGAGTATGAGAACAGGGTTTGGGATGAGAAGATCAAACAACAATTAGCTCTCTTGAAATCTTTTGTTTCAGAGAGTTCCATTGAAACAGGGAGGACCTATCACAAAAAGGTTCTAGTAGAGCTAACTATACTATTGGACAAAGGCTTTCCTTTACCATATTAATGTGCACATATGAGAATTGTATATAAGGTTGTACAGTACATTCATTTTGGAATTAATGAGAAAATCATTTTCCTATTCTCAATACTCTTTTTTAATTTTGAATTACTACAGGTTCTTAACCGAAATCCGTACATCTCCTAAAACCATGATCAAGAGTATGTTATATGGTTTCGTCTCAAACATCATTCGATCATGTGACCTCTAAGTTTTGTCTAGGATGCCTTTACTTGTCAAACTAACGACACTTAGTCTATTCCAATACCTTTGTTAGATTCTATTATTTCTCTTGTGATAACTTAGTGAAACTATCTTAACACTAAAAACCAAAAAAATTTAGTGAAACTATGCCAAATTCAAAATCTTTGCTTTTGAGGATAAACTTTCAAATGGCTATAAAGCCAACTCTTGATTATCACGGCCATTGAAGAACATTCAAAATATGCTATGATATATAGACGACAATATAAGAGAATTATTTCACCATCAATAACGTCGCTAGAAACTTCTTTCCCTGTTTAATAACAAGAAGTTCACTTCACCAAAAGCTAATAATACACTACGCATTCGAGTTATTACTTTTGACAGAAAAAAATATTGGTCATGTTGCAAAACTTAAAGTAATCATTTCTCTCTCGGCGGTAACAATCATTTTACAATAACTCGCGCTATGGCTATGGTTCGTCTAGTTATATTTTGTTATAAAATATATTCATAACAAAACATAGTTATATTACAACTAAGAGTTATACAACAAATAAAAATATGAAAAGAAACTAAATGATAATAGAAAAGCTAAAACAAAAACCAATAAAATACAAACTCAATGTTAGAGGGGTAACTCCTGAATGCATACGGCTAAACCCTGGCCCCCCGTAAAAGAAATGAGTTCCCCATTCATCATTATACAATTTTCTTACGTTGTAATACCTACCATCATCATTTGCATGTATCTTTAACTTTTGGAGTGGTTGGAGACTGTTGTTGTTATCGACAGTCTCTAGGTTGCGGAAATAGCTCGCCTTTCCAAAGCCGTCACCGGGAAAGTGACCAGAGCCCATCTGCGTCCTCGTGTGTCGCCCGAAGCTTTGAGAGTTTACAATTTCACCACCCCAATGGACTGAGATCGCGTGATCAGTTAAACTGGTAAATAACTCAGCCGGCCAGTAACCAACTAATGAGTTGTTACGTCCTAAACTCAACCACCAATTTCCATATCTCCGATCCTATTTTTTTTTAATATATTGGTTAGAACAAATATATATATATATATATATATAATATATAAACAAAATAAATAATTTTGTTTTAAAAAAAAAGATATTAACCTTCCAAACGAGAACGGTAATCTCAAACTGGCTACCTCCTATTGTAGAAATATGAGTAATAGCGCCTCATAAAATTATCCTGTTACTGGTTTGTATGAAACCAGAACACCGCAGATTATAGCATCCGGTTGTCTTGTAACCGTTACTCTGAAAAAAAAAATTTTAATTTTAAGGTTTGGTATCTCGATTCTTATCCATAAATATATATTAAAAGTAATTTTTTTTTACATAGGATCTGCTATTATTAATTTAAATTCATATTTTCGATTAGTTTTATATATCACATATTTATTTTTGGATTTTAAATTTTATAATTTCTTTTAGACTTTTTTTTTTTTTGATAAAAGGGTTTGCATTAATATAAGAGAAAGAAAAAAAACAATTAAGGCCCGGCCCAGGCAGTTTTGTTTTGGGTTTTCCCAGTTACATAACCCACAGGGGGAGTTAAAGCTGAAGTTAAATAAAAGTCCCTAAAAAAAATAAAAGAAGCCCATTAAACCCTTTTAGACTTATTTTCCTCACATAAGTTTTTCAGTTTTATTTTTCACTGATTCGATCCAAAATCAACAAATAAGATATCCACAACCATTGAAAGTTTAAGATAGATAATCAAAATCCAAATATCGAAAAATCGTGGAACTAGAAAGTTATATACAGAGCTGCTAGATCTATATCTAATATTTTAAAATTTTAGTATATCCGAGTTTGTTTATTCCCAAACTAACTAATATATAAAACGACACCAACGAGTAACAGAGTTTAACAAACCGATGATATTTTTGATACATTATTTAAGAAACTGCTTTTTATTGAATGCTTTATAAACAGAAAATCAAGAATTTAAGATTTGTCAGTTAATTTAAATTTAAAATATCTTTTATATTGTTTAAATCAAACTTAAACTTTTTATAACAAAATTAACAAACTAATATTTATATCTACGTTATTTTCTTTTCTTATAATTTATTTCAACTGTATAGATTTTTTTCTTGTAGTAAAACAAAAATCCGACATAATTTAGTATTATTAGCTCCTAGAAAAATTTCATTCACTAAAGACTAAAGTAGTCAAGCCACTGACAGAAAATGTGTAGAAATCTTTACTTCAGTAGATATTTAATCCACATTTTCTTATTAAAACTGACTAGGTTTTTCAGAAAAAAGAAAAAAAAACGTTTGACTTATATTTAATACAGACTAGTCAAGTCTCTTAGTCTTATTTTCTTTTCTTAAAGCTATAATAATCCATTTAACGTAGGCATTGTATTACTCTAGTTTTAGTTAACTTTGAAATTTAAGATTAATAATAATAATATTGTGCTTAAAATGTAAAATAAATAAGATAAAATTGATAATGTGTTCTCAATGTGTTTTTCTTGATTAAGTTTAAAAAATTCGATTTTTTTTTGTAAAGAGTTAATTTTTTTTAATATTATTTAACATTAGATTTTTTTTTAAAAAAAACAAAAACAAATCATACGTACCGTCCAATACGTGAATAGTCTCGGCTTGTCGTCGTTATATAACCCCGGAAATACCTAAGAAATAATTAAAAACAATTTAGTGTATTAGTCATATAGTTTAAATTTAATAATTAGAAAAGTAATAACTAAGTTTTAAACCTACTTGCCAACCCATTTCGATAGTATTGAGGTCATTTGTCGGATATCCTCCCGAAATAATCCAAATTTGAGAAATGCTTAACTCGGTCTCTTTGTCTTCAACCGTTGGATTCCACACATTTAGTTTAGCCTTCGCTCCATATACTTTCGGTAAAACATCATCCATTACTTCTGCATACTACATAATTTACCATAATTTATAGAGTTAAAAGAATTTAGTATTGTTTGTAACTGAAAAAAGGGAACAAAATAATTAAAAATGAAAAAGTTAATATATTTTTGGTTTTAACGATAGATTTTAGTTGGAAAATAGCTTTGATGGTAGATTTTAACTAAGAAAAAAAGTTTTTCAGTTACATAGACTACGAGTATACACTATACGATTGAAGAAGATTATCTGGCAGAGAAATCGTGTAAGAGAACAATGGATTTTGTGGTGACGAAGAAGATGAAATCGGCGAAGATTGTAGATAGGACGAAGGAGAGAGTAAAAATGGAGGTGGATCCAGTGACAGCCAATTCGGGAAATGTAGAAGCAGTAAGTTGATTTTCGGGAGGGAACGGGAGACAGAGATCGTGACGATGAACGATTTAATTTTTAATTCCAATGAACGAATGACAAATAATTTTGTGTTTGTAAAGATTCATATAAACATGCAATGGTTTATAATCTGTGTAATACGTACCCCATGTGGAACATTGTTGTTGCTGGAACTCGAAGTAATGGGCTCATCCTCCCGCACCGGTATCGTTCCCTCGGGGCATTCTGCTGTGCTTATTTGGGCTTCACTCGTCTTCTAATTGTTTTGCTTACTGGTTTCAATTGGTTGAGGAATTTCTGATGGCCGTTTCTATATCTTCCGGGGGAAAAAAATGATATTAGGATATCATGAGTAAAAGGAACATCGAAATTCAATATTAAATAGATATAATAAAGAAAAAAATACATAGATAAACAAAAGATTAAAGAGAACAAATAAGAAACCTGTATTTTATGATGTTTTAATAGCTCATTATCATTATCAAATGCTGGTTGCTTTTTAATGTTGACGCATTTAGCAGTGTCTCCATCTGAAGTCTGCGAAAAGAATGAATTTCAAAGATAAGGTAAACAATTATTTATAACTTTAAATAAATCACACTAAATTCTTCAAAAGTTAAATGTATGTGCATGATTAACGAATAGCACATATAGTAAATTTCGGTGATTAGAAAAAAACAAACAAACTAAGACTTTAGAGGACTGATTAGTGTTGTGCCCACAAAGTAAAAAGCCTAAGGCGAGTTTGTTAAAATATGATTTTATACGAAAATATAAGACTTATAGAAAACCTATGATTTTTTAAAATAACAATTAAACTATTTTCGGTGTTTAAATAGATAATTATAAAATGAGGCTTTTATTGAACACTATAGAAATTGAAAGCAACCAGTATTTATAGCAGTTTGTATTTATCATTTTAACAATAAAGTGCAATTTATGTGAAATATTCTAAACAAAATTAGAAAGTAAAATATGAGTAAAGGAAACCATAAGAAGATAAGGACCAAATGCCTCTTTGTTCATAAGGCATTCTTTTCTTTTGTTTAATTTTAGTTCCACATTGTAAAAAAGTTTTTTTTTTTTTCAATAATTTAACAATTGATACAAAAAAAAAAAAAATTTATTTAAATGTGATAAAAGAAATTGAAATGATCGATCTCTACAGATTTATTTCAACCAATTTTTTAGTAATAAACAGTAGAATAGAATCCAATGAAATGCTAATTTTTAAAGAAGAGAAGGGAGAAAAAAAAAAAAACCTTATGTTTTTAAATTATTAAATTTCTTAATTAGAAAATGAAACCCGATATTTTTTTCTTTATTTCCGGTTGGTGACAGAAATTCGTTTGATATATACATACATACCTGAAGAAAAATTTCATCATCGCAGTGAGCTAACGTGAGCAAAAGCAGTAGAAAAATACGTTTCTGCATGGCAATACAACATTAAAAACATTATAAACATTAGTTATATTTTAAAAATATATATAAATAAACCATTATCAAAATATATATATATATATATATATAAATCAATAAACCACTAGGTTATTTTTGCTAAAAATAATAACCTTCATCTCGATTAATTTTTGTGGTAAAACAAAAAATCAGCGGATTTAATATTGAACTAAGAGCAGCTCCATTGAGGAGATTTTAGGGGACTTTAGCACAGAAACCTAAAAAAAAAAAAAAAAATTCGGTGAGCCCCACCTAAAAATAAGGATCGATTCTCGAAATCCTTATTTAAGAAATTGTATCTTCACTGTTTCAGCGACGTGGCAAGTGCTGATTGGTCAATTTTTTTTTAATTTTTTTTCTTTTTGCGTCTTCAAAAAGAAAATTAATAAAAAAACAAGAAATTTTTTTCTAAGAACCCCTAAAGAGAGTCTCATGGGTGGAGATGCTCTAAGATCACCAGGCCTAAAAGATCCATCTCGGACGATACTTAATCTGTTTCCTCGGCCTTTGTTTTCTCTCCTTTTTTCCCAAGGCCATCTCTTCACCGGCGATATCTCTCCGATCTAATCCCACCAATCTCTTCTCTGATAGCCTGACTTTTTTTCCCTCTTTCTCTCATAATCTAGCTTTCTCCCAAAATCTCCCTCTCTCTCTTCCTATAGCTTTTCCGTTAGGGCAAAAGAGTGTGTTGACTATATTTTGGTAGAGACAATTCTTTATCTTCACTAAAAAAAAAATATTGCATGAATAATTAATTGGTCTTGTTCTTTTTACGTTGAAAATATTTTGTTAACATTAAATTTACATTGCTAAATCTAGGAATTAGTGTTTCATCTTCTTGGTCAACAGTGTCTTCCTTCGCAGCTCAACTCCGGCGTCTCTCACGGCGTCGGAACCCCATGCCCCCCTATCCAAGGTCGTCCCCTCCTTATGGGGAAGAAAATGAAAAAGAAGAAACCTGGAAGCTCGTCTTCGCCGTCGTCTTCAAACAAATCCCCCTCCGGCTCTTCTGCGTCTTCCTCCGAATCAATTAGAACAAAGCTTCTTTCGTCTTCCTCTGCTCCGTCTGCTGAAATTGATTTGATTCCTATGCAAATTACTCCTTCAAATGTCTCTGCAACTAGGCTGGAGGATGGTGAAATCGCTGATTCTCCCTCCAACGAAACATCTGCGAAAGTTGTGCAAACGGCGGACCTAGTGAAAGATATCCTCTTAGCAGCGGATTATTCGATAGTCACCGCGAAAACTGTGCAAACAGCGAACCCGTTGAAAGACCCTATCTCCGATAAGGATGCTTCAAAAGATCATGTGCAAGCTGTGGAAACGGCGGACACAGAGCTTGAAGCTCGCGCTGAGAGGACTATTTCGTCTGATCCTGCGAAAGTTGTGAAAACAGCCAACCTAGAGGTAAAACCATCGACTAGCCAATATGTGAAGAGTGATTGGGCCAATCTTTTCAAAGGTTCAAAGGTTTAAAGAAGCTAAAAAAGAAAGGATTGGCTTCACCCTTCCATCCGGAGAAGCTTGTGTTGAGATCCCAAACTCGGTTATTGAGAGAAACCAGAAAGCTTGGGAACCATTTATTATCGGCCAATTCTATTCAAAACCTCCTTCCCAAGGTACAATCCACACCATTGTCAATGGTATCTGGAGCCGATAGTACCGAGACATGTCTTTTTCTAAGCTCGAAGGCAACGCTTTCCTTTTCCGCATCCTAAATTCTCTGACTCGAAGACGGGTGTTGGAACAACGACTATGACAGATTGAAGGACAAACAATGTTTGTCGCCGACTGGTTACCAAGCGTAGTGCATGAGAAACCCGAGCTCTCGTCTGCTCCTATATGGTTAGAGCTCGGAGATGTCCCCTAACAATTTTTTAATGATGAATCTCTTGAGCACATCACGGGGTTGGTCGGGGAACCAAAAGTGTTGCACCCTGCAACTGCTAACAAGACCAATCTAGAGGTTGCCATGATTTTCACTATCATTGACCCGTGGAAGCCTCTCCCAAAAGCGGTTAAAGTTTGTTTTCTATCAGGGGAAATCAGGCGTATTCAGGTTTCAAGTCCCTGGATGCCTTCGATCTGCAGCCACTATAAAGAGATTGGACACAACATCAAGAGGTGTAAAAACGCCCTTGTCACGTGCAAAGAATGTAAATCAACAACGCATTCCTCGGATCAGTACACGAGAGTTAAAACAACGGATGGTTCGAAGAAGAAAACTAGGCGGAACAGATCTGTGTTAAGGCAACAAAATTCTGATTAGAGAGTGAAAGCAAGCAATGTTGATGCTGGATCGAAGGCAAATCTGATTGCTTCAATTGACTCCATCTCAGTTCAAAGAACTAGTGGTATGGGTGATGGACCTGTTGAAAAGAGTTTAGTTACATGAGAAGCAAGTGGAACATGTCTAAAGGGTGTCTCTAGTGGAGTTTCAGAGGCTAATTCTGACTCAGATAATGTACTTTCCACTAAGGTCAATGATGTAGATATGGAGGACGAAAGTGATTTTGGAAGAGAAGAGTATCAGTTCACGGATGAAGCGTCCCAGAGGCAACGCAACCGAGATAAAGGCAAGGGTCTCGTCATAAACTAATTTATGTATATAGACATCTTTTGTTGGAACGTCCGCGGATTTAACAAACAATCTCATCGAAGCGGGTTCAAGAAATGGTTTTAAAGTAGCAAGCCTATTTGTGGTAGTTTCTTAGAGACACATGTGAAGCAGCCTAAGGATCAGAAATCTATTAATGATCTTTTGCCTAGCTGAAGTTTTGAAGATAACTATGGATTCTTAAATTGGAAAAAATCTAGGTCATGTGGCACCCATCTATTAAGGATCTATCTTATCCAAGTCCTTACAGATGATAACATGTGATGTGTGGTTGTCAGGTTGCCAGGATTCTGTAGTGGTTTCCTTTGTTTATGCGGCAAACGATGTGTTGGGAAGGAAGGTCTTTTGGGAAGAAATAATTGGTTTGGCTACGGATCAAAGAGTTGTGGGTAAAGCGTGGAGTGCGTAAGGGGATTTCAATCAGATCCTAAATCCCACTACTCACTCTACATTCGATGGTTATAGTGTAGACAAGCCAACCAGGCATTTTAGAGAGGTTTTGCTAAATGCTGGTTTTGAAGATTTATCTTTTAGGGGAAGTTCATTCACTTGGTGTAATAGAAGGAAATCAGCCCCAATTGCTAAGAAGATTGACAGAATTCTTGTGAATGATCAATGGTCAGTGTTACTTTCGTTCTCGGTTGGCTTCTTTGGTCCCCCTGACTTCTCGGATCATGCGTCCTTAAGAATTCTTCTTAATCCGAGAGACTCAAAGAAAAAGTCACCATTCAAGTTTTTCACATTTCTGTTCAAGAACCAGGATTTCTTAAACACAGCAGCTCTAAACTGGCTGTCTTCCAATGTGGTGGGCTCTGACATGTTCAGGGTTTCCAAGAAGCTTAAAGAGCTCAAGAAAAGTATTAGAGATTTCAGCAGACAGAACTATTCGGACCTTGAAAAGAGGGTTCAAGAGGCTCACAAATCTCTCCTAGAATGCCAGATTCGTACCTTTCTTACTCCGGATATCAGAAATGCAGAGCCTATCCTGGGTGGCGGGGTGACAGCAGCCGTTAAAGAATTCTTCTCTAGTGGCAAGCTTCTCAAACAATGAAACGCGACCAACTTGGTGCTGATTCCCAAGTTTACAAACGCTTCCAAGGTTTCCGAGTTCAGACCAATTGCATGTCTTAATGTTCTCTACAAAGTTATATCAAAGTTGTTTGCCAATAGGCTAAAGAAGATTTTCGAATCAGTTATCTCCCACTCCCAGTCAGCATTTCTCTCTGGCAGATCCCTTTCAGAAAATGTTTTGTTCGCCACAGAGATTATACAAGGCTACAACAGAAAAAACATAGACTCTAATGCTGAAGGTTGATCTTAGAAAAGCATTTGATTCGGTAAGATGAGATTTCATTCTGGCTGCTCTTAAAGGATTGAATGTGCCTAATCATTTTCTGGGATGGATCAAGGAATGCATATCCACGCCCTCGTTTTCTATTCTTATTAACGGGCAATCTTCGGGTTTCTTCCGGAGCAGTAAGAGGCTGAGACAAGGGGATTCATTGTCACCGTACATGTTTGTATTAGCCATGGAAGTCTTCTCCAAGCTTCTACACTCAAGATAGTCCTCGGGCTACATATCTTACCATCCGAATACCGAAGACCTGGAAATCTCTCATTTAATGTTTGCTGATGATGTGATGATTTTCTACAATGGATCAAGTTCTTCTCTACATAGTATTAATGAAACACTTGATGATTTCGCGAGCTGGTCTGGATTACATATGAATCGAGAGAAAACAAAGCTGTTCCAAGCAGGTGTGAGCCAAAGTGAGACCACTGTGATTGCAAACTATGGTTTTCCTTCTAGTTCTTTACCTATTTGTTACCTAGGTCTCCCTCTCACGAGTAGAAAACTAAGAATAAGTGAGTACTCTCCATTGGTGGATAAGATTGCCGGAAAATTCAGATCTTGTGCGGTAAAGGCTTTGTCTTTTACAGGCCGCCTTAAGCTAAATGCTACAGTCATATCCGGGACGATTAACTTCTGGACATCCACCTTCTTTATTCCTCGAGGCTGTATTAAACGAATTGAATCCCTTTGTGGCAGGTTCTTATGGTCAGGGAACATTGAGTTTCACAAAGGTGCGAAAGTGGCATGAAATAAAGTGTCTTCCTAAGGCTGAGGGCGGATTAGGTATGAAAAGATTCACATAATAGAATACCACTCTTTACATGCGGTTTATATGGTTACTTTTCTCTTCATCTTATTCGCTATGGGTAGCATGGCACAAGCACCACAATTTCAATTCAGTGGCCACCTTTTGGATCCATGAAGAAAAGCCCACATACTCTTGGACTTGGAAAGCTCTTTTGTGCTTAAGACCCATAGCTCAACAGTTCTTTCGCTGTAATATTGGAAATGGCAGAGCAGGAAGTTTTTGGTTGGATGTTTGGACCCCGTTGGGGTCCCTCTATTTATTCCTAGGTTAAGATGGGCCCAGAAAACTTTGACTTCCTATATCAGCATCGGTTTCGGATGCAATTTCAGCATCTCGTTGGACACTCCCTTCTCCTAGATCCGACAAGAAGGTTGAACTCCATGCTCACCTCACAACAATAGAGCTGCCTTTGATCATCATAGTGAAGACTCTTATGAGTGGGTAGTCAACAATGTCAAATGTCATGATTTCTCCTCCTCAAGAACATGGGAAGCAATCAGAACCAAGGAAGATGAGAAAGCATGGGTGTCTTCGGTTTGGTTTAAAGGCGCTACACCGAAAAATGCTTTCACTATGTGGACAACAACTCTTGGAAGACTACCTACCAGATCTCGCTTAACTGCTTGGGGAATGCAAATCTCCCCACTGTGTTGTCTTTGCTCTACTAAAATCGAAACTCGTGGTCATTTGCTCTTAACCTGTGACTATAGCGTTATAATATGGTCTTGCTGTTTATCTAGACTCTCGCTGTCCTAAGCTCCTTTCTTCTCTTGGAGTGAGCTCCTCTCTTCGACGAACACTTCTCGAAAATCCTCCCCGCCACTACTAAGGAAGATCATAGCTCAAGCCGTCATCTAAGCCACGTGGAAACAGAGAAATAACATCCTCTTTAACAATGTGGTAGTCCCGCCGATTACGCTCTTCACACAATCAACGCACGAAGGCACCAAAAAAGATTCCATAATCTCATGGCCTTATGGTTGCACTAAGTTGTCTTCCCTCAGAGACTTAAAATTTTTTTTTTTGTTAAAGGTTTTACTACAGAGACTTAAAATCTATTGCTTCCTTGTTTTTATTTCTTTTTGCCGAGGAATCAAATGTATAGGTTGTCTTCACATGTAAACCAAACATCATTCATTTTATGATATTTACAATTCAGGAAAAAGAAAAAAAAGTCTTCTTGGTTTTAATTATAGTTCTCTGTCTGTGTTTTTTTGTGAGTTTACAAAACAGGAAACCCCATGCGAGGAAAACACAAAACAGTAGGTGCTCACTTTATAAACAAAATAAGAATGTTTTTTTGAAAATCGTGACTTTCGTATTATTATTAAATAAGGGGTTTGGTTAAATTAAAGAAACGATTCTTTGGTATTTTGAAGTTCAAAATAATAAAATTAATTAAATAGACTTTGGTTAAGTTATTTCGGTTTTTGATTGGTTTTGTAAATTTGTAATAGTGAGGATCTCTCAAGGGTATAATGGTAAGTTTATCAATTCACAATTAAATCCAATTTTTTAGGTTGGGAGAAGAAGATAAGAGTGGCACAGAGTTGCTCCATTTAACCTCCCCTCGACTTTCTTCTCTGTAAATCTCCGACCACAATGGCGATGGCTATGGCGGTTGTTTCTTTCCCTTCCTTACTCCACAAAGCAACCTTATCTTCTTCACTCTTCACTCCCACCTTCTTACCAGCGAAATCCTCTTCCCTTCTCACCAAATCAGCTCCCAAAACCAAACGATCCCTCGTGGTTTCCATGTCCATGGAAGCCGGAATCGGCGTGATGGGGTCAAAGCTAGGAATGATGAGTTACTTCGAAGCAGACGGCACCGTGGTTCCTGTAACCGTCGTCGGATTCCGTGAAGGTAACATCGTGACCCAAATCAAAACCCTAGCCACCGATGGATACGACGCCGTTCAAGTCGGTTACCGTCGAGTTCGCGACAAGAAGCTGACGAAACCAGAAACCGGCCATCTCGAGAAAGCCGGCGTAATCCCGCTGAGGCATCTCCAGGAATTCCGATTGCAAACAATCGACGGGTTCGAAACCAATCAGAAGCTTGTCTTCGACGAGATTTTCAAAGAAGGAGATCTCGTCGATGTGGCTGGAACAACAATCGGAAAAGGGTTTCAAGGAGGAATTAAACGGCATCACTTCAAAAGAGGTCAGATGACTCACGGATCGAAGAGTCATCGTGCTTTGGGATCAATCGGAGCCGGAACTACTCCGGGAAGGGTTTACAAAGGGAAGAAGATGCCTGGGAGAATGGGAGGAACCAAAACGAAGATCAGGAAGCTTAAAATCGTGAAGATTGATAAAGAATTGAATGTTGTGTTGATCAATGGAGCTCTTCCTGGTAAGCCTGGAAATCTCCTCCGTATTACTCCGGCTAAAATCGTCGGACTTAATATTCCCAAAAACTAAGTAGAGATTCTCACTTTTGTCTATTATCTTTTGTTATGCTTTTGGATTGTTTCTATTTGTTAAATTTGTAATCGTGATTGCGGAATCTGGATCTTGAGTGGAAGTTGTAGAATTGCTTAATCACTGTTTCTTTTTAGAACTGAAAGGTTTAATGTCACAAATCAAGATTTTGCTGTAATATTGTAGGACCGTAATTCAATCTTGATGCAAAAATTGCTGCCAAAATTTAAATATAAAAATGTACTTTAGTTATTAAGTACCTTTTTGATAGTCATTTTCTTATAAATAAAATTTATATTCACCATCAAGATAAAATCATATACATTCTAGCCATTTTGATATAGATCCAAAAGTTCATACTTTTCTACAAACTCAGAAGAAATGGTATTGAAAAATTCAGCATTTAAGTACCAAAACTGTAACAAGATCTCAATGTTTTTTGCCTGTGATAAACTAAAACAAAAAAAAAGACCTATCTTAAAAACGATATATTGAGTTTGAAGAAATTAAGAGGTTGAAAATTGTACATAAGATAGAAAAAAAAATGAACATATTAATGTAAATCATTGTGATGGTTTTTTTTGGGGATTTTTTCAAAGAATGGTTGAGAAACTCTCAATAGGATCAGACTCTTCAAGCATAGAAGCAGCTTGAAAGCAATCAGTAGCATCAGCTATACGTCCATCATACTTATGAACCATTCCTAAGTAATACCAAGCTTTTCGATTCGTCGGATCAATCCTCAATGCATCAGATAACAAACTTCTCGCCACCGGTAACGTCGGCTGATGATCTTTCCCTCTCTCAGACAACAACGCTCCAACCGCAACTTTACAAGGTACCGATGATCCGTCTAGTAATAATCCGTCCAAGAACGCCGCGACCGCCGGTTTAAACTCCTTCCTTCCTTCCCACATTCTACCTGAAGATTCAAAAAAACGAATTTAAGAATGAGATTATAAGAGGTTAATGTAAAAATGGGTTTCTTGAATCTTGTTCTTGTTCTTGTTCTTGCCTTCTGTATGTAGCATTGAAGCAGAGTATTGTTTCAGCTCTCCGGCTTTTTTCAAACAGACTTCGACATCGTTCCAATGCGAAAGACTTGAGTATAGAAAAGCTAAACCATGCCACACTTCAAACTCATTCACTTTATCTTCCTCCATCTGAGAAAGAGTTCTGAGAGGTCCAAATGATTTCCGTTGCGCTTGAACCAATGCAAGAAGGTAACGGTAAGTCTCAACGGCTTCCGTTGGATTCGACTGAGAGATTTTCAGTTTCGCTTTAAGTCTCAACAACGGACCTTGATCCCATTTCGCGGTTTCATCCAACGCAGCGTCTGTAACAACTTCAGCTTCCGAAAACCGTTGCTGAGCCGACAAAACAAGCGCGAGAAACCTCCATCCTTTTAAAACCGAACCACCTGTCGCATCGATGAACTCTTTCGCGTAACGAGACGCGGCTTTTAAGTTCCGTTGCTCGGCGTATTGAACACCTAACTCAAATATCAAATCAGGATTGTTTTGCTCAAACGCTATCGCTCCGTCTAACGCTTTCAACGATTCAGATTGAAGCCGAGATCTTTCGAAATCCGACGTCGGAACTTTCGCTTGTTTACCTAAACAAAGTCCTAACATCCTCAAACCAACACCTTTCAAATGCTCATCCATTCCTTGAGCATTTTTAATCGCTCTCTCTGCGTAAACCGAACCTTCTGCAGCTAAACTAGGCTCTTCACTACAAAGCTTAGCAGCTAACAAAAGCGCGACTAGATCATCAGGTTGTTCATGTTTATGCAGAGACTTTCTCAAAAGGTTAACCGCGGAACCGCTTTGACCCGCTGCGCTATACGAAAGCGCTAGATTATTCCAACGTTCAACGCGGCTAAACACACCAGGCATTACTTCTTCGAGCTGTTTAGCGAGAACTGAAGTCTGACTACATAAAGATAACGCAAAGGTTAAGTGTTCGATCACTGACGGATCCCATTTCGCTTTCCCTTGGTTGAATTTCTTTAATAGAATCATCAAAAGAAGAATCGCTTCTTCTAAGTTGTTTCTTGGTATGTATGAGCCTTCGATCTGAGAACCTAAACTCGGTGCACTCGCTTCGACTCCAGAATGTAGAAGAAAAACCGCGAAATCTTTCTGAATCCTCGCGCAAGAATCGTTATTGAGATTCCATTGGCTTAAAAGCGCTCGTCGGTAAGCAGATATCGTTTCTTGATAGTCGCCGGATTCTTTCCATAACGCCGGAAGTAATTCCACGGCGTGGCTTACGGTTTCGTGAAGTTTGTTATCCACTTGTGCATCCCATATCCCTTGCTGGAATATTTTCTCAACTGAATCAAGTACACTTTTGCATTCACGCGCCGCATCTGCCAAAAAAAGACAAAACCAACAAAGGAAAGATCAGATTTTAGAGACTGTCCCAAGATCAAAAACGCCTCAGATTGCTTCAAACGCAGATTTACGTGTTCACACGTGAAAAAACTTCAAATTTAAGAGGAAAATATCACATTTTCATAAGATCAAGGCCTCAGACGCTTCAAACGCAGATTTAGACGTTTACATGTAACAAAAATTCAAATTTTAGAGAAAAGAAGTTCACATTTTCATAAGATCAAGGCCTTAGATTGCTTCAAACGCAGATTTACGCGTTTACAAGCTTCGTTTCAAGGAAAACGCGCTATTATAACTAACATAAACAGCAAAAAGCAAAGAAATGGAGGCCTCAAAACGTAATTTTACCAGTTATTCTGCCGAGTTTTTGAAGGGATTTGGCTTTCAAGTAGATAGCTTCAAGAACTAAGCTAGCAGCATGTTGAGAAACTGATGGTGGCGGTTCACGGGGACCTTTTTTCTTAGTAACCGGTTTTTCGGGTGGCGCGGAAACTTGTAACCGTTGAATCGCTGATTGAAGATCAATACCTTCAAAGACACGAAGTGCTCCTTCTAAATTACCTCTTTGATATTCCAATCTTCCAAGTAATGCTCTTGCTTCCTGTTAAAACCATTAAAAAATTGATATGAAAAATCCTTTCTTTGATTCATGGAAGGTTTGGTTAAATTCACAAACCTCGAAATTGAGAGATAAGCCTTCTCTCAAAGAAGATTCAGCTTCTTGGATATTTCCTTCATCAAGTTTTGCTTCGACATCAGTTGTTTTCATACACATTCCATTTGCACAGAGCTGTCTTGTAATCTCATCTTCTCCGTTCTCGCTTAACTCTCCGGATTGATTGCCGAGCATTGTTCAACCTCTTTATAGACTCAACCGCATCAAAATTTCGACGTTTTGTCTCTTTATACTCTCTATTCTTTCAAAGCTTCAATCATCAATCCACCATAACTAGCAACTGTCAACTAGACAAAGCATGAAGGTCAGATTGACTTTAGTCAACGAAAATTTCCTTTGCTCACAATCAAAACATGTAAAGAGAAGAAACATGTCTAAGGCAGCCATTTTTGTGCAAATCGAAAGGACCCACCAAAAAGATATCAACTTTGTCATCTACCTGACTTTTTTATTTTGTTTCTCCTTTAGAAATCAAATCATTACATTAAACAATTCGAGATTACATTCTTTTATTCGATGTGATATGTTCTTCACATCAGCAAGATATTGTGATTTATGAATTTTAATTTCTAATTCTGGATGGAAATCAAAGAACAAATGTAGTTCCGAATTCAACTTAAAAACAATTGCAATGTGGGTCCTCATAAAGAAACAAATCTGTCAACGCCACTGGATTCTCCAGAGACCAATAAACAATGATGATGAAATTGAATCTCGACAGATATAATTCAAATTGTCTCGTTTCGATCACATAACAAAAGCTAATTTCAAGGAAAGTAAAGAAAAATCTACCGTACCTACGATCATCTGCTTCATGTTCCAGGAAAAGCCGATCGAATAGAGGTTTCGAAGCAGAAAACGATGAAGAAGAAGCTGCAGTAACGAATTTCGCGGCGAGAAATCGGATCTGAGCTCTAGGAAATAGGAAAAAGTCAAAATGTGAATCTGTTTGACGAAAGAGAAAGAAAGAAAGAAACCAAAAATACAAGAAACTTTTTTCTCTCCGTTCCTTTTTTGGATCTTTGTTATTATTATTATATGTTCAAAAGCGAAAACGGAGTCTTTAAGAGCCGTACGTGGTTCCGATGTTGCAGAACGTGTAACGGAGAGAACGAGAAACACACACTGTTCTGTTTTTAAACTCACTGTATGTAATTTCGACTGTTCATCAGGGGCATTTTTGTCATTTCGGTTAATAGTTCAGTAAGAAGTTCCTCACTGTTTTCACTATCTCAAAAATTGTTGTTACATGTAGCATAAATGATTTTAAGAGTAACTGTTTGCAATTCTTTCTTGTTTCTTTAGTAATTACAGAAAATGTTTGAACACTAAAAGAGACAACAAACCAAGAAAACAGTATAACAAAAAGATGATTATTTAGGAATCAGGAGCTTTTCTCTTCCTATCAGAGACAGATGAAACATCATCAAGTTTAGACTGACCAAAAACAGACCTGCAAAATCCCAAATTTTTTCTTGGATATTAGTTAGAATCAAAAACTACTTGATGGATTAATATCACATTGAGAAAGAAACAAGAATGGTGGATCACATCTCTTTACCCGCAAGTTGTACATTTCTTGTGATGCTCACAGAAAATAGACAGACATACTGAACATATATAACCCATATCAATAGTTTTCTTGTGGCAAAAACACCTGCCAAGTTTTTGTACATCAAAACCATATGTTATATGTAGAAGAGACCTCAAGTCATTGAAGAGTTTTTGATAACTTACGATGCGCGGAAATCAACCCCTACGGGTTTAGGAAGTTGTACAAAACTGCGTGAGTGCAAATCAGTTGCAAAGATCGTCTTTTTTTTTATGTGCACAACAAAACAAAAGAGAGTTAGTGATAATGTTAACAGATTCAACGTGTGTTTGGACTTGAGTTGAGAACATATATGTATACCGTTAGAATTTGAAACAATCCATCCAACTGTTGAGGTTTATGATGTATACCGCCGGTTATATAAGATGCCTACAAATATATAAGGTGAGGAATTGAAAGATTTAAGATTCATTTACATTTGCTTCAATGATATTACTACCTGCTGTAAAAATGCTGAGTTCTGTGTACCTATGTAACAGGAATCAATGGGAACCTAAAGAACCAAATCGATGAAATGACTTTAAGTAGAGATTTTCCGGAATTTGGAGAATGTAAATCCCAAAGAACCAAAACAAAGAGTACCATCAAGCGTTGAGCAGAGAAGATCGAGTTCATAACAGCTACATATCTAAAAACAAGAACAAAATCCTTTATGAGTCCAGACAATTACAAACATATCTGAAGATAATATTGATAAGTAAGGAAAAGGTTACAGAAGAACTTACTGTTCCGGGCCATCTGGAGAACCTTGCAAGCATAAAATCTGTATTTCATATACATATTCCAATAACACAAAAATCAGAACTTAAGCGACGAACGAGAGATATTATTCAAGACAAATTGATTGATACGTATACAATAGTGAACACGCACCCGAGGCTGAGGATGAATATGTCCAGAACGGAAAATCCTCTGTATATCTAACCGGAAAATCAAAGAAAACAAAAAGCATAGACTGAAAAAATGACATTGTTGGCTCTAGACATGCTATAAGTTGACCTGAGAACACACATAACGACCTAAACAACGGTTCTCCGTATTTAAACCCGATTTAGTCAAGAAGATTACTAGCACATGTCATATAAGCAGATAAAGAAGAGTGATCAAATGCTTTTGTTCAAGAGGATACAGCAAAGAGCCATGGAGAGTGATCCTGACAAAAGAGAAGAAGCAATTCTACCCTCAGGCTCATCTTCCTCATTGATGAGCTCTTCATCTTTAGTAGCAAAATCTTCCAATTTCTTAAGTAAAGAACTGAAAATTGCAGGCATTCCAATTCCAGTTCCACTACTCTCGAGATTCCCATGATTCGATGTCAAAGATGAATCGTAAATATAATCACAGGAATTGTTTCCAGTAGCTATAACTACAACTTGGTTCAATTGATTTAACCCTAAAACCACGTTAAGAAATGCAAGCACCTACATAAACACCAAATTCAATCTGACTGAAAAATCGAAGCATTTTTTAACAAACAATTTGATTTGCGAGAAACGCTTACGTGAGAGAGGAATTGAGAGAATGTAATTGAAGTAGAGCTCCAGAAAAGCGGATTCGTATCCAGCAACAAAACTAAAAGACTAACATCGTCTGTGACCAGAACAATCACACGAGAAAATCAGACCCGGTTTTTCTACGAATGCAGCAATAACGATTGGAATATGTTAGGGTTTCGAAATTAAAGACCTGAATACAGCTTAGAAGCAACGGAAGCCATAGTTTTAACAAAATCTAAGTCGGAGTTTCAGTGCCCGGAAAATCTTTCCAATAACGAAAGACATACGAAGGCTCCAGAGAGGAAAAAAATGATGACCTTACTTTTGAAGGTTTTTCCCAAAGATTAAATTGGGCTTAAAATTCATTGTAGGCCCATAATCAATTTGGGAGAAAGCCGATTTGGATATGTTATGAAGGTGTTTTTACAAAAAAGAATAGAAAAGAATATGAAAGTGTTAATTTGATTTTAAAGTTGGGAGGGTTAATCATGAAGTTTTCAATAGTCTTAGTAACAAAATGATTTAAATCTAAGAAAAAATTTAAACCCTAAAATGGAAGAAGAGTATCCAAAAATATTATGTAGTTCATTTACTTTAAACATATATTTTCATACAATAACCTTAATTGAAAAGCATTACATATTTTTTCTAATGATAGGGGATTTTAGCATTTATAAGTATTACATCTTATTGTTTCACGGTTAGGAGTTTCAGTATAACAGGGTTCCGACATCCACATTCATTGGGTAGGGTTCCAACACCCATTTTTCATAATGTTTGATCTCTAAAATTTAATATTAAATTTTGGTGGTCATGTTGACGACACAAAGTTTTTTTAATTGTCTTTTCTGTTAAGAGTGAGAAGAACTCAGGAAAGGAGAGTTTTATGGTAAACCCTACTCTCACTGTGGGAGGGTAAATTATTGGATAAAATGAACTATCTTAACTTAGTCGAATCTTTTAACGCCTTGTAATTTAGCTTAGTTGAGTTTTTTAGCACCTTCTACAAGAAATCATGGGGGTGCGCCGCCCTGATTACACGAAGACTCTCACGCGTTTATAGGTGAGATCACCAAGACTCGTACGTATACTCCATAACAGGATAGTGCGACTACACTGTAAAATATGGAAACGTAGAGGACAAAGTGATCATGTAGAAGAGTACATGGCCTAAACTGACAATGGCCCATAGAAATAGCATAGAGATCACCTTTCTAATACCCTCTTGGTCGGGGTGTATCCCCGTATACTCATGCCTTGGAGAAACATTAAATATAAGACTATCTAACCTTAAGAGCGTCAGGAAAAAATCTTTATAATCCGAAGTAAGTATCAAAATCAAGTTTTCTCAATTCATTTACTAAACTACTTTCACTTAACCCCATAAAATAATATTATTCCATATTATTCATCCAACCAATTTATTTTATATGTAATTTTTGTTGGGAAACCAGATAGCTTGGAACATCCGGTATACAATCTAAAATTTTTTTTTGTCAAACAGATTTAAAGTTCATACTTGAAATTTTCGAAATTCGTGTTTTTCTATTTATTAAAAAAAATCTATTCAACATCGGCTTGACTTGTGGAAGATGAACTTCACAAGCTTTCTCTGTAAACGATCAAAATCAATCAAATTCAAATCCTTAACCCAAGTTCTACTTTACTTTTGTTAATTAAAAAATGAAGAAGATTCATTCTTGAAAGTACGTAACGAAATTGAACATGATGCATATTATTTGACAAAACTAACCTCAATTTAGTAAAGAAATATTTGAAAAGATGTAGCTAGGTCTTGTTACAAAGACGCAAGGACCTCTGGCATTCGAATAATTTTGCAAGCTTTAAATATTCGTTTTTCTTAATTAAAAATAATCGGCATATAATTCTTTTTGACTTTCACATGATTAAAGTTATCGGCAGCTCTAAATTGGCAAGCTTGATTTTTCTATTCATAGAAAATTAATCAACTCAACGGACGTAATCACATTCAAATCACTTACCATGATAGTCATAGTCATTTTCACTGTCCCTTAATTGGCATTGACTAGCTTATCTTATGGTCTCCATTGGTTTGAAGTTTGAACCAATTCGAAAATATCAAAGTTAGTTCTTACGTATAGTCAGACATCAAATCATCCCTAATCATATACTAATATTTATATCTATCAAAATATTTTGGTTTTGTATATATGCATATATATATATATATATTTATATATACTTATTAAGACCAAAATTCCGAACTAATAAATTACTTAATCGTTCTTCAATAAAAAAATTAATTTATAGTAATACCCTTTTTTTTTTGTCACGATTTATATAATAGTACTATTAGTATATAAATATATATAGATGGAAATTCGGTAAAAAAACACCAACTTTTCACGAATTGCAAAAAAAACACGGATTTTCGGATTGAAAAAAAAGCCTGAACTTTTTTTGATTTGCCAATTTATTAACAAAGTTTACGTTGACTTGCCAAATCAAACACGTCGTTAAAAAAATTTAATGGAAAATTAGATGCCGTTTATTATGGTCATTAAGTTGAAACGACGTCATTCTGAGTAGAAGCGAAACGACGTCGTTTTACTTTTTTTTAGAAAATAAAAACATGTAAAACCCTATACTCGAACTCATGAACTGCACTTTGAACAAGAGTCTTGTCACTGGGCTACAAACACTTACATAGGATTATCAAACATACTATCTTTTATAGAGTCTTGACGAAACTTCTAACAGAATATCTAAAAATCTTTTTAATTTTTTTTAAAAAAGCAAAAATTCAAGAAAAATTCAGAAAAAAATAAATTAAATTAGGAACAATTCAATATTATTTTCTTTAAAAATAAAAAATAAAACTAAAATCCGAAATTTTTTAAAAATTCTAAAAATTGAAAAATGCTAAAAATTGAAAAATGCTAAAAATTAAAATTACACTCATAAATTAAATGATAAGGGTTAAATTTCAATAATATTCAATATAATCTTTCATAATCATATAATATTCTCATGAATTATAAATTGGTAAGAATTAAATTTCAAAACATTAAAAAAATTCAACGAAAGTCGTATGATTAGGATTTTTATTAGTTGTTAGCAATTTATATCCATATAAAATGAATAAAAATTTACCTATACAACTTTTGTTTTGTTTATGGAAGATTTATGAGAGTATAATATTATAAGACATATTATGCAACTATGCAACTTTTGTTCACGTTAATGGAAAATTTATTTTTATTTATGTTTTGAAATTTAATCCTTATCATTTTATATTTCATGAGAGTATAATATGATTATAGAAGATTCTATTAAAAATTATTGAAATTTAACCCTTACCATTTAACTTATAAGTGTAATTTTAATTTTTATACTTTTGGAAATTTTTAAATTTTTCAGAATTTATTTTGATTTTTTATTTTATAAGAAAAAATTTTAAAATTTTTCTTAATTTAATTCAATTTTTCTTGAATTTTACTTTTTTAAAAAGATTTAAAAAGATTTTTAAATATTTTGTTAGAAGTTTAGTCAATACTCTATAAAAGATAGTATGTTTAATAATCCTAAGAAAGTGTCTGTAACCCAGTGGCAAGAAACACTCTTGTTTAAAGTGCATTTCATGAGTTCGAGTATAGGATGTTACATGTTTTTATTTTCAGAAAAAGTAAAACGACGTCGTTTCGCTCTACTCAAAACGACGTTAACGACTATAATAAACGATATCTAAGTTTTGTTAAAAAATTTTAACGGTGTGTTTGATTTGGCAAGTCAACGTAAATTTTATTAATAAATTGGCAAGTCAAAAAATGTTTAGGCTTTTTTTGTCAGTCCGAAAATCCGTAATTTTTTTGGCGATTCGTGAAAAGTTAGTGTTTTTTTTTTTTTGTCAAATTTCTATATATATATATATATTATTGCGTGAATCAGTTATGCATGGCATTAATTAGACAAGACCTCTTGACTTAGCAATTATTAACATAAATATAATACGTAGATATACGATGGATTAAGTCGTCAAGCTCAGAGGCATACATGATACATGATGAGTTTAGTGGCATCCTTATCCTTGCTATAAGGTCCACTAATAATTTACTGTATCAACAATATAAACAAAGAGTAGAATCTTTGGCGTGTACAGTGTACTTCTTTGTAAATTGTAATTTAATTTGTGTAAGACACGCTGAGCCAAAAAATGGTATAAGAAGCTAACCAATTTTAACTATCTCTAATCTAAAAAGTTATGAAAAGCAACCACAATTAATAAAGGAATAAAAAGAAATACTACATCCCAGCGTACAAGTTTCAAGTCGAATTTCTCTCCACTAATGTATCATAGGCGATTAGGGTTTTAGATTTTTCGGCTTTCTTCAGCCATGCAAGAGATGAGTCCGTCAAAGGTTTTCTTCGCCATAACAGGATTTAGACCCGCCATTAGTCGCAATTGAAGACTTCAGGTTTGAAGATGCGATGTCCGATAACAAGCAGAAGAAGGTTTAAGGAGGTTGGAAAGGATCATGAAACAAAGCGGTCATGATCGAATGTAGTTCACAAAAAGGTTTTCGTGAAACAAGTGTTTGGAGTAAGAAAGGTTGATGTCGATTATCGAGTTGAAATTTCGAAAGAAGTTTTCATGGATGCTAAATCTCTATGGGATGATTTTTTGGTCGAAAAGTTTCTTAACGCAGCTCCCCACACCGCAAAAAAATCCATGTCATCATGAATAAGATCTTGACGCCCAGCGATAAGTCTTCATTGATCGATGTCTATGTTGTAGGCTCCACTACATTAAAATTCAGAATAAGGAACGTCTCAGTGAGGCAAAGAGCATTGAATCGAGGGATATAGAATATCATGAATATTCCTATGTTGATCTCTAAATATACTCCTTTGGATGAAAAAGATCAAACTGCTATGAAATTGATTTCACTATGGGTTACGCTTTCAAATGTTCCTCCTTCTCTTAACACAAATAAGGGGTTGGAGTTTCTTGCTACTGCAGTTAGAAAGCCGGATAGGCTACCCCTAAAACAGATTTGTGCCTCTATTTTAACGAGGATCATATTTTCATGGAGGCAAATCTCACTAAAGAAATTTCAAAATCATATTGGTTTTATATGAGGAGGAATGTGAACTGATAGTGGTAATTCAATATTCTTACCATTTGCTGTCTCCGAGATGCAGAAAATGTAACAAGTGAGGTCATAAAGATGAAGCTTCTTTGACAATAATGAAAGTTGATGGCATTGCTTCACCAAAAAGGTTAAATTTTAAAGAAATTTAGGGAGAGAAACAATTGGACACTAATAAAAAAGGCTTCCCTATGGTGGATAATAAAAAAATCAGTTACAACTTAGAATACGGGTTCAAAAATGAAAAAGTCAAAACTAATCTGACAACTGAGGAGAACATGGAGTCAAAAGAGCAAAGGTCTGATAATGACTCACAAAAGAATAGTCTATTATCACCCATGCTAAGTTAGCTTAAAGATCGGATAGTTATAAATTGTTCTTAAATCTTTTGAACTCGTGATATTATCAAACTCTAATACTTTGCTTTAAGCAAATTAAATGATGATGGATATTTAATAGAAAACATCAATGAAGAGTCTAAATCATATTAAAAAAATGGAGGTAACTAATGGGAATGCACATAGTACACTTTATTAAGCTATCAAGAAAAAGTTCGAGGCTCTGCCTTTAAGGAAATCTCTTCACCGATTCTCAAAGGGGAAGACCTTGGACATCCCCAACAGACTAGTGGTTTGCCAGTTGTTGGTGTAATCCTTGCTTCTTCGGACGCCATTGGGTGACGAAGAGTATCGTATTTCACTCAAACTAAAAGAACAAAACATTATTGGTTTTGAAAGATTTCTCCCACTCGTTCTTTTATTAAACTTTTTTGGATAATGGAGAGTACAACTCTCTACTTAGGCTCTTAAAACATATACTCTCTACTTAGGCTCTTAAAACATATATTTTTTGTTACATTGATATTCAAACACATATATTATGATTTATCAATAAAACAGTTATATGAAAAATGAATTACATTGCACGTAGTTTTTGAGCTTATTAATCCGCATATCTCTAGTTGAGGTTTCATGGTTGTTTATGGTCCAATATATTAAAGATGGTTATCATGAGCAATTCTTTTTCTCGTCTCTTTCTTTTTAGGGATGTAACCATTCAATGGTACACCAAACTCTCTAATTGGTCCTTCAAAGGGTGCTTCTCTATTATAATATATATATATATATATATATATATATATAAACCTTCTATATGTCTTTCTAGTTCTTCATTCCTCTTCCTCAATTTGGTTGTTGTACTATTCCTTTTTTCCACAACTTCCCATTTAGATGGAAATTTTAGTCATTATGACCTCATATATGTCATATGGATACTATGCACAACTTATGTCGGAGTATTCTTTATCGTAACCAAGGTCCCCTGCAAACCCATGTCCCATCTCCTTTAGATTCTCCGAAGAACGATGTGCCCATCTGATTTTCATATTGGTTCTCTGCATACCCATCCTCAGGCGAGTCTTGTTGGATCTTAAGCTCCATGCTTTGGACTTGTTGTCAGGTTTCTATCATCTAAAGAAGGATATCAACGTGCTCTCAAAATTGGTTACTCTCTTCCTGGCTCCACCTGAGTTTGCTTGGAAGCTAGGGAGGCAATAATAGAGATGTTCTTCTCTCCTTTTGTTGGGTGTGTCTGGTGTTCTTGTTATTGTTGTATATTTTCTCTTTTCGAATTTTCGTGGCATGGAAAGGAAAGGTTTTGCATAGTCACATTTTACCTAACTTTTGGGTTTTGCTTTTCTAGAGAATGTCTTTCCCTCTCTAATGCCAAATTTTTTTGTGAAAAAATGGTCACTGAACCACGTCTTTAGAAGCTTGGGCATGAGCTCTCAAGATAGATTTTGTAATGGGCTTTGTCTTCAACGGATAGTCATTGGCTGCTTTGGATGGGTTGGAACAGTTTCTAAGGTCATCTTGAGGTGGACTTGTGCACTCCGGAACTGGTTATCTTCATAGTTGGAGCCTCATGGCGTGGGTTAAAGCGGTTGAAGGCAATGTCCGATCCACCACGGAGCATGTATGCTGTCAAGATAGAGAATGTATTAAGTCCTCTAAAACACGATGGGGGTGTGTTTTTCAAAGATTCTACGATATTCAATTCAGCGAAAAGAAAAGAAGTACATGTGAGGAGGTTGGGAATCAACAATAAGTTTTGGAAATGGCAAGCCAAAGGATTGGAGTTTACTCCAAGCTGAAAAGAAAAGATGTTTCACAGAGTACTCTATCGTTTTAGAGAGTTGTGTGTAAGAGAAGAGCCGAAAGAATTTGGGGAGGGGGTGGGGCTTGGTTAAGAATGGCTAGAAAAGACAGAATTCAAGAGAAATTACAGAGGAGAAAAAGAAAAGATCTCTAAAGGTATGAGGAAAAATGGTTTTCTTTTAGAGAAATATCTCCAAAATGTTGGAACTTTAAGGTTTTCTGAGAGAAATGTGGGATCTTTGTTAAAATTTAGTGAAATCCGAGAGAAATTAGTAGTGAGAGAAGAAAAATTTACACACCTCCCATCGTATCTAGAGAAGAGTATTTTTAAAAGTTACCTAATCATAATGGTATAATATGTCAGTGGGATGATCTGACCATAAGTATGAACACTCGAGTGTTTTTTAACTAACATATTTGTCTTGTTGGATAAATGACATATAGAGTAATCTTGAAGCTCTCGAAAGCTGATGCAAGAGGAGGTATGAGGCAGAAGGCATTCATACCGTATGCCTTCTAGTACATTATCCTTGCATCCGTAACCATCGTATTGGTTTTGGTTACATAACCTTATGTTTGTTATATATATTTAATATTTTTATACGAGTTTCCATTTACTAAAAAACAAGTAAATTCTTTTAAAATAATTGGAACAAATTATTTTTTCTATTCGTCCCCGAGGCTGACAAGTGGGTGACTAGTGGCAGTGACGTCCCGTCGTTGAATCTTCTTCGAGGAACATAAGATGGATCCCATTTTTTTTTGTCTATATAAGTTTGGAGGTATCATTATCCATGCACAAAACTAAATCACGCAATTTATTATTTTTACATAACAATTAACAATGAAACATAATTTTCAACTATTAACATAACGTTAAATTAAGTAGGTATAGATTTAAAAATAAGTTTTGGCTATTTTCTTTTGGTTTAAAATAAGTAGGTATAGATTTAAAAATAAGTTTTGGTATTTTATATTTCTGTCGCGAAGCATCTCGTTTTTTTGCTAGCGCAAGTTCTTTCTCGATACATATTAAGAAGATAAGTCGCATTTATTATATCATGGGGTCTTCTCGATTTTAATTGTTATGCATATGCATTAGCAAAAACAGTACTAATTGTCAACACGTAACATCAATACTTTACTCTATTATTGATTTGTTGCCAAAAGTTACGAATTTGTACGCGTTTTGCTTTAGAATGTTCGCTTTTTGTTGATTAATTAATTTTAACGAATAAATAAAATATAAGAATTTCACTTAAATGTTACACCCTGCATGCATAAATTAACTATATCATGCTAATTAATTAATCCAAAATATACTGATATAGATTTATTTTATATATTCGCAAAAAAAAGAGCATATACGTTATACGTAGCTCTATGATTAAAAGGCAGCAAATGATTGTGAATACTACGCCCAGTCTGGCAATTTTAAAGCCCTTCATATCGTTGCTTCACTCTTAAGGATTACGTTAAAGGACGTTAAATAACTAATTTAACTTTATACATATGTTCCACTAATGTTGAAAATTAACCACAGTATAAATTTGCATCAAGATAATTTTTCTTTGTCAACAACATTGAAGATAAGTTACTTGTGACGTCCTCTATTTCCTATTTTTAACAAGAAAAAATCAAATTCATTGTTATCAATAATGGATTAAGATCTTAAGCTTGGTAAAACATCAAATGTTAAGAAACAACCAAAATCTTTTAAAAATCATTAATTATCACAGGATAGAAGAGCTTAGATTAGGTACTGTCTTATATACAATAAAAGGTTAATACGGATGTGAATTATGAATTAATAGTTCTTAATTACAATTTAGGTTTAGAAACAAAATCAAATTCAAGTTTTTGTGGTATGGATAATTACTCGAAACTTAAAGAGTCGTGTACGTACGTAGTAGTAAGAGAAAAATAAATTAAATAATTTATTTTTTATAACGAACATAAAAATGTAACTATATATATACACACGTTGATCATTAAGCTTAGTACAAACATCTCATAAATCATTTAAGTTTCATAAACTATAATGGCTTCATCATCATCAATATCAAATCACAAGATTCCAAAAACACTAGTAATGTTTTTGCTGATCATAAACTTCATATACCTAATTCAAACTACTTTAGCTGTGACCAATTCCAATTCCAACTCCCATTTCTCAAGATTCTCGAGACATCGTCAAAGCTCATCATCAAGAACCAAGCAAGGATTTCTCGCATCAGTCCAAGCGAGCATGAACCATGCTCTCTTGGCTCGTTCTCTCGCTTTCAATCTCTCTCTTTCTCATCGTACTGCACAAACCCACATGGTCGATCCCATCCACGATTGTCTTGAGCTGCTTGACGACACACTTGAAATGTTGTCTCGCATCCATACGGATGATCATGATGATGAGTATGTTCACACGTGGCTAAGCGCTGCACTAACGAATCAAGAGACTTGTGAGCAGAGCCTTCAAGAGAAATCTACGTCTTACAAAAACGGATTTGCCATGGATTTCGTCGCAAGGAACCTCTCCGGTTTGTTGACAAATTCGCTTGGTTTGTTCGTATCCGTGAAGTCGAAAGGCCGGAAACTCTTATCGGAGCAGGGATATTATATTCCAACGTCGGAGGAGCGGAGGCTTCTAGAAGCTTCGGTGGAGGAACTGAAGGTTGATGCGGTGGTGGCTGCAGACGGAAGTGGGACCCACAAAACCGTAGGAGAAGCGTTGTTGGCTGCGTCACTAGCGAGTAGCAGTGGCAGGACCGTCATTCACCTTAAAGCGGGGACCTATAATGAGAACATCAAGATTCCGACGAAGCAGAAGAACGTTATGTTAGTTGGTGATGGGAAGGGCAAAACGGTCATTGTAGGTAGCAGAAGTAATAGAGGCGGCTGGACTACTTACCAATCCGCTACCGTTGGTAAGATAAAAAAAAATTCAAATGTCTATTTTAGTTTCAAAAATGTGATTTTTTTATAACAAATTTCTAATTTGTCATACATTCAAAAGTCAATACTAATAATTTGGAATTAAAATTACCACTATTTTAAGTAATAGTATAGTAAGATGGATTCGTATATAAAATAATTTTTGACTTGTGTAAAAATATGATCCCAACTAATGTTACTTTATAAAAAAGAATGAATATAAACAATTTTCCGATTTTACGGTTCATTTTTCTCAATCTCCAAATTATTTTGGTTCGGTTATGTTTCAGACCATAACTGAAAGTGAGAGTGAATCTTTTGATACGGTTTGGTTTCATTCGATCGGTTGACAAACAAGTTTTTTTGTTTTGTTTTGGAAGCCGCTATGGGAGAGGGGTTCATGGCGCGGGACATAACCTTCGTGAACAGTGCCGGACCCAAATCTGAGCAAGCAGTGGCGCTCCGGGTCGGGGCGGATAAAGCCGTCGTACATCGATGCTCTATCGAAGGATACCAAGACTCACTCTACACACACTCCAAACGACAATTCTACAGAGAGACAGACATCACCGGAACCGTCGATTTTATCTTCGGAAACTCCGCCGCCGTTTTCCAGTTATGCAACATCTTCGCCCGGACACCCTTACCGGGTCAGAAAAACTTCGTGACGGCGCAAGGACGAAGCAACCCGGATCAGAACACCGGAATCTCGATTCATAACTGCAAAATCACGGGAGCGGCGACGAGTTATCTCGGCCGGCCGTGGAAGCAGTATTCGAGGACGGTGGTGATGCAGTCGTTCCTCGACGGGTCGATTCATCCGGCGGGTTGGTCTGCTTGGACGGGTAATTTCGGTCTCAAAACTCTGTTTTACGGTGAATATAGGAATTCGGGTCCTGGGTCATCGGTTTCGGGTCGGGTTAAATGGACCGGGTATCATTCGTCTTTGACGTTGACGGAAGCGGAAAGGTTCACTGTTGCGAGATTCATTGACGGGAACATGTGGTTACCGTCAACGGGCGTTAGTTTCGACTCTGGACTTGTGAAGTGAGCTTTAGTAATTAAGCTGGTTTGATTATCTAAAAGTTGTTATATAGTCATTTTAGTTGTGCATTGTGAATAATTACAACTGTGTGGTTATTATATAATCCCTATTGCTTATTATTATTTGTTTACTGCGGTGTAACTTCAGAAAAAAAAAGGTTCTCGAATAAATTCCTGGATTGTTTGTACTAAGAATTTGTAATGTGTCAAAGAAAATCAATAGTAGAACTCATTTTCTTACTCATCAACTCTCTCTCTCTCTCTTTTAAACTATTGCAAAGTCTTATCAATTGTTTTGTTCAGTTGGTAACTTCAAATAAAATATATACATTCATTTTTCTGAATATTGAAATTTGTAGACTTTAAATGGTAATCACAATTGAGAATGTGGCAGACGCTATCTGGTTGTGTTGTTACATGTCAGAATTTAGCGTACTGTCATTTGGCTTGAATCGTAATTTTTCAAAATGTAGAGGGGTCGAGGAATCGATTAATCACCTCATCTTTGAGTGTCCCCTTGCTTTACAAGTCAGGGCATTGTTTTCTTTGCCCACACTTCCAGATTTCTTTCTGAGTATCTCCTTATACCGAAATATGAACTACCTCTTTTGGAGGACCAAAAATTCGGATTTAGTAGAGACAGAACGGGATCTTTTCCCTTGGATAATGTGGCATAGTTGGAAAGCGAGAAATGAGAAAGTCTTCAATGGCAAGAATGTTTCGCCAAATGATACTCTTCAGATAACGGTCTTAGAGGCGGAGAGTTGGAGATCGGCCAATCAAAAAAATGAAAAAGACGAAGAGGAGGAGAGTACGGAAGCAGGTGCTTTAAATAAGTCCCTTCAGTCATCTCAGTCCCTTACATATCACATATATGTCTCTTAGCATCGTCTTGGAACAATGAGTGGACTAGGGTGGTACCTACGAGATACCGGTGGCCACTACCTTTTAGGAATACAAGGATGTCGACATAGTCCTTCATGTTGAATTAGACGGTCTTCTTTAGGCTATGTCTTGTCTTTAATAGAGGCAATTCGTTTCAGTCAGGTTAGAAACAAACTGCTTGACATTGATTTCGATGACCAAAAATCATTCAGATTGGCTTACTTTCTACGCGGATTTGGATTATTTCACCACACTTCGTACTAAATTTTCAGATTTCACTTTAGTTTTCATACCTAGATCTTCTGATGGCCGTTCCGATGCCCTTGCAAAAGGGATAAGAGCACGAGGTTCTCTATTTTTCCATGTTAGCTATGTAAGATCGGTTTGGTTTAGCACTAATGCAGACCTTTGCCCGCCGGTCTAACTAATGGATGGTGTCTTTAATATCACAAAAAAAAAAATATTATTTTTCTTTTCATTTCTAGTTCTTTTTATCATTTACAAAAAATATTTATTATATATAATTCCTTATCATTCTTTATTTTTAGAAAAAAATAATTAATGAACAAATGTATTTCTTATCAAATTTGACAAAAGAACAAAATAAATTCTCTTCATTCCTCCATTATGTTTATTTCATATAGTTTTTTCATATCATTTTTTTTCATTTTTTTTCCTAATCATACCACATTCGCAGTACTTGCAAAATATATATTCATCATTTTTGCCCCAAGAAAACTTGTAGATGGAATGCATATTTATCTGTCATACAAAAAAACTTGTTGATTTGTAGTAAACCAAACTGTCACCTATTGGACCAAAATTGTGGCCTATGGATAAAGGGCAAAACCCATGTACTGTTGGTTTTAAAGCCCACAAATAAGTGAGGCAAACAAAGGTTTTTGAAACACACAAGTACCTTAGTACAATAATGTATTTTTCTAGTAAAAAAATAACTAATGTTTGATTATTGTTTTATACTTTTGTAAAAAGATAATATTTTGTGTGTACAACGAACGATTTAATTATGATATTTATTGGTTATGTATTTTTTTATTGAATCATTCTGGTCAAATGGTTGGTCTACAAATAAATAATTTCCACATTAGTCCAAATTCTAAACCATGTAAAATGCGACAGTTTTGATCTCCGGAGATATTCCACAATTATGGATTAGTTTGTATATCATAGTCATAGATTCATAGTGTGGACATGTGACAGTATTTATTTAAAGGTTTGGAATTAGCTACAAATTAATTATTTCTTTTTCTTTAACTATGAGTAGTAGTTAACTAAATTCGTGTTGTTTGGACCGTTGGTCTGAATATGCATGCAAGATGAAATGTGTAGAGATATATGTAAAACATTCTAGATATTTTTTGTTCAAATCTATAGTTGATAGTAATAAAACACACTTTTGCATATTGCATGCACATCCGGTTGTATAAGCACTCTTCGTAACTTGTAATTTGTGAGCGATCGAAAATACAATATTATATAACTTTTGTGAGAGCCTTGCCAACTAACCATAATTGAAGAATAGTGATAAACAATAATTAAATGTTTTAAAAAGATAATTAGGAAGTGGTCTACGTTTGGAGTATTAAATTCTTGCCTCTCTAACCATAGGCAAGACTGACCCACCTTTTTTCACGGTTCCGTTTTTTTAACTCATAGTACAGCATAAATAATAAATTACATATATTATTTGCATTTACGTACGTGTGTATCAGTATCTTTATGTGTACAATAAATTCATCCCACGTGCAAAGCTTTTGTTTCTGTCTGTTTATTTGACTTTTTAAGGTCTATAATTAACAAAATTGTTAGTGTTACAGTATTATGTACTTGGACCCGAAATCCTAACATGTTTAGCTAGTACGATCTTTTCTACTATTCATAACACGATATTTTTCTTTCAAAGATATTTTTGGTTCACACCTTAAAAGTTCTATTCGATTTATTTAGACTTCTCTTTGTTGATTTATAGAACAAACATTTGTTAAGGCTCAAACCTGAGCATTGATGAAGGAAAAAAGAAGACAAAAGGTGATATCTTTATTCCTTCTTTTGTTGATATTTTGATGTTTACAAAGGATTCTATATATACACTTTGAAAAATACTAGACACCAACTAGTATTCGGATAAACTAGGGAGAGAATATAGCAATAAAATTTTGTCGTTCAATAAGAGAACTCCAATTTTCCGCAAGATAGATCTAAGACGGCTCATTTTAGAAGCAGTATCAGACAACGATTGTCAATCACTCTCAGTAGAGCTTTTTGCTAAAGTGGATTGTGATATTATGTGGTTTTTCGGGTTTTATAACCTATGTATTTGTTAGTTTTAAATTCTTTTGTATAGGTATATATATTATATAATAGATGTTTTGAACATTTACGATGACTTGGAGAAAGTGAAGCAAAAAGGAGCAAAATCGATAAGTAAAAGATGGAGTCTCGGATATGACTTTCAGAAGTTTAACATTGGTTGAAAGTCTTCCCCGCACTCAAATTTGACGAAACCGGTTCCAAAAAAAAAGATATGGAAGTTAGCTTTCATCTCCAAGTGGTTTGAAGTGATTCACATGTGTGTAGTTCGAGATATGGATGTTTTAGTGAAGACATGTCTGATCTGTCGCAAACTGAAAAAACTGTCCAGCTCTCTGAGATCGTGTCGATCGACACAGGGAAGCGTGTCGATTGACACGGACTCTGCAGGACACAATTTTTAGAGTCATAATTGCCATTTTTGCCCAAATAAAACCCTAATTGGAAAAGAGAACTTCTAAGACGTCTCATATGTTATAAATACATTATTTAGGCCATTATTTTTAGGTCATGCTTTACTACTTTCTAGGTTTTTCAGAGAGATTGTTGGAGAGCTTTTGGAGAGACAAATCATGCACTCTTGTCTACCTTCAGAGAAGATTCTGAACTCCTCTTTCTTAATATCATTTATGTTTTCCATTCTATTCATGATGTTTGCTTCATTCACCATGTCTGAGTATATTCATAGTTAGGTTTAGGGATTCCAAAGGTTTGATGAATCAAGGTTAGGTTTCTTAAAGCTAGGGAAAACTTAGGGTTCTTCATCTTACTTGTGCTTATTTACTTAGATCTACACTGATCACCTAGATATAAGTCTTTGATTAACTAGCAAACCAAAAGTTGAGTTAATTAATTGGAACATAGTTTAGATGAGCAAGTTATTCTAATTACAAAGGAATTTGGGTTAGATAGCTTGTGAACTTAACAAACTTAATTGAATGCGTACTTAAATCGCTAGAATTCACAAAGGAATTTGGTTTTCTAGCTGCCTAATTATAGTTAGGTTTTGAGCGGAAGCTGATTTCCTAAGGCTTGGTGATTTGTGTTATAGAACGGTTATTCATTAAATTCCCTAGTAATTCCCACTTTGATTCGGATTTTCTGAGAATATCCCAGCACCTAACGCTTTTCCTAAATCAGTTTACAACAACTACATCTCGTGTTTTACTTATTCTTGTTTTAACAATTATTTATTGTATAACTTAACTAGAAACTGGAGTTTATTGTGTTCTTAAAGAGTCTATGTGGATTCGATACCTTCTATATTACATTTGCATTATACTGTGCACTTGCAGTAATTAGGGAAAAATTTCTCTACATCAGGTTGCTTCTTTGAGGAACATGAGATCAAATTTTGACCAAGAAAGATACATAACCACCAATGGAGTGTTTTGTAACATGATAACGAGCCCACTCACAATTCGAGTAAGCTCTCAATGTCGAGTTTGTATATTTTATAAATGAAATTCCTATAGTGATAGTATTCTTTATGTATCGGAAAATCTTTTACAACAACAAAACATCAACCATTGTATAGGAGAATGCGTCTTCTATCAATTGACCACATATTATATATTTGGTCTAATTAGAGTCGGTTATTTTAGCAAGCTAAACTCCAGAAGTAAATTGGATTTCAAATAGCTCTTCTTGATTAGCAACTATGTTAGGTTGTAGTGGTAATGATGTATGCATAGGGAATAAATCACACATTGCAGTAGCTAACACCATATCTTAAATAAACTTTTCCTGATACATGAATAGCACATATTTATTATATTTAGCATGAATGCCTTGGATCTAAATCTAGCTTCTTCAAGGCAGAAGATGTGCTTATGAACATGTTCATCTCTACGTTCTTTGTCAAGACCAGCGAAACAACACAGGTACACGCGCAAGGACGAGTGATGTTGTAGTATTCGTCCCACATCTTAGTGAGACAGCCATAGTATTCAAGCACTTTTGCCTATTTTGTTTGCAATTGGTGATATGGTATTTGCAATGTTTAAAAATCGGACCCGCGATCGAACCGGGACAGGTCTTGGACCGTGAGTCAATGTGGTTCGACTGGATTTGAATGGGTTCAATATTTTTTTAAATAGTGATATATTAATCATATATTTATAACTTTGATATTCAATTATAATTTTAAGAATAGAAGAATGATGGAAAAATGAAGTCTAATCATCAAATATCTTTGGAAAAGTAAAACCATATATTTGATATAAATATAAAAGGAAAAAAAGTAATGACAAATTTTCTAAAATCCCAAAGTTCCATCGGTGATATAAATTTTGATGTGTTTAAGTTAAACCCGGGTTAACCGGTTTTTTGGATTAAAAAAAAACCGGGTTTTTGCCAATTTGATGTGGATTTTTATCCGGTCTAATAACCACTTGGTTTTATCATCAACCCAACCCGGATTGCCATATGGTTCGCGGTTTAATTCGATCGGACCGCCGGTCCGGTCCGGGTTTAAAAATATTGGGTATTTGAGAAGATGTTCTCGTACATTGTTTTTAACAAAGAACCGCACATGTAAAAATTCCAAAACTTGTAAGCATTCATGAGGATGAGTAACTGTAGAACGTAGAGGGGGTCGATATAAGTACAACCGACGACCATAGAGTTGGTGGAGATCTAACGCACACTATCAAGATTAGAAACAAGTTTAACAATGGAACCGCCGATAAACCATATCTCTTATTTGGCTTGCAATGCAAAACTCTGTGACGCACTCTGAGTAATTTTCTTTGCGTAGATCGACCGGTTTAATGAGAAAACCGAGATAATCCAAAGGATGTAGCATGTGAGGATATTTTGGAGCAACGAAATTTTCGGAAAGACTAGAAGCGATAATGATAATGAAATATGCAATGTGGTAGTTATGATCATAAAACCAAGTAGACTAAAGATGATGAGAACGATTTGTAATAGTATGAAGGTAGAAGAAGATTATAAAATCTCAGCAACTCTAAAGGAAGAGAAGCGGAGACGATGAGCAAGGATGAAAATTTATGAAAATTTTAGGTATAAGAACTTTTTTGCTTTGATGCCATGAAAAAATCAATAAGAGAATAATTTGATGTATTTTGTTTGTACTCTTTTTTGTTTACAAAATCAATAACAGAGTATTCGTATAAGAATATTTTAACCTAGGTGTAAAAGTATACGTTAAAGTACAAACAATAATATGCAATATCTTCATGCTCTAGTAAGAAATTTTCCATATGCATTGCAGAACCGCGAAAATGCGGATTGAAATCACAACAAAATATAAACGATAATGTTAAGAAAATTGATATTAAAACGCGAGTTGAAAATCGATTAGAAGTAAGACGAACACTGAGTCGAGATATGATCTATTTTCTTAACTCAATAAATCGTTCGTAATGTGTGACAGTTTGAATGCGATTTTCGAATCCCAGGATAAAACCGTGATAAAATGTTTTACAACACCCTAAACAGAATATGCGAACTTAAACGCTATAGCTCTCAAGACACTTACTTGAATGAAGGACGAGAGGATATTCTCTGAAGGAACTCTTTGGCTTTTGCTCTTCGTTTCTCTGACGAATTCAGGATGAAGAATGAGGGGAGGAGGAGGCGTCTATTTATATGGGAAGGTCGGCTTAATCTCCAAGGAATAAACTTGGGTGAAAGGAAAGAATATTCTAAAGGTCCTTTGCACGCAAGTAAAACGATATGAAAATCTTCTGTAATGATCAGGACGCAATGAGCAATGAGCAACGAGAACGAGCCCGATCCCAGTCTGACGACGGCGTGTGTGTGATTTTGCATAATATCTTTTTACTCCCACAATGCTTTTGAACCTTGTTGTAGGGACACTCATATATAAAACAAGATAATTTCTCTTGTGTTATGTGAGACTTTTACACTTCTACACAAAGGAGTTATAGCAAATGAGAACATTTCATTTCAAAAATTCAAGACCCAAGTCTCAAATGAGTTTACAATACTCATTTGCTTATCAAACTTCATTTTTCATTCATATTTAAACTCAATATTATAAAATCGAATGCTCATTAATAATTGAATAAAATTTTAGTTCCAACATATATTACTTAGATGTTAATTTTTGGTATATAACCATAAAATTTCTCTACTCACTCGAGAAAAAATCTATTACAATACTAAATCGTTTAGAATTACGAGAACTAAGAATGATGCTTTGTAGTTGGTGGAAATTAAACTCTAACCTAGATCAAATCTTTTGCCACTCTAACCTAACTTCTAAACTGTACCATTTAGTTATTACAATCCTCATGTGGCCATTTTTTGTTTTCAATAGTCTAGATTTTAGTTCTATACTAGATTTTTCCAATAAAACAGACGAAAATTAATTCACAATGAATAGATTTCGTAATTCTTATAATTTTAACATTTTGATACAAATTTTTTTTAAAAAAAACATTGTGAAACTTTAATTGAACTCAAGATTATCCATTACAAAAATAAATGGTCGTGACATTTTAAACAGTACGAAATCAATGTTCTTTAGAAAAAGAAAGGAAAGAACAGGAGCGCCGTCATGTTATCCACCGGAGAAAAGCATAACGGAGTCACGTCAGCAATTACGGAGCAGATTCGCCGACAGTTATAACGTCAAGCTTAATCAGCCGTCTTCTTTTCACAAACCGTAATTAAATACCTCCCACGCCCCACATTTCTTTTTCAATATCAACATTTAAAATATATATATATCTGAAAAAGAAAAAAAGTAGGCGTCAGTGCTGACGTGTCTTTTCACACGTTTCTAATTTAAAACGTCAATAGAATTAGTTAACTCCTTTCTCAGTTTAACACAATAGTCTGTTGCTGGGCCAATAGCCTTTTGTTATTTTATATTTGTTATTTGATTAATATATAATTAGCACCAATGACTAAATTATGAATTAACAAAAAAGGTTAAGAGGAGAATCAAATAAAACGAATGGTGTAGTTAATACTAATTATAATTAAAACAGAAAAAATTAAAAGATAAAGATAAGAGAGAAAGAAAAGTGGGGGTCGGTAAAGGCCATAGCCATGTGCCTTCATGTGGTGGTTGGCCCATTAGTGGACCCACTTTACCACTTCTTCAACTCCTTCTTTTAGTTATATTATCAAAACCTTATTATTCATTTGGTTTCTCTCCTAATATCAAATTATTTTTTTGTTTTCCTGGAATTCCGTTAGCTGTTAAACTTTAAACTATTTTTTTATGATAGGTGTAAAATTGAAACCTTGTAGAAAAGGGAATTTTGGAGCTAAACTTCAAAGAAATATCAAAGAGAATGAAATATAATAATATTAATTATAAAAAATGTTAATGGCGTGAAAAATACGTCCGGCGGCAAAGCGGCAGGGAGAGAGTGATTAACACAAAAGAGATGGGACTAATCCTAAATTATAGCTTTAACCAACCACTAATCGTATTCCTCAAGTCTCTCTTCTCTCTTTCTTTTCCAAAAAGAAAAATGTTCGTTTGGGGTTTTAATATTTCCATGGGTTGTCTCTTCTAAATTGTTTATATTATTTAGTGTATATAAATTAAATCTTGGTGTCATCTATTGGTCAATTGAGTTATTTCATATAATACGAAAAGATATATATATATCTATATATATATATATAATGTGTGTGCATGTGTATTGCTCTCTCGCATGGTGAATATTTTTGTATGATCTTGATCAAATCTAGCACGTTTTATCTTGATATATGATGATACGAACGGCTATTATGTCATTTTATTTCAATTTGGTTATACTTTCAAAACTAATGTATAGTGCAAACTGGGGATCAAATAAACATCCTCTCAATGATCAGTTGTTTTACGAGCGTTGGATTCTTGCTGAAAATTGTTGTAAGATATTGAGCAAGTAAGTGATTGATTAATTGATATTTTTG
This sequence comes from Euclidium syriacum, assembly GCA_900116095.1. Classification (NCBI taxonomy): domain Eukaryota; kingdom Viridiplantae; phylum Streptophyta; class Magnoliopsida; order Brassicales; family Brassicaceae; genus Euclidium; species Euclidium syriacum. The sequence continues at coordinate 3,041,432 of FPAK01000012.1, read as the reverse complement.
TTTATTCTTTTTAGGTTTTTGTGTTTCGAGAATCATGCCATCTTAATCATCATTAATGCATAATGATCAACTCATGTTAACATTTTTCTTTTAATTGACATATCAACTAATGCTAACATAAATACATAACATTTTAGATAAGATATATAGCTTACCTAATATTATCATAATAGTCTCTATTAGCTGTTCACGTTTAATTAATCCATACGCATTCGTCACTAAAATTAACCTTTTATGAGAATATACAAATAAACATTAAAAAATGTGGTTGGAATCTTATTCCATATTTTGATGTCTCCTCCTAATTGCTCCTTTTTTCCGTTTACACAAAGCTATGGGTCAAAAGGGCTCAATTAATTTGCGTCTACGTAAACATCGTCCGAGTTATAATTTCTTATAGTTGAGATATATATATATATTATCGAAAATAACTGAGTTTTATTAATCTATTGGCATCACCCTTTTTCTGCAAGCCAAAACATCATTTTCCACTAAAATGTCCACTTATTTATTCAAGACTTTATAACCCTAGGTGTATGTGTTATACTTATCCGAAATACTTGGGTGTTGCTAAATAAAATTTATCATTCATTTGAAAACTCTAAGACATTACAACTAATGATTTACTACGTTTAATAATCGTACACATATAGAGAATTTAACATCCCAAACAACCACAATACTCAATAGCTGAATCTTCAAAATTTTGAAGTAAACATTTGCATATATTCTTTATAAAACTTTTTTTCTTTTGATTTGTGAATAAACTACCAAAACATTAAATATAAAACTGTATTTTTCGGTACCATTGAAGAAATATAATACTACACCACGTCGTGTTTGACGGGTCAACAAAGCTCCAAAGTTCAAGCTTTCAAAGCTGATAGCATATTTTCTTTCTCAATTGATCTATGAATATGTAAAACATGAATTAAGAAAATATCTAAAATACCAAACATCTTTAATATCTTATATTAAACAGACATATAAACAGGGTTTGAATAGTTAGTGTTGTCTTGTGGCATAAAGAAAACCATGTATGTAGACAAAAGTTGAATATAAGGAATAAAAACTCTCTCTCTCTCTCTCTCTCCCTCTCTCTCTTTCTTTTCTTTATTTATAACCCTAAAATTGTGTTTCTCTCTTTTCTAAGAACCCAAAACAATGGCCTCTTCAGACAAAACCATAAACACAGACGTCCCTGAAAAAGACGTTTTTGCCCTTCACTTCCTTCAATCCCTCTCAAATCTCAGAACACAAAACCCTATCGATTCTCCTGACAAAGCAAACGATCGTGTGAGGAAGATCAAGACAGCTGCTTACGTCTCTATGGCTAAAGCAGCCGGAGGGAGTACTAAGCGGCTATGGATCAAAGCCCTCTTGCGCCGAGCCGCCAAAGATAACAACAAGATCAAGATCGTAAGATTTTCTAGGAGATCAAGGAAGAGGGTGACGACGTGGCAGAGGAGGAGAGTTCCGGTGGTGGAGAGGCTAAGGAACCTTGTTCCGGGAGGCGGGGAAATGGAAACGGCAAAGCTGATGGAAGAGACGGCTCATTACATCAAGTGCCTTAGTATGCAGGTCAAGGTCATGCAGTGTCTCGTTGATGGCATGTCTCCCAAATGATGATGATCATCATCATGCATATAGAGATACGACAGACATACACAGTATATATTCTTATATATATACATACGTGTAAGATAGGAATACGTATATGAATTGTGTGGATATGTATTATTCTCGAAGTGACGAAAGATTTTTTCTTCTTTTCTTGAATTTTGATAATAGTGGATTTTTAATATTTATCGTGATATATGGCCGGTTTAAGTCGGTATTGCTGTTATGTATATAAATTTATAAAAAAATTATCAAAAAAAAAAAAAACCTTCTAAACATTAGGGTTTGGGAACTTGCCATTTGGAGCTATGCAGCACTTTCTTTTTCGCATTTAGCTACGCACTACTTTGGTTCCTCGTGATTGTAATTTATGAATGATGTTTGGTGTTTCTATATATATAGTTATAATCATAGAGTATAAATTTTTATTTATAGCTTATAGTACATATTTGATATATTATTGTTATTATATATTTTAAAAGAAATTTATGATATAAGTAATAATATGTGGTTTATTAAAACTATATGAATCTTTTCATAATTAAATGTTATATTCAACAAGTATCACATGTTTTGAAATATATTTCTTTAAATTAGTTGCATATATTTTACTACACAGAATATTCAATTTTGTACGAAAAATCTTATTTTACATCTTTTCGTTAACTCTCACACATTACAGTTCATGCCGGATTGAACTCGAATGGTATCACAATAACAAAAACACTTATAAACTCCGATTAAGAATTTGTTTTGTTTCTAATCACACTTTTTGGTTGGAAGGATTATATCTACACGTCATATAGTATTATGCAGTTGTTCATACTTATATGTCATACGATTGTCCTACTTTATCAATAATTAGATACGTGTACATAAATAATTAAATACACTGTTGGTCAATTCCACATCAAATATTGATTCGTGCATCTAAAACATAAAACCAATAAATAATAGTTTGTACATTCTCATAATTCTATTTAAATTGGGATAACTTAAGATTTAATGGAAGAATCAGTAGACACTAGACAGTAGAGAGGAAATTTGCATTAATTGAAAATACTACAAAATGATGGTTACAAGAGAAATGCGAGTCTGAATCCAAAGAGAAAGGTCAAAGACTCTATACAACGTGTTTTTTTTTGTTTGATCTCCCCAAAAACAAGAAAAAGTGTAGGATTCATATTACAGTTTCTCATTGTGTATTCGAGTTAACGTTTTAACTTTTGTATCAGCTTTTTTTTACATCTCTTCTCACATAAGTAATCTGCCAAAGCTTTTTTCTCCAAGTCCTTGTGAAAAGCTGATTTAGTTTTGATTGATAAACACAACCATTAGATTGTTATTATGCTTCATCCAAAGTACCTTCTGGTGTGTGAGATTCTGATTCTTCTTCAATACCATAATTCCATAGTTCTTTAAGCTCTCCTCTTACCAATCCAAGTATCACAGCCAAACCTAAAGAGAAAAACAACAAAACACATCATGTCTTGTCTGAAAACGACGGAGGAGAAGAGTCTTCGGACTTACCGAGTGTACAGGGAACGATGTATAATAGCGCAGGTTGGCCATGTCCATCCATTAGATAAAGACCTAGATATGTTAGTAACAAACCTACAAAACAGAGCATGAAGAAACTTTATGTCTCAGTAAAAGTTTCAAGATTGTAAACTTAAGCAGCCATTTTCGATTATGCATGGACTTACCTACTCCATAGCCGATAGTTAACCAAAGAAAGTACCCATTTGATATTACCCTCTTTTTGATCTTGTCATATCTGAAACCAAACAGAAAAAAGCAAAGATTTATTATAAGGTTTATGAAGATCTGAGAATGGAATTGATTGTAAGTACCTTGAAGCAAAGGAAATGAGTAAACCAGGGAAGAGGATGTCACCAAAACCAATCATGTCATAACCACCCCATGGATCGAAAAACCGAGGAATTCTAAGTAGCATCGGAATGGACTCTCCGGTGCTACTGTCTCCTTGAGCAACCTATAAAGAAAACGAAATCATTAATAAGAATACCAAACTAGCTAACGTAACTTTGCTGAAAGAGGAACTCACCACAATCATAACGCTCTCGTGAAATATCAATGGTGATATGAAGACCCAGAAAATGTCATAGACAAACGCACAGCATAAAAGTACAGTAGCAACCTGGATTTACAGAAAATACTATCAGCATCGAAACAGAGTACCATCATAAATCATTGAAGAACAAAGCCAGAGTTTAAAATTACCTTGATGTTAGGTAATCGAACCACTTGTAAGGCTGTGATCATCAAACAGATGCCCTGTCAAACAATACAACAATGATTATTTTACTCATAGTGCAAACAATAAACTAAGTTGACAGATAAAGCAGAAGCAGAGAGCTAAGAGAGTTACCAAAATGTCTTGGCCAACCCAAGAATACGAGGTGTGGCGTTTCACAAACCAGAAAACAGCAAACGCCAGACAAACTATATTCACCAAAAGCGACAACAATGACATTGTACCGAGCAATGGGAGCTTCACTGATTTCCGACCAAGATGTTTGCATTTTCTGGAGGCGGATCACAAGATATATATCAGTTAAGAGTTGTTAACCAGAAAAATAAAGAAGATGAGAACTGATATAATTAGGACGGTTTCTGGAATACCTCAATGTAACAGCCATAACAATGTTATGCATACCCTGAAAACAATAGCCACTTCATCAAATTGACGGAAAAAGCACATATACATTCAAACTAAAATTTCTACATAGGTGCAAAACCACCACCAGTGTTTATGAAGTTACCTGCATGCCACCGATGCAGAAAAATATGGTGAGTACCCATACAAACCACGATGACATGAAGTAGAATAGAAGCAGCAAAAAAATGGAGGCTGTTACGATAAAAAACACAGCACCAGTGACACTTATATCAAGAATTTCCTTCTCTGGATCATCTTTTCTAGATGCCCCACTTGAAAATTCCTGGAGAATAAAAAAATTAAGTTTAACATCATAACAGCTACTGAGTCAAATACATTATCTATACAGCGAATCTCGAAAAATGTACAATAAGTATATAGAATTTTAAAGGTAATTAGTTGTAAATGATGTGACGCAATAACCACAATTATCTGGTAAAAATACAAATGGAGAACACCAAATTAGGACTTGAAAGATATTAACCTTTGCTAAAATGCTGTAGGATTCATTAGCTTGGTCAGGATCAGTAAGCTCTGACCATAGTGATGCAACGATAACAGTTCCAACAGCCATGAGCAATAACAATCCTGCTGTGAAGTCCACGACAGGACGTTTTGGTGCAAACAACAAAAGCTCAACTGCATCATAAACAAAAAATATGACTTTAGAGATAGAGCATTAACAACTAGATGAGAAAAACTCAAAGTATTAAATCACAAGGGCTCACCCCTCTTGTGTTCTACTATAGACATGTTGAGAGCATCTCCGCTTGACTTAGAGATCATTAAAACAGGTATGCTCACATTTAGAGATGTATCCTTTTCCATACATCCCATCTCATCAAGATCTGATAACATAACTAAAATTAGATAACACAAAGCTACGAAACATGAAAATTCCAATCCAAAAAAAAATCAAACCTTCTTTGTCATTAATAACCAAAAGTGCAGAAGCACCAGCTGCCTCTGCATTTTTTGCCTTCTCTGTGAAAGCACAATTCCCACGAATCGACAAAGCAATATGTCCATCTAACTGAAACATCAAATGAATGTGCATGTCAACAAGAATATACACAATATAAAGCCATATTGTATGGATCTGTGTTCGGCACCTAATTCAAAAAGAATGTAACACTGACCCTGGAAGAGAGATTGGAACAAGAATCCAAAGGATCTACAAAAGAAGCTGGGAATCTAATGGCTTGATCAGCATCAGAAGGCAACGGAGCTCCGAATTGAGCAGTTAAGCCAGTAAGGAAGTCACCTTCAACGCCATCAACCCAATTTAAGACTTTAACCTGTACGAGAAAGCATTCAATACCAACGACTTTAAGATTTGATTCAGGTCTTCGCATTAAAAGTAAAATCTCGATCAATCAAACTTCCGTCAACCAGAGGGTGATTGAATACGAAGCAGAGACTCGAAAGGAGAGAAATCTCAGAAACGAAATTACCATTTGAAACTTATTTGTACAACCAGGACTCTCGAGGAGGCTGGAATCGTCGTTCCAGGACGCATCTTCGGCCGCCGCGACGGTAAAACCTAGCAGAAGGAGAATCACGACTATCGCAGAGCATTGGTGACGACGGTGGTTCGGCGGATCAGACGAAGACATGACGCAACCGACGGAAACAAATCGGAGAGAAGGGAAGGAAGAAGACAGATGAAGAGTTGCAGTTGGAAGAATCTTATCGGACGGTCGATTATATACTCTTTAGTTTTTTTCCTCAAAATCTTGCGATTACTTTAATAGTTACTTTTTGTGTTAAATACTTTTATAGTTATTAATTGTTGATAAAATTACAAGCAAATTATCTATTTGATTTTTTTGTCTGATTATCTATTTGATTTTTTTGTCCGATTAATATTTGATTTAGTGATAAAAGTTATAAAATGTGACTTTTTTTTGTTTAGTTTTGGTGTGTTACTTTGCTCAATGAATTAGCAAAACATAGATCAATATAACGATTATATATTTTCGATAAGAAAATAAATAATTACAGCTACATAAAAAATGTTTTGAGCAGAAGTCTTAATTCTCACGATGTATTTGACTTGTCCGACAAAAATCCATAAGAACAGTTCAGCAGAGAATTATTGGCTACTTCAAATTATAAATGTCGTCGTACTGGCCGTGGCCGGTTGTAATGTTCATCTACAATTATATATACTTTTTTTTGGATAAAATACAATTATATTTACTTGATAACTAAATAATAGACACAAGAAAAATATGTTTTCTTCCTTTCTCTAATGAGTTTCGATAGAGATGGTGATTCATGGCCGTGTTGGACCTAAAAAGAGGCTCAGGAGAATTTTTGGGCCGAGAATATAAACTGAAGTAAAAGAGGTAACGAAGACTATTAAGTTAGTGATGTGAATCTCGTGAAGTGATTATCGTAACGGAAAAAGGTTAATCATGCATATATTAGTGGCGAAACTAAAGTGAATAAAAAGCTATATAGGAGAGACGATATAACAAGAGAGGGAAATATTTTTCTATGCATTCACTAGAAACTCTTGTCATTCCTCCTGGGCATTTGGATACTCGGTTCGGTTCTGGGTAGGAACCGATCGGTTCCGGTTCTATCGGTTCCGAAGGTTTAGGATCCAATAGTTATTTTTATTTTTTCGATTCGGTTTCGGGTCGATTCGTTTCTACACTGGAGGAACCGATAAATACCCAAAAATTTCGGTTAACCGATCGGTTCCGGGTATTTTAGAACCGAAACAGAAAACATACACAAATTAAACAAAAATTACCCGAAATTGTAAATGTATAACCGAAATAGTTCAAATTCAAAGCAATCCAACATTCCTTCCAATCAAATCACAAAGTTCAAACTTCAAACGCACAAAATTTAGGAAATTTTGCCTTGGGAAAGAACATAATAGAATAATGAGTATCGTACATAGTATATCCTCTTTATGACTCATTAAATTCGGTTAACCCGTTCGGTTCTCGGTTCGGTTCCGGTTCTAACCGATACCCATGGTTCTGGAACTCAGGATCCATTGGGTAATTACATAGAACCAAATGAAATATTACCAATTTCGATTCTCGGTTATTTGGTTCCGGTTCCTCGATTCCGGTTTATATGCCCAGGCCTACTCTTAACCTTAAAACCAAAAAAAAAAACTCTTGTCATTCCTATGTATCAGTACTATTTTTGTTTTCTCTCAAACTCAATTTCTTGCTTATATTTAGTTTGGTAGTTCTTTAATTCGTCTAACACTTTGATCTCTTTATCAGTAAAGAAAATTTTATTTCTTAAAACATATTTTCAAAAAAAATATCATCGAGTGTGGATCTTGCATCCATAATTGATCGGAAATCAAATATCAATTTTTTTTTGTCTATTCTTTTATCTAGCGAGTTTCTTTTGAAATTAACAATTTATAGTGATTACAAATCTTTATCTATAATTCAAGGATTTGAACATTTAAAACTCTCATGGGTCCTACTTATTTTTACATCATTCGAAAATATTATCAATTCCAAATATTTACTGATAAAATTTCACAGACTCTGCAATTATAAATATATTCACTTGCCGGTAAATATCTAAGAAAAAAAATGAAACATCTATCACTTGGTGCGGAGGATTCACCAATAGTGGTCAAGAGAAACCGATATCTAATTATTAAACGATCTCTAATCTTTGAAAATAAAGAATATGTTCCTTAGTAAATGATCTACCATATATATGGGATATCATATATATGGGTTGACACACTCTATTGATATAAGAGTCAAATAATATTGAAAGGATATAATTCATCTTCACTTATGAGGAAACAATCAACTTGGTTTTTCACCGCGGGCCTTTGTCATTTGGGGAATGGATGCCAACCTTGTACTAATGGTCCCCGAACATTTCAAATGAAGTCCTTTGTGTAATCCTTTTTTCTAAATAGAAATAAAATGGATTTCTCTTCAGATTTTTTTTTTTCTCACACAACCATTGTCTTCATTGCCAACAACTTGAATCTATTTTTGGAGGTTGATTTTGATGAGTACGCCACTATTAGTATGAGTATCCAATACCTTTACGGTTCAGGTAAAACTTGGTGTAAAATCTAACACTTGATTTTCAAATAAAGGATCATAATGGGGGTCGAAAACAGTAAAGAAAACATAGATATGTTGGTGAGTTGTGGTTTTTCAAGAGGAAGATGGTGATAAAAAAAATTATAGGCATTTAGGAGGTGGTGGGGAGGAAGGGGGATGGAAATATGACCCATCTGAAGAGGAGTGAATGATGGTTCGTAGTTTTGGTTTGGAGACGCAGTGGATACAATCAACGGTGACGAAGCATAGGATTTGGAGATGGGGTTCGTTGGGCTGGATTTGTTAAGAATTGGTAATTGAGGAAGTTTTTCTTTTTTTTTTAATTATTGGTTATGAGAATCAATCCATACATAAAAATTAGCTCATACTGTTCACTTAAGCTTTTACATACGATAATCAACATAAATTTCATGAATGTCATCATTATCGATAATGAATTAGAAGGAACTCATAATCGATTAAAAGACGTTATTGGAAATTCAGACACCAAAGGAGGAGATGGTGTTAAGGTTTTTTTTGGCAACCAATTTCCTTACAGTTCCTACAAGGTGGTTCACACCAACGGTGAAGATAAGATTAAAAGAAAAATTTATTAGTCGGACCCAAACATGAACTGCTTTCATGCTCCATGTTTAGGTGTATTCTTGGAACTATTCCTGCACAATAAATTACCACCAATGTGCCATAGTATTACATCTAGAATTCAAAGACGAGTGTTTTTTGAAGAAACCCTACAAAGAATTGTTTTCAATGATAACTTATGAACTTCAATCTTGCCCCCTCTTCCCCATAGAATAGAGAGGTAAGCATGAATTTTTCCCAAGGTAGATATTTTATGAAGGAAAGGTAAAGCTAAAAACTTTTGGTATTAGCTGTTAGGGCTGCTTCTTTTTCTATGGAATACAAAGTTTTGATACCAACTTTAGAAGAAATAGGGAAGGTTACTTAGGGAAGGTTACTTTGGGAAGAGGTGGATTAACTTTTGAAGTTCATGAAAATGCCATATCATGGTGGTTAAATTGATTTTTGGAGCTCAACGCATATCATGTAGCACTTTGATTTGTTGATGGGACTAGGTTAGCGACAACTCTAATAGGGGACGGGGGGAAAGCATAAGATGGGGAACTATCTTGAGCTAGTAATAAGGTCAAAATGGAGATAAATGTGTTCATTGTGACTAGGTTAAAAACCGTAAATAGTTCATGAACTGCTAAATCGAAGACTAGATCCATAACTTAAATGATTGGTATGCTAAACGAAGCTGAATAAGCGGTGAAATGGTGAGGGGAGGAAGGTGAGGGTTGGGGAAATTCGAAACCGAAGGAACTCTAACGAAAATATCGATTTATGAAAATCAGAAACATGTTTTTTTAAAAAAATTTCATGGTTTACCCTAGAACCTTAATCTTAACATTTTTTATGAACTTTATTTATCTAGTTCACAATGATAGTAAAATTTCATAGTATGGCAGCAGAGTTGTGTCCAAATATTTTGTGCTGTTTGCAATTTGGATTTGCTTTAAAAGAATTAGTATCAGTTATCATATAAAACACACAGAATTTATTTCCAAAAGAAAGTTAAAGAGAAAAAAGAGTCCATGGTTAAAAATGAAAATGGTCACTCAAAAATAAGACAAAAAGGGAGAAAATTAATAAAGAAGGGAAGAAGGAAGCGCAAAGAGAAAAATAAAGAAAGCTCTTTTTTCTTTTATAGCAGAGATCTCTTTACGAAACTCCTCTGACGTTTCTCCACCCAAATCTCAAGTTCCTCTTTCGTTTCCTTCCTTCTCAAAGACTGTTACTAATCTCTCTATCTCTCCCCAGTTTTTTTTTTTTTTTGGGTCGGAGATCGAAAACAGAGAGACATCATGGCTTCTGCCATGAAGATCGTGCTCGGTCTCTTAACATTTGTCACTGTCGGAATGATCATCGGTAATTTCTCTCCTTCTCTCAATTTATAGTTGACGCAAATTATCATCCCTATATACATTTGATTTCGCCTTTCGATTTCCCAAGTTTTAATTTTTATTCCGGCTGAATGGAAATTGCTTGTCATCGTCGAGATTCTAGTTCGAAATTTTGGGTGTGATTATTCGAAGACGACTATGAAATTGACTTTTATGAAAAACTGAAACGGCTCTGATAATTCATGGAGATTGTATTTCTTTTGTCTTTTTTCCCGGAATCTGCAGGTGCTTTGCTCCAATTGGCTTTGATAAATAGATTGGAAGATTCATACGGTAACTCTTTCTTTCTTCCATTTTCTTGTACGTTTATGTGTGCTTTACTTGTAGATATTGTTTACATAGCTTGTAAATTGGATATGTCTTTGGTTATTGGAAAATTTCTGTTACGTTCTTGGTTGAAGTAAGTGTGATGTGTAGCTTTTCTGTAAGGAATTGAGAGAACACTGAACTGGAAACACTAAAATGTCGTGGAATTTGCAATTACATCAATTTTTGGTCCTTACTAGATCAATTATGAAGAGAGGTTCTTCTTTTGGGTGTCCTGTTGTTTGATTTCTCAGTTACATTCTCTTTATGATCTCAGGAACTGGATTTCCATCAATAAGTGGACTACGAGGTCAAAAAGCTCGTTATCTTCGAGGTTTGTGTGATCATTTCTAGCCAAAAAACTATTCCTACTTATAGTTTAACACAATAATTTCGTTTAGGACCAGACTCCTATTCTTGGGGAGCTTATTTTCTGGATTTATTGTGATATAGAATATATAATGACCAAGACTCGTTTGTTTTACAGATGTTTCCCGGTGGTCAAATGACAAAGATGCAGAATTGTTACGGATTGGTTATGTAAGTCTATTTTGCAACTTTTTTGTATCTTTCTTTCTTTTGGCCAATGTTCTGCTTCAAATTTCAGTTGTACATTTGATTTTACTGATAGATTTTGTTTCTGTAAAATCAGCTAATGTTTATTTGCTTTAGTGCAGGTCAAGCCTGAAGTAGTTAGTTGGTCCCCTCGTATTATCGTGCTTCATAACTTTCTAAGTCCCGAGGTATATATACACACACCACATAAATTAGTGTTGGTTCATCTAGATAAAAATGGTGGCGATGAGCTAACTGATGATAGAATAAATCTGATACTTTGTACAACATGTTATCATATTTTGAGAGGAACATAGTCTAAACTATAATACATCCACTTCTCTTACTGATGTTAGGCCTTATTCTTGAGATGGAACTTTTTTTTGCATCTTCTTCATTTTCAAATGAGAAGCAAAAATCGTTAGGCTTAGCTCTAAGGCTCTAAGGGCATTATCATAAGAATTAGCAAAAGGGCTTTTAGCAATTTGTTTGTCTTGGCATTGACATTTCCTTTTTTTGTGTCTCTGCAGGAATGTGAATACCTAAAAGCAATCGCTCGGCCTCGCCTTCAGATTTCCACTGTTGTTGATATTAAAACAGGAAAGGTATAGCTTCCTTTTCACTTTCTAGAAATTGTGATCTATTGTCCATTTGTTCTATAGAGAAAGTGAAAATTTTCTTTTTGCCTTAGATTGATATAATTTCTCAACTTCAATCAAACATTGAACACGAGTAGAAACGCTCTATTTACGTCTTCAAAGTCTTATTCATACTCCTATTACTTTCCTCTTGTCTCAGGGAGTTAAAAGTGATGTGAGAACAAGCTCTGGAATGTTTCTAACTCACGTAGAAAGAAGTTATCCAATAATACAGGTAGGTCATTGTTAAAATCTTAAAAAGCTGTGTCATTTCGATCAACTCGTAAAGTAAATTCCTTTTCGGTTTTGCTATTAGGCTATTGAAAAGCGAATTGCAGTCTTTTCTCAAGTACCAGCTGAAAATGGAGAACTCATTCAAGTCCTAAGGTGCGTGCACAATTACAACCTTACTGTTTCAAAAATAAATCAAAAAGTAAAACCGTTTTCTTGATTTGATGAATCAAAAAATCTTGTGCAGTACAGATACGAGCCGAAACAGTTTTACAAACCTCATCACGACTACTTTGCTGACACTGTAAGTCTTCAGTACTAGTTCATGTATATATCATTAGTAGATTTTGGAACATTGTATAGTTTTTGGCTTGGTCAATAATATGTTTAGTTGGATAGTTACTTAGTCTTCTCCTTCTCTATGATCTTAAACTGTTTAGTTTGGTTTTTGAGGACTGAACCTCTAGTTTTATGTGGTTCATCATATATCTTCTTTTTTTGTTGTGTGTGTCTGTGTAATCAACACAGTTCAACTTGAAACGTGGTGGTCAGAGAGTAGCTACGATGCTTATGTATTTAACCGATGACGTTGAAGGAGGAGAAACTTATTTCCCTTTGGTAATACTTCTTCTTCTTGCGTCTCCTCTGAATACAGATTCTGTTTTCAGATAAAAGAAACCTCTGTTTGAAATGCAGGCTGGTGATGGTGAATGCACTTGTGGTGGCAAAATAATGAAAGGAATCTCTGTGAAACCAACCAAAGGAGACGCAGTTCTCTTCTGGAGCATGGTTAGTTTCTCCTTCAATCTCTCTCTGTATACAAAACATGAATCATGTGTTCATTTTCGTTGTGTTGTTATTCAGGGACTAGACGGACAGTCAGATCCGAGAAGCATACATGGTGGTTGCGAAGTACTCTCTGGAGAGAAATGGTCAGCTACTAAATGGATGAGGCAAAAAGCTACTTCTTGAAGAACAACTTAAACTTATAAAAAAAGGAATTACAGGGATTTTAATATTGAAAATTGTCATAGAATCTCAGAGTTTTGATTTATTCTCTTTTTGACCATTCAACTTTAGTATCTATCATTTACATACACATATATATGGATATAGTGGTGTTTTGCAGTTCCTACCCACAACAAATCCTAATAATTTCTCTGTTGTTAATTACCAAAATGCCTGACATAAAAATAACAATATTTCATTGAAAAGCGAAGGAGAGTGGCATTTTGGTAATTAAACAGAGAAAATAGCTATAATCGAATTTCTTCACTTGACTTTGTTTCATCTTGACCATAGCAAAAGAAATCATGGCGGCTTCTCTGCAATCTGCAAGCCCTACATTGTCACGAACCCTAGCTTCACCGAACAGGTCTTCTTCCTTCACTCTTTCCCGATCTGCATTTCTCAGATTCGATTCCGCTTCCGTCCGTTTCAATTTCAAACCCCTCGTTTCGAGAAAGGCAGGCTCGTCGTTCGTCACACGCGCCTCCGCCGCCGAACCGCAAGAGAGAAAAACCTTCCATGGCCTCTGTTACGTCGTCGGTGATAACATCGACACTGACCAAATCATTCCCGCGGAGTTTCTCACCCTTGTCCCTTCGAACCCAGACGAATACGAGAAGCTCGGTTCCTACGCTCTAGTTGGACTCCCAGCTGCTTACAAGGAGCGATTCGTTCAGCCAGGAGAGATGAAGACGAAATACTCAATCATCATCGGCGGCGAAAACTTTGGATGTGGATCTTCCCGTGAACATGCTCCGGTCTGTCTAGGTGCGGCGGGAGCTAAAGCAGTGGTGGCTCAATCTTACGCCAGAATTTTCTTCAGGAACTCTGTCGCTACCGGAGAGATTTATCCGTTGGATTCAGAGGTTAGGGTTTGTGATGAATGCAAAACCGGAGATGTTGCGACTGTCGAGTTGAGAGAAGGCGATAGCATTTTGATCAATCATACAACGGGGAAACAGTACAAGCTGAAGCCAATTGGTGACGCAGGACCAGTCATTGATGCTGGAGGTATCTTCGCTTATGCCAGAAAAGCAGGAATGATTCCATCTGCAGCTGCCTGATTTCGCCTTCAGGTATTATAAACAAACTCTTAATTTGTGTAATTTGAACGATGATCTTCAGGAAATAGTGTATGAGATGAGGAATGTTAATATCTTTGGAATGAGATAGAATTGTGGAATAATATTGGAAGCTTGATATTGATGCAAAAGATAGTAGGAATGGTTCTCATGAAGAAGATAGTAGGAACTTTGGTTACGTTATGAGAAGCCAAGTCGTTTGTTTTGTGTGAGGATGATAATGACTGGTTTTAGAGTTATCAGGTGTTTCAAGCTTTCAAGTTTCACATTTCTCTTCACTAAGACTTAAGTTTTTGGCTGATATTTTCATGTTTTGGCATATGCTTAGACTTGAGTGTCCAATAGTAGAACAAATAAGCTTTTCTTCTTCGTTTTGATATCTCTAAGACTCTGCTTTTTCCATATTGTTTTTGTAGGGTCAAGGCATGCCCATGAGGCCATGACAGTTATCTTTTATGGATATTTTCTCAGCTTTCATGTCGTTGTAGTGTGAGTGTGTGACCTCCAGTAAAAAAGCAGAACAATAAGATGTATGTTTTCAAGAGTTTATGAACCTAATCTTTGGTTTATGAAGATATGACTGTTTTTCTTGACTTTTGTTTCAGTTTATTAGTGTCACAGAACATTTGATTTGAAAAATTTTGGGAAGGGAAATCCGAAAAAAAAAAACCTTGCAGACATAATTCTAACGATTTTAAATTAAAAGAAATATGAATATTTATACTAATTTTTTGTCGGCAATTATTTTTTACAGTTTACACCATTTATAAACGTAGTACAATCCTTACTTGTCTTTTCCATAAAAAGTTATCGATAAAGTCAAAAAGGTAAAACTTATAAAATTCTTTACAAAGCTGAAATCAGATTTCGATTATAAATATGAAAAAACACTCAAATTAGAGATTCCGTATAACTCAATTATAAAATTCATAACATATGATAAAGTCCGATAAACATCATGTAAAATATTCAATCAGATAAGAACTAATCAATCATGTCAAACAAAATATTTGAAAATTCATTGTGCAGCTCAAACTAAATTCCAAATACATCAAATAAAATAAAATAATCAAATCAACTATAAAATTCTTTTTTTTTGTCAAAACTATAAAATTCTTATCATATCATAATCAAATCAACTATAAAATTCTTTTCTTTTTTTTGTCAAAACTATAAAATTCTTATCATATGATAGTGTTCCTTCCGGAATTCAAATGAAATTCTAAAAAAAATCAAATAACTCAATATGTATGTTCCATACTAATCAATTAGAAAATATGATCACATCATATACTCCGATAATCATCATATACAATAGTCAAATAAAAAAAATACTAATTGATCAAGTCAAACAATAGTAAAACTTATAAAATTCCCTTCACAACACAAATCAACAGAGATAAACATCAAATAAAATACTTAAATCAAACATTCTATAATATTACTTACATCAAATAAAAAATTAGACATCAAATAATATTGCTTGATTGTTTAAATCAGACATCAAATAAAAAATGTTGTTACTATTGCTTTATTTTCAAGAATTTTTTGAGAAATTCTTATTTTTAAAAATTAGCTATTAATCATAATCTCTTCTCCAAATTTTTTTTCCTTATCAAAGAGGTCTCAATATAATCATTTACAAGCTACAAAGAAAGAAAGATAGATGATTATATTCTAGTGTAGCTAGCTGCGAATACACTAGTGTAGTTACCAAGTGCAGGATGTATATGATGTTGATCAAAATCTATGCTATGATCTAATTTTATAATTGATTATTATAGAATCTCTTATCTGAATATTTATTTGATGTTTATCATAAATTTATATGAGGTATGAAATGAATTGTACAAATTTTACTCTTCTGACTTGGTCGATAAATTTTTCTGATTTGACTATGTTATATGATTTTTTTATCTTAATCTATGATATAATCTGAATTTTATAATTGAATATTCTAGAATCTCTAATTTGAATATTTTTTTTATTTGATGTTTATTGTTGTCTTGTTATCTCGGAAAACAATATACTATAATATACAACCATTTTTAATCTAATTTGAAGATTGCCGTTTTGAATGGACGAATCGGGATAAGGCTAAACTATCATATCCTCAAAGATCCTAAGCTACATCAATAATTTGAATCTTGAAAAAAAATATAGAGTTGCTAAAGCTCTATGGAATACATCTAAACTTTTAAGTAACTCAAATCCTAAGAATCTCTACTATGTTTCTAAAAAGAAGAGCCAACAGAGGATTGAATTCATTTGATTTGGGCGATCATGTGCAAAGAGATATGATGAGATATCAGCGATTGGAAAACTCATCGAGGAGAGTCAGGAAATATTTTCGGAGTGTATTTGTATATGGATGTGACCTTTGTCTGTTTTAGTTGCTTTTAGTGTCTAAGTCAATAAAAAACCGAGTCTTTATTAAGTGTTTTAGTTGTGAAATAAAGTTTATAAATTTTACTTTTGGATTTGAGTCGATAGTTTTTCTTTGATTTGACTATTTAATCTAATTTTTTATCGGAATCTATGATATGATTTGAATTTTTCAATCACTTATTATAGAATGTTTGATTTAAGTTTGATTTAAGTATTTTATTTGATGTTTATCTCCGTTGATTTGCCTTGTGAAGGAAATTTTATAAGTTTTACTATTGTTTGACTTGATCAATTAGTTTTTCTTTTATTTGACTATTTTATATAATGATTATCGGAGTCTATGATGTGATCATATTTTCTAATCGATTAGTATGGAATCTATGATTTGAGTTGTTTGATGTTTTTTTTGGATTCTGATTTGAGCTGCGGAAGAAACACTATGATATGATAAGAATTTTATAGTTGATTTTCATGGTATTTCTGATTTAGGTATTTTATCTCTAATTTGAGTATTTTTTCATGTTTAAAATCGAAATCTGATTTCAGCTCTGTAAAGAATTTTATAAGTTTTACTTCTTTTGACTTGATCAATAATAATAATAAAAAAAATTCTTAAGTTTATTAAGAACCATATGGAAAAGACAAGTAAAATGATTGTACTACGTTTATAAATAGTGTAAACTGTAAAAAATAATTGCCGACGAAAAAATTAGTATAAATATTCGTATTTTTTAAATTTTAAAATCGTTAGAATTATGTCTGCAAGTTTGTATCCTATTATTACAAATTTACCAAAAAAGGTTTGTATCCTATTATTTACAAATTTACCTAACAAATGGAGAAACTAAAGTTTATTGTTCAAATACATGATTATTCTACATAACATGATGATAATATACAATTATTTTTTGTATTTATTTCATGAAAATGCAAATCTACGTTATGTGATTGATTTGATCCCAAATCGCGATTACCAATGAGAGTCAAAGTCATTTTATTTTTGGGCATACATTACTACAAATCTTTTTGTTTCACTACAACCTACCCTGGTGTCCTAAACCCACGTTTAGAATTTCTAAATGGCAAATTTGTAAATAGAAGGATGCAAAACTTTTCCCTTTTTATATTCTTTTGATCGTAAGCTCAATTCCCTCACTGAAGCCTCAAAGTAAAGAAACAATGGCGTCTTCTCTTCCTACCTTGTCTCGACCTTTACCTTCCTCATCAACCAAACAACCTTCTTCTTCCTTCGTTTCCTTTCAATCTCCTTTCCTCAAAGTCAACACTCCCATTTCCTTCGTCTCTTCCTCTATCTCCTTCACTCCACGTGTCACAACCTCCATCATCCCACGTGCTACATCCTCCGACATCAACGAAACTCTAGCCAAAACCACATTCCACGGACTCTGCTACGTCTTGGGAGACAACATAGACACAGACCAGATCATTCCAGCAGGAGCCGCTTGTACCTTCCCATCGAACCAGCAAGAACGTGAGGAGATCGGCGCTCACGCTCTTTCCGGTCTCCCAAGCTTCCACAAAACCAGGTTCGTTGAGCCAGGAGAGAACAAATCAAAATACTCGATCATAATAGGTGGAGACAACTTCGGTTGCGGATCGTCACGTGAACATGCTCCGGTTTGTCTTGGAGCAGCAGGAGCTAAAGCAGTTGTCGCTGAGTCTTACGCAAGGATCTTTTTCCGTAACTCGGTGGCTACAGGAGAAGTGTTTCCACTTGAGTCAGAGGTTAGAGTCTGTGAGGAGTGTAAGACAGGAGACACGGTGACAATCGAGCTGGGAGAGTCTGGTGGTTTATTGACTAATCATACGACCGGTAAAAATTATAAACTGAAGCCCATCGGTGATGCGGGACCGGTTATTGATGCTGGTGGTATTTTTGCTTATGCAAGGTTGATGGGAATGATTCCATCATTAACTTAAAAACTCTTCACATTCAACGTGTGTTGTTTATCTATATAATAAGTAATCTAAAGCCAAGTATAAGACATGTGATTGTTTATGGAAAACAACTATGCTTGTGTTCTGCTTATATATAAATAACAATTTTTTTTTGCAAGTTTCTACTTTTTGCAAGTTTATCCTCAGCTTCCAAAACTTCCAAAAAATGTAGATCAAAGATACAACATCACAAACCCACAATATAGCCCTCAGAATGACTAATGAGTCTCATACTTTCTTCAAAGCCCTTATTTCTATATGTCTTAGAGTACACAGAACAAAGAGATACACAAGCTTTTCGCGCATAACCCGAGTTCAAGATAAAGCATTGAAAAGAGAGTTTCATTCATTTTGGGTCTTGAGAACCCTTCACTGACGCTTCTTCCCAGTCGCTTGTTCCCATGATTGCAAAACATGGTTCACAATTTCCTCAACACCAAGCCCATGCTTCACCTAGACATAAAGAACCAAGAATATGTTTAGTAAATCCAAGAAAGACTCCTTTAACCTCATTGGTTAGATATAAGTGTTAGAATCATAGTAAAACCTGAGCAAAGACGAATGGTCCTCCATCACGCATGCGTAATGCATCACGTTCCATAACAGATAAATCTGCACCAACCGCTGCTGCAAGATCTGTCTTGTTTATCACCAGAAGATCCGCTTGAGTGATTCCAGGGCCACCTTTACGAGGTATTTTATCACCGGCCGATACATCAATAATGTAAATAATATAATCAGCTAATTCTCTACTGAAATTAGCCGCTAAATTATCTGCAACACACACAAAAATCTTTATTTGAATCTTCTCATTGAAAAAAACTTGAGAAAACAGGAAATGAAAAACAAACCTCCACCGGATTCACAAAGAAGCAAATCAGTTTTGAATAAGTTTGATAATTCTTCAAGAGGACCTAAATTGATACTGATGTCTTCACGGATTGCTGCGTGTGGACATCCACCAGTTTCAACAGCTCTAATTCTTTCTTCAGGTAAAGCTCCATTCTTCACCAGAAACTCACCGTCTTCTTTAGTGAATATATCATTCGTCACCTATAAACAAAATCTTGTTTTACTCATAATTTTGAATTGCATAGAGATCAAAGAAAACGATGAGGATCTACTTACAGCAGCAAGACTGTATTTGTCTCTCAAGAATCTACAAAGAGCCAACATTAATGCTGTTTTCCTGATTTGAACAAAAAACCAAATTGAAATCCGGTTTACATAAGCTCAATCAAATAAATTAAGAAGTTCGATTTTATTACCCTGTACCAACGGGACCGCCGATTCCGATGGTGAAAGCTCTCTCAGAGAAGTTACGGTCGTGAAGCGGAGGAGCACGGCGGCTGAAGTAGCCAGGAGAGTAGATTGGTTCGTGTGAGTGAGGTGCGAGTCCATCGTGGCTATGGTACACTCTCCCGTCTGGTCCCACCCACGACGTCTTCGCATCTCCGCCGTCTGATTTCCTACTTGAAAAAATTCGAATGATAGATTGGTGATGATGAGTATAAATCGAAGAAACACCAAAGTAGAGAAAATCAAAGAGAGACGAACTCGTGGCCTTGCTCATGATCGTGATGATGATGATGGTGGTCGTGTGACGCCATTGCGGAGAAACTAGAGGCTTCTCTTGTAATTGCTGTGTTGACTTAGTAGCTATATTCTGCTAGAGTGAGATTCTGATTCCAGGGATAAAATGCAAAAAAAATCAAGAATCTCTCTCCCAAATGAAAGGAGATCTGCTATTTCTCTCGGTGCGTAAAATGACTGAAATGCCCCTGTTCTATGCAAAGAAGATTTCGCCGTTGAGATGTGAGAATTTCGGTTCCTTTGCCAATCTATGTAACGGGTAAAGTTTTCACTAGTAGACTTTAATTCGTTAGGTTTGCTCTTAAATTAGTTCCTTACTCTATTGATTAACCAACTCTCGGAAAATATGTGCAGTGTGTCATAAAATCTTATGTTTCAAATGTAATTTGACTTTTGTTGTTAGATATCCTCTTGATGAAGCTGCTGCAATCGCTATATCAACGATCAAAGAGTTCGGCAATGACTTTAAAGAGGTAAATGATAAGCTTTTCTTCTCTAAACTGTTATACTTTCAATGGATTCAATGAAAATCAGTAAGTGACACTTTTTTTTATGATCACTTATTGTCATTCTTGTTGAAGGTGCATTTTGTTTTGTTCACGGACGATGCATATAGCTTGTGGATAAACACGGCAAAAGAGGTGCTACGAAAAGCTTAAGTTTCCATATGACAAGCGCCTCAACTAAGCCCTATTTGTGTTGTGTGTTGATAACTTTGTGATTGTGTGTAATATTTTATCTTTTGTAATAAAGAAAACTTCTTGGGTAGTTATGTCCTATATGCTCTATACATAACTAGTATACTAAAACGGGGCAAAGAGTGTGAAGAGAATAGTGATTGTAAAATTTTATACAAAAAAAAAGGAGCTACAACTTCTAATAACAATATTTCTGAAAGTAAATTAAAATCTCTGGTAAACTTCATATTTGATACTTGACTCTGATTTAGCTCACTCAGTTGATTTCTCGTGGAGTAGTACGTACTCTCTGGTGCTGTTACCAAACTTTATAGTGTCTTTCTCAAAAAGCTCATAGTAACGTTTTGGTTCAATAGGACTTTCGTTGATGTAAGTCTTATTAGTATTGCCAAGATCCATAAGGTAAGGCTTCACCAGTTTCGCCGTTTCCACTTCTCGGTAATGAAATACGGTATGCTGCTTGCAGCAAGATGGATGATCAATAGGAATATCGGCAATTCTTCTCTCCACTTTTTCCAAACTCGTTCTCACCTTGAACTCTTGTCAGTCTCGTTGTTCGTGGTGACTGTATGTGCCTTACCGGAGAATCTGAAGCCTCCGATACATTGCAAAACATTCTTACTAACAAAGTAGTATATTAGTAGTTTAAACCAATTCTTTTACGATTTTTTCTCTCTCGTTGTTGACACACTAAGCGTGAGATGATTAATTTTTTTAGTATATAAAATATGATTAAATATTTTTATGCTATCATATATAACAAGGACTAGAAGATCCAACTAAATATCAAATACAAAGATAGATTCGCAAAACATGGGGAAAGGAAATAGAAACACAAAGATAGAGTCAAAAAACGAGATGCATGCCTCTATCCTTCTACTTCGTCGTCGTCGGGCAATGAAGCAATGTAAGAAAGCATTGAAGTTGTATCTATCATCTCAAGTTGGGGAGGAAGAGGCATGGATTCCATCCACCTTGGGAACATGAATTGAGAAACACAGACGGGTATTCCAAAGTCCCTACGTGAGTATGCTTGAAAAAGGTCATCCATAACCTTCTCACACGTAGACTGGTTCACAAAACAATGTTGAAGATCATCATCATCATCATCATCACTATACCTTTTTTATTCTATTTTGTAGTTTTGTGTCTGCAAGTTACATGACACCAAATAACGGTTATTTTGACTCCACAAGTAGACAAGGTTGCGATCAAAGGGATTCATAGCCAAGGGTGCATAGTAGCGGATATCATCATCAAATGGAAGACGTATTTCCCACACAAGTTTCCACTCTAATGAATCGTTCAACAACATCCAAACCTTCAAAAGATTGTGAGCTAATGTTTTGATATACATGACAGACCCGGTGCATGTAGTCAAGGCTCTTTTGAAGTCTAGGTTGTGATTCAAATCATGATCCGGGAGAGGTATAACCTTACACAGATTGGATTCACCATAGAAATCATGAGCTACAATTGTTCCTGGTGCATTTGGATTTTCATCAATACCTGTCGAGGATATATAAAGCGTACCATTCAGACCCATAGGACAACGAAAGGTGGTGAAGTAATGAAGGCAATCAAGTCGCTTGCGAGTCCAAATGTTTGTCTCAGAGGAATACACACATAAACACAAACAAGTCGAGGATTTGTTGTCTCTATTGGGTTCATGTGTAGCAATCTTAACCACTTTGAACCCTAGAACAACGCCGTCCTCGTCCACGCGCGTCACCTAACCAAACGGAAGAGTTACAAACTGATATGGTGGAGAAGGGATTTTAACCCACTGTTGTAATACTGGATTTCCCACATAGCAAGAACCATCATCTCCATCCATAAAAACCAATCCATTGGAAGAATACACATAACTATATTTACTTGTTTCAGTTTTCTCAATATAACAAGCTAGAGACTCTGGAAGATCCCATGTCTTGCATCTATGCAAGTTTATGAGCTCTGTTGCCCTTCCCAATAGTAGTGACCAACACGAAGAGCTGTTTTTGTGCAGAGACACAAAGAGACGCCGGAAATACACAGATTCTATTTCCGATTTCCATGTTTTGCACACTGCTTTGAATCTCGAGATGCTTCTCAATGGTAGCCTCGCCAATATCTCTGTCAATATCGCCTCCGAGAGATATGTTTCCATTGGAAATATCTTTCGGGTTCTGGAAAACAAAAAACAAACCACCAAAGACGCAATATATTATGCTTTCTAAGTTTCTATGAGGACAAGTATTTATTATTTATTTGATATCTTCTATATTTATTTTTGCAATTGGTTAGTATTTCTTTTCCTTTATGGATCATGAATGTAGATCCTTTTTGCCTTAGTAAATCTAAACGGATTATATCTTCAAATCTGACATATATCTGAGTAGATCTAAAAATCCGACAGTAATAAAGGCCCATAACTGATTTAAATTTATGAATCAATGAATGATATTATCATATTAGTCTGATTTAAATTTTCATATATACTTTTTTTCTCCTTGTAAACTTTGATATAAGCTTTGGGAGTCTATTCTTCAACTAAACTATTTTTGTTTGTAGACAAACATGTATACACTTGGGTCCTCTTGCAAGTTACACCGAAATTTCATGAAATCAGTTGGTATCATCGTTTTTTCTTTTTTTCCTATTAAATGAAAGTCTAGAACTTGTTGTCGGATTTTGAATATTGCATACATACAAGCTACACCATACAAACTTATGGGTCTATTTCTATGACTCCTTGGAAGAAATTTTGATTGGCAATATTCCAGGGAACGGAACGGGAGAGGAACCATGCTGATTGTCTCATCGGGATGAAGTAAAGACCAATCGTAACGAGTCAAAATGAAATGCAAGAAAATGAGAATGCTGACTTTTACTAGAAATTGAACATTGTTTTTATCATGATAAGTGTTATATCAAAGGGTAATTTGTTTATCGACATCTTTTAGAATTAAATTCTATTTGAATCGTGATTTTAGTTTTGTTACTCAGTTTGGAAAATATGTGTTCTTCATATTTTCTTTGTACAAATAATTAATTAAGTCAGACTAAATTTAATAAATTATTTTTTTTTAATTCTAATGACTAATAGTTTGAAGTACGATGGTGATCTCTTGGTAATATTGACGGGATGATTGAAAACATCCGATAAATAATAGATGTTCTGAAGTTAATAAAATTTAATTAATAATAATTTGGATTTCATCTCATCTTTATATAACTATATAATTACATAAAAAGATGATTTTCACTATTTTTCATCTTATAAAATCTTTCTGATAGTAAGATATTTCATTTATATATATTTTCAAACTTATTGATTGCAAGAAAAAATAATTTGTGTGTAAAGAAATTATTATTAATATTGTGTTATATACCGTAATGGTTGGAATTATGTATTATGTTCAAGTTGCTCAACAAAATTGACAAAATAGACATCATCACTTTCTTGTAAAAAAGTATGAGATATCACAATCTCTATAAGAGTTTTAAAGTATTTTTAGATTATAATCCACATCAAGTCATACCTGTTATTTTTACAGAATTTATTAATATTAACATTGATAGTATGACACTAAATATATATAACATACGTGAAATGACTTTTAAAAAAAATCAACATTTTACTAAAGAATATATAAAGAATATATGTCAGTTCTCGTATCCATTTAATAAATATGGTTTTAATTTTAAGTTTTAGAGAATTCATACAAACTATACCTATTACATTATCACTTTAATTAGTATATATGAAACAACTATATATAATTTTGTATATGATATAATGTAGATTTTTGTTATCATAAACAAAAATGTTCACATTAACAATAGTATTCCTATTAAATTTGTTTGTTATAAGAGTAAAACTGATGGACTTCGAAATTGTAATAAGTAAATAAAATCTTGTTGTTTTATCCTACAAATCCTCTAATGAGGACATACGAGATTTTTATCTCTTTATTTTCTTCTCGTGATAACACATCATCGTTATTTTTTTTTTCCGTCTCCTCAACTAATATAAAGGAGATTCTTAATGTATTTATAAATCTAATATTTACATATATATTCTTAGTTTTCATTAATTTTTTCAGCTACTAAACCATTATTTATTTTTCAGGTTCAAAATTAAAGTAATAGTAGATGATGTATCAGACTCAGATAAAGATAATTCCAAAATCATTGGAACAAACGTTGAAAAGTAAGAATTATATAAAATTATGTATATATCTTACTTATATTGACTAAAATTTAATTGTATAATTCTAGTAATGATTAAGCAGATCGGAAAAAATCTGCCAAAGAGAAGAATTGGGAGGCATTCCCATGAGTCTGCATTCAATTTTAAAAGATATTTAAGTTTCACTCAAATAATTTTAGATACATGACGAAGAAGAAATCATAAGCGAAGCAATCAACGTCTTAATTTTGGAGGAAACAGTGCAAAGAGGAATTAGAGAGTCATCGGATTCCACTCCATTTTTTCAAGAGAACACATGAATCTAGGATTTATCATCCGATTAAGGTATTGCAAATACTCAGACTGATTGATTAAGGTTTTACTAGAAAGAAATTAAACAACTTATATCAATTTCCTTGTCTTGAATGTCGCTTAGAAGTTGTAGGTGAAGTAATCAAAACAGAACAATTGGTGATGACTCTTAGAAAATTGATACGAATTAGAAAAATTCGGGCAACACATGTTTCAATATCTAATTTAATGTAATAGATGTAACTAAAAATCATTTAATCCATCAACTATTAGTAGTGGAATAATAATATTAGTGAACTTATTAATTGAATTTAAGTTTGTAAAAATAAAAAATAAGTTTTAAATAATTTAGGCAGAACAATAGGGTTTGGAATATATTTCTAACCAAATAAGTAAATAAGTAAGTAATGAAACATAGATTCAGTTGATATTGTAGGTGTTAATTTTCCAAATCTCTGCGAAGCAGCTGGATCATGAATGACTAATCTCCTTTCATCAGTTTGAGAGTTCACACTTGAAGTCTATGTTCAACCAAGTGGGCAAGACTATTCAGAGCATTCCAAAAGACGAGACACCTATCAAACTGAAGCTCTATGAGTCACATTTCCAGAAAACTAAAGAGTATCTCAAGGCCACATAACAATCTCACAAGACAGGTCAAACAGTGAGAAAATTTTCGGTGGACCCTACAATAGTCGATAATGTCAAAATGAATCTATTCAAAGAGCTTAGAAGAAGCCTAAGAAACCTTTAGATCAGTTGGAGTATATCTAATTCAATACTTATCAAGTTGAATACCATAGAGATTGCCTTATTTAGACCATATTAGTTTTAAAGGCATTACAACTAGTTTGTTGAATTTTTGTTGTGCTTTTCCTTCTTTTTTTTGCAACTTTATGTGCTTTTCATTTTGTTTATGCTTTGAGAACCTAGATATTTAATTCCATGAGTTGTAATCTTTTGTTTTCACATTTTGATTAATAAAGTTGCTTTTTGGTTCATTCTCAAAGTGTTATGTCTTTTGTCTCATGAGTTAAACCCGAACTTAGACATTCGCTAGATGTATTTGCATGCTTCCACATCTATTGTGGTTTTATTCAATCTACATATATTTTCACGTTATTCCGGATTAGCCAACAATAATACAGTTGATAATCCAACCCCTTGTTCATTTGAAGGCTTCAGAATTTGTATTATTTTTGGTATCAAAGGCTAAGTTCATAAACAAATCAAGTTGTGTTGTTAGTTTTCATTTCTTTTAGTTTATTCTTGTTTTGCATTTGTTTGATTTTCGTATTTTGCTTTTTGTAAAAATTGATAAAAATTATAAAACTAGTTTTCATATTATTTTTTCAATCCAGTAAGGATTACAGCCGACAGTTTTCAGTTTTTTTATATCTTTACAAATGTCATAGTTTCTAATCCAACTCGAATCAAAAAATTTTTTTATCAATATAAAATTATTATTGAAATAAAAATTTCTTTACAAACTTAAGTTCTTACGGTTATCTTAACAAATAAAAAATCCGATATCTAAATTATTTTGATGTTAGCCAAACTTCCATGTAGAAAACAAATATAGTATCACCCATCATACGTATCGATGATATCCGACTCCTAACGTTTTTTTTCCAAAACTCCAGAAAGGGAGGTCACCGATTTTTCTTCCTTTCCATGTCGTCTATCATTGCGCTCTATCCATATAGAAAGAATTAGCATCTGAAATGAATATTGTACCAGAAACAAAGTTTTCTTATCCAACTCCGAGTCCGTAATTAAGGCAACAATTTCATCCCAGTTTTTCGAAAAATTATTCCCTAACAACTTCCTTACCAAACTGTTCCAAATTTCACTGCTATACGAACAACAAAAAATAAAAGGTCTCGACTTTCTTCTTCAGCTTTACAGAGCACACATAATGGATTCACACCCACATTCCAGCGTTTCATCCGAGTTCGCTGTCCAGCATAGCCAGTCACGCAATGAACGAGAACCTTGGTGTAGCGAAACCAGATCCCTTTTTGCCATTGCTGACGGGTAGATGCATTTCGTTTGGTTGACAAGGTATCCTTCGATTGAAAATAAGGCTTATATTCACCTCCAATGTTTCTCCATAATGCACGGATCTTTCCTCTACCCTAATCCTTTACTTCTTATCTCCTCAGGTTGATCCTTTGAGAAACGACTGTAATGCAGTGGTTATTAAGTTTCTTTCTCAAAATGAGTCCCTGGTCCAAAACCTATATAGCCGACAATTTTGTCCCTTCAGGGACATCCGATAAAATAAGAATCAGACTTATTTTCTTTGATCGTATTACTAATTCTAAATATTCTTCAATTATTAAGAAGAAAAATAACTTTCGTTTTAGTCATAATGCAAATCTTTTACTTCTCCGGTACGTATTTGTAAGATGCTTTGGTGATTCCCTTTTTATTTTCATATTATTTGATGTGCTATATTTTTGGTATGAGAATTTAAATAGTGTTTCAAATTTATTCCTACGTACAGTTTACTATAATCAATGTTAGCGTTGATTGTATCATGAAAGTCCAAATTGAAGAATTGGATCGTCAAATATACGAAAATTTCATCAAACCTTTATTTACGATTTTGCTAGATTATCCTAAATTTTACCATATTGAACAATAGTATTTGACAAGGTACAAGCATATTTGTACCGTTACTATTTCCGTTTACGACGGCACGAACAAAAAGAAAGAATCAGAAGTCAAAAGGGAAAACTAAAAAGAAAGGAAGAAATAATCAATTATGGCATGTGAGTAAACAAAAAAAACAAAAAAATAAACACTCTCTTCTTCACCACCGCCATGACCCCAATGACTCGCTTTACTTATTTATCAGCATTTTCTTATCCGTTTTGGTTACAGTTTCTTTTTGAAAAGTCAAACCTTCACGTGTTTTTTAAACTTTATTATTTTCGTAAGTGTACACCACCCAACTCAAAAGAAAGAAAAAAGAAAGTCAAATCTATGTTCCTCGTTCGTTCGATTAGAAAATAATAGTACTGATAAACTTAAAATAGGGGCAGGTTTTTTCTTTTTTCTTTTTTTGGCATATATAAGGACAGCTTTACAAAGAGTATATACTAAAGTATTTGTATTTTCCGTGTTTTGACTTTTTAATAGCTATGAATTTCTGTCATTTCCTTCAATATTTATTTAAAGCCTCAACCTCCTCTCTCTTTTCTTTCTTATTTATTCAAACCAATTCACATCTTTCCAAAACCCAACTACTACACCTCGTAGCAAGAATTTGTTTCCTCAGCTTCTTTGAAAAATATATTCATCTGGTTATCTCGTCAGATCCACAACCTATTCATTACTATATCCAGAAGATCAATGGATGAAGAGATTGAGATTCCTCCGTTCTTCCTTTGCCCCATATCTCTAGAGATGATGAAAGATCCGGTCATAGTCTCTACCGGAATAACCTACGACAGGGAAAGCATCGAGAAATGGCTCTTTTCAGCAAAGAAGAACGCGTGTCCGGTCACCAAACAAGACATAACCGACACAGATCTCACCCCGAACCACACTCTTCGCCGTCTCATCCAATCTTGGTGCACTTTAAACGCATCCTATGGGGTAGAGAGGATCCCCACCCCGAGACCTCCAATTAGTAAATCGGAGATTGAAAACCTTATCAAAGATTCAGCCTCTTCTCATCAAAACCAGGTCAAGTGTCTTAGACGACTTCGTCAGATTGTGTCGGAGAACGCGACCAACAAGCGGTGTTTGGAGGCGGCAGGAGTACCGGAGTTCTTGGCCACCATCGTAAGCAACGGCGACTCGGAAAACGGGTTTGAATCTTCGACCGATGAAGCCCTCAGCTTACTCTACCATCTTCAGACCTCAGAGACCGTCCTCAAGAATCTCTTAAACAACAAGAAAAGTAGCGATGTTGTAAACTCGTTGATGAAGATCATGCAGCGAGGGATCTACGAGTCAAGAGCCTATGCGACTTTGCTTCTAAACAACATTCTTGAAGTAGCGGATCCAATGCAGATTATGAGTTTGAAGCCGTCAGTTTTCACTGAGATCGTCCAGATCTTGGACGACCGGATCTCGCACAAGGCAACCAAAGCCGCGATGCATATATTAGTGAGCATATGTCCATGGGGAAGGAACAGACACAAAGCCGTGGAAGCTGGAGTGATCTCTGTGATTATCGAGCTTCTCATGGACGAGAGCTTCTCATCAGATAGGAGAGGTCTAGAGATGGCGATGGTGGTTCTTGATATGTTGTGTCAATGTGCGGAGGGACGAGCCGAGTTCTTGAACCACGGAGCAGCCATAGCAGTGGTGTGCAAGAAGATACTGAGGGTTTCGCAGACGGCAAGCGATAGAGCTATTAGGGTTTTGTTATCGGTTGGAAGGTTCTGTGCGACGCCGGCTTTGCTGCACGAGATGTTACAGTTGGGGGTGGTAGCGAAGCTGTGTCTTGTGCTTCAGGTTAGTTGTGGAAGCAAGACTAAAGAAAAGGCAAAGGAGTTGCTTAAGTTGCACGCTAGAGTTTGGAAGGACTCGCCTTGTCTCCCAAGAGACATGATTCTTGCATATCCCTCATGATGAAAACCAAGAAGACAACGTACAAACGAGTCTGATTCTCAATGAGTGCAAACGCTTATATGAGAGTATTCTTCTTATTTTGTTGAAAAGACTAGTAGTTTATTACTACAATTAATCCAATCTTTTTAGTTTTCTTTTTTTATACTTTTGATGTTCAAGATGTAGATAATTAGAGAAATTGTTCATCAAATTATTATTCTTCAAAAAAATATTGCAAAGATATATATATTAATGAAATCACATGTTACATGGCTATTCTCACTTGTTCAATATTGTGAAAACGCTTCAATTCCTCGCATGGGGATTTTAATATATCCTATTCCATTATTTTAAGTTTTCCCCACTAAAATTATTTCCTTAGTAGTAGTCATATATTGCGAGCAGCTCACAAAATCTCGATGATTTTAAAAGTACATAAAGTGGGTCCAGACTGGACCACATCTTGTAGCTGTAGTTGAACAGAACACAGAGAGATTCATAATTCATAAATAAATAGAGAAACATAAAAGTCTTCGACTTGATAAATAAAAACAGTTGTGTGTGTGCTGTTTCTCTCAACCATCTCAAATACCCTCCTAGTTTCCTACCTTATGTTCTTCTTCTCGTTGTTAAGTTACTTTATTATTATAAATGATGATAGTTTGGTGCTAGTTTTTTTTATTGGTTAGAATTACTTTGACCGTATTATCTATTAATCGAAAGAGCGTTTAAAGTTGCATAGAAAGAGTTTGAATTAAGTATATTATTTAATGTGACTTAAATTTTGATTATGTACCGTAATAGAGTCTTTCTCGAGGTAACATGAGAAATGCCATGGATTGGACATTGGAGGGTTAGTATTAATGTTTTTTATTTCCTATTCTTAATTGTATCAGATTTTGAAGCATGTAGGTATATAGGTCTAGTTTGCAAGGGCTTATAAATTCATCGTGGTTCACTTGCGATTTCATAGTAAAATCTTATACGAATTATATTGATTAAAAAAATGAGTTTCCGAAAGCATTGATGGTCCAATAATAAATTCAAAGATAAATACAGTATTGACATTGTGGCCTTGTGGATTCGAACCTTACCCTCTTGTCTTTGAATTTAAATGCACCATATAAAATTCACTCAATACATGCTTTTCAATTTATACGTAAGTATATATGGAGTATATCGTTAACGTTCTTCCCTTTCCATGGGACTTGGAGTAGTAATATCGACAACCAAATTTATTGCTATATTAACGTCTACTCTCGTGAACAATACTTTTCGTATGTATATCCACATATTTAATTATTTATATATAATTCCATGCCTTAATATTTCGATCCATATATATGCTCCAGTATTTAGGTGCATTCATTTATACATGCACCCAAATGCATACATCTATCATAAATTTGTGGACCCGGCATCAACGGCAAAACAATTTTGACGCCGCAAATGAAGACTTGATTCTATTCGATCGTTGTATCGAATTATAAAACGAGAGATAGAGAGAGAGAGAGCAATTTCACTGCAACGTATGATTTAAACAACTATTAGACGAATTCCATGTGATTTTAAATTTGATAAAATATACAAGGACGTAACGGATACACGTAAAACACCCATTGTACGACTGTGGTTTAAACCTTTGACCCGCTCACTATTATTCTCACCTATTCTATAATTATGTTAATATATTCAACTTATGATTTTGACAAATTGCCAAACCTATCGCACGTAGTTTCTAAACCAACCAATAATTTAGAGATAAATCTTAAAGCATACTTCTGCCAGTCTATGACCATATACATTTACGGCCACATATAATCAAAACCCTACACTTTGCAGTTTTTGACAATGACAGACATAGTTGGACATAGATCCTCACCGAGATCCAAAAACCCTTTGGTATCTCTAGTTTTAAAGATGAATCCCTAGAAATCCTAGCAAAACATCATGTCTATTATGTCACCAAGAGATCACGTCCCCTTACATAATATACAGATTTTTATTAAATCAATAGTAACTTAGTTTGGAACTTTGTCTAACTTTTTTTTTTCACGTCAGGTTGTATGTCACGCTGTGCCACTTTATATACCGATTCAATACCCTAGACATTCTCCATGGATAGTCATTTTCTTTTCTTCATCTTGTTGTCCAGTCATAATTACTTTGTGAACAAAATATTTTCCGATGATATATTGGATGAAAATTAGTCATGTATTGACCGACAGTTTTCTGACTAAAATTTATGACTGATTTTTTGATAGAATATCCGAATGGTTTTCGAAAACAGATATGTTTGGATGAACCATTAATTCATTTAATGTTAGAGAAGTATTTTGTTTTGTCCAAAAGTATATGAGCTAGTATTTTGTTTCGTCCAAGTTTTAAAGTGATAAAAACAACCATAGGGATTAAATCTATGGGAATATTTATCAGACAAATATCTAATTCCTGTAATTGAGATGAATACTAGTCATAATCTCCAGAAAGATCTCAAGATCATGCTTCGTTTCCGCAATTATATTTGTATCGTCCAAGCCTCAAGCCTTTTTCATCTTTACTTAGGGACCAAAACCGAAAGATGTAACATCTATATGGAGTTTTCCTCCAAAGGTACTCTCGATAACAGATCTCAGAGTTTTGTGGGAGACCAAATCCTGAGAATATGATGGGACGGATTGCTCTTATGATCCTCCAAGGACTCAAAGCTCTTCACTTCCACGGCTACTGCGATATCAAGCCAGGAAACGTTCTCGTCTTCCCATAAAAAAACTGTTGGAGAGCCTTAGGATGTCAAGCTCGCAAGGTCGTTGTTCGGTGGTACGAAGCAGTACATGCTTAACATATGGGTAGAAAATGGGCTTCATAAAAGCTTACCAAGAGAAAGAAGTTTAACTCTTTTCTAAATTGAAAGGCCCAACAACATATTTAATTTTTTTACCGAAAAAACTAAATCATAAAATAGCAAAGTAAATAAATACCTTTTAAAATTTCGTTTTTTACATCGTAACTTTTCAAAATTAACTTCCAAATCAATAAAAAAATTTCAAATTGCGAGCATTGTACTTTTTCAAAGTCAACAAAATGCATTTTAAAATATGAAAATTTGGGTATCTATTCGGATTCCCGTTCGGGTATAGGTATTTTAATATCTAGAGACAGGTACCCACTCAGAAATACTTCAGACTTTTGGTTCGGGTTTGTCTCGGTCAGGTATTTTCGGATATACTCGATCGAGTTTAGTTCCAGGTTGGGTCCTAAATACCCGATATTAACAAAGTCAATGTACACCTTTTAAAGTTACGTTTTTACATCGTAACTTTTCAAAATTCAATAAACACATTTTCAAGTTGCCTCTTTACATCATACCTTCTCAAAGTAAAAAAAAATGCATTTTAAAGTTGTGTGTTGACATTGTAACCTCTCAATATTAACTTCTAAGTCAATAAATACCTTTTAAAGTTGCGTCTTTATATTGTAGCTTCTCAAAAAAATAATATCTAGAGGTGGGAATTCAAGTACCTGTTCGGGTTTAGGTATTTCAATATCTAGAAACAAGTATCCATTTAGGTATATATAACTTTCAGTTTGGGTTATGTTCGAGTATACTCGATCGAGTTCGGTTCCAGCTTCGGTCCTAAATACATGATTTAACAAAGTCAATAAACATCTTTTAAAGTTGCGTCTTTACATAATACCTGCTCAAAAGTTGCATTTTAAGTTGCGTGTTGACATCGTAGCTTTTTTATAAAAAAATTAACTATATATAATATTCAAAAATAGCAAAATCAATAAATGTCTTTAAAGTTGCGTCTTTACATCATAATTTTTCAAAACTAACGTCTAAGTTAATAAACACTTTTGAAAGTTATGTTTTTACATCATTATCTCAAAAATCAATAAATACCTTTTAAAGTTGTGTTTTGACATTGTAGCTTCTCAAAAAAAAATTAACTATATTTAAAAACAGGTACCTATTCGGGTTCGGGTACATGTTCGGATTCATGTTCGATCGGGTTCAGGTACATGTTCGGATTCTTGTTCGATCGAACATTCGGGTACCTGTTCGATCGGGTTCGGGTATTTTAATGTTTAAAAACATGTACCCATTCGGGTGTTCGATCGGGTTCGGGTATTTTAACGTTTAGAAACATGTACCCATTCGGGTATATACAACTTTCGATTCAAAATCTGTTCAGGGCTGTCTCTGGTCCGGGTATACTTGATTGGATTTAGTTCTAGTTTAGGTCATAAATACCATATTTGTTTTAATCCAAAAGTACCCCAAATATAAATGAAATACCCAAACTACTTGACATTTCGATCCAATTATGATTTTACCCTTATTCATTTAAATCTAATCAAGGGTCGAATCCTCGACTGTAATGCTTTAACTCTTTTCTACGACTGCTTTTAATGTGTTAACGGTTACAATAATATATATATAGGATATCTCATATACATATATCCTAAGGTTTAGATATTTTCGGGTATCCGTCGAATCTCAGGTATTACCCGACCCAAACCAATACCCGAATTTACCCGACCCAAGATCTGAACTGGTTTTTTTCGTGTTGTTTGGTTCGGGTCGTCGAGTCTGGGCATTTTACCCCACCTTAAGCAAAACCATATTTTAAAGATGCTGACGTCATTTTTTTTTCTGTAACAAACAGATGTTTGATATAACAATTAACACTTATTCGTTAAAAATCTAACGACAATTAATCTTTATCACACGAATCGTCACTTTCTCTTAGTCGCCACCCTTTTCTTCACCATTATATCTCGTCTATCCTCTTTAGTCTTGTATTTCTTCATCTTTATAGGTATATATAATCAATTGTTCCATTCGTTGACATAAAATTGTTTGTCAAAGAATTTAAGAAAACTATTTGTAACTTATTCTCCATTTCAATTTTCTTTCATTAAACTCATAATAAAAACCGTTTATTTAATTTAATACGTCTTTTCGCTGAATAGAGTATGTTGCTGATTCTTTTCGCTTAGTCACTTCTCCGACTATCTATCACCAATTATTTGCACGTTAACTCCTCTTGATCGTTATCTACTTTGATTTGTTTATTCAAATCTTTTACGTTGAAAGAGTATGCTGCCG
This sequence comes from Euclidium syriacum, assembly GCA_900116095.1. Classification (NCBI taxonomy): domain Eukaryota; kingdom Viridiplantae; phylum Streptophyta; class Magnoliopsida; order Brassicales; family Brassicaceae; genus Euclidium; species Euclidium syriacum. The sequence continues at coordinate 3,006,460 of FPAK01000012.1, read as the reverse complement.
ATTCCTATATACATACCAAGTAATTCTTCAAAATTATTTCGTAAGAGTTTGATATTTACTCTTATGAATGCAACTAATATTCAAAATGAGTTCTCGCGCGATTTGACGCCATCCCGAATTCTAGTATAGACAAAAAAAAAAATACCTAGGACGTAACCTCAGGAAAACACCGGCGTCCCTGGAAGAGGCGACGTCGGATATGACATCACTCACCACCGATTCTTTTCCTTAGAGGACAACCTTAACCTAGACCACTATTTTCAACACCCGTGTGGATTTAAATCTCTGTAATTCGAAGACCTCTTACAATGGAGACAACAGGATCGGAATCAGGAAAGGGGCGTAGGGTTGTGGTGATCGGCGGTGGTGTCGCCGGTTCTCTAGCCTCGAAATTACTTCAATTCGATTCCGACCTCACCCTCATTGATCCGTAAGTAATTTCCAATCGACATTTCAGTACTGTTGCTCGTTTTTCTCGGTTAGGTCATTATTGACATCACAGTAGTTCGTAGTCTAGATGGGAAATCTCAAAGTGTATTGACTTAATTGGTTTAGAAGATGGTTACTTTGGTGATCGCGATTTACATTTGCTGGGAATTTGATTGAAATCACAGGAAAGAGTACTTTGAGATAACGTGGGCAAGTCTAAGATCCATGGTGGAGCCTTCTTTTGCTGAAAGATCTGTAATCAACCACAAGAACTACCTACAAAATGGCCGTGTTGTGACTTCACGAGCGGTCAATGTCACCAACACTCATGTACTAACCGCAGATGGACTTTCCATTGGATATGATTATCTTGTGATTGCTACAGGTCACAACGATGTGTTTCCCATAACCAGACAAGAGAAGCTCTCGCAATACCAAGCTGGTACTGATCCATTGCACAGTCTTTTTCTTGAATTACTTGACAATAGATTTGTTTGCTTACAAGTGAACTAATTTGGTTGCAGAAAATGAGAAGATCAAGTCGTCTGAGTCGATTCTGATTGTAGGTGGAGGACCGTCAGGTGTGGAGCTAGCTGCAGAGATAGCAGTTGATTTTCCAGAGAAGAAAGTTACTTTAGTTCATAATGGACCGAGATTGTTGGAGTTTGCTGGTAAAAAAGCTGCAGACAAGGCGTTTGATTGGTTGAAAACAAAGAAAGTGGAAGTGATATTGAATCAAAGGGTGGATTTGAATTCAGCATCAGATGGAAACAAGACATACAAAACTTCAGGAGGTGAAACGATTCACGCGGATTGTCATTTCCTCTGCATTGGGAAACCACTGGCTTCAGAATGGCTTAAAGAAACTGACTTGAAAGATATCTTGAGTAGTTACGGTAAAGTAATGGTGGATCAGAATTTGAGAGTTAAAGATCGTGAGAATGTTTTCGCAATTGGAGATATTACTGATGTCCCGGTAAGTGAAGAAAATATGAATAACTATAAATGTGTTAATCAGGTGGATTTATGTGTATTGTGATGTATTTTATGATAGGAGATGAAACAAGGATACAGTGCTGAGAAACATGCATCTGTGGCTGCAAAGAATATAATGTTGATGATGTCTGGTGGGAAAGAGAAGAAGATGTCGAGTTACAATCCTAGTTCGGATATTGCTATTATATCTCTAGGAAGAAAGGAGTCGGTGGCTCAGTTTCCATTCATGACAGTCTCGGGTTGTGTTCCTGGTTTGATTAAATCTAAGGATTTGTTTGTTGGGAAGACGAGAAAGGCAAGAGGGCTTGATCCAAATGTTGTTGATTCTTGAGAGATGATTGTGTCATGATGAGATTATTGTGCAGACGCATGGATCTTTTTTATTTCATGTTTTGTTGTTGTGTGTTGATTTGATTCAGTCACTGTTTGTATTGAAGATTGTTGCTTGTTGGTTTGTTATCCGTGAACTAAAAACTCTGTAATGGTATGGCTTTTCAATCCATTTGCATTCACAATTGATACTGTTTGATCATTATCTCTCTTGTGACACACAAGATTAAGTAAATACTACTTAAGTTATTTTTACATAAGGGGTTGGTCCCGTACGAAGTTGATTGGACCAATAACTTCAATACGAAGTTGATCGGACCAATAAATTCAGTACAAAGTTGGTCCGTTAGAGTTTTGTGGTGGACCAAAAAATAAATACGTGCTAAAAAATAATTTTGTATTTTTGACCCGTATTTAGTATGAATTTCATATTAATTATTCTGTTGTTGGTTATTTAGTACGAACTAAATCTTAATAAAATTTGAATGATTAAAAAAGTGCATATTGGTCCAAATTTGGATCAACCATTTATAACCTTAGACACACTTATAAACCATGTATTTGACTATCATGAGGAGTCCGTCAAGGAACTGTATATGGTAATCCGATTTTAGAGGATGGGCAAGGGTCCAACATTTTTTTAAGTTTTTCAAATTAAAAAAGAATGCAAAAAAAAGGTATATAGATAAAATAATTTTTTTGGGGAATTGAACGGTATACCAAACAATTTGGTTTGGTTATTGGGAATTGAACGGTTTACTAAATCGGTATAAAGATATAACCGTTTAGCACTCGCTTCAAAACACAAGACATCGCTAAACCTAAATTCGTGAGTCTTTATAACGCCGCTCTTCGTCTACATTGACTGTATCACTCTGAAAAACCATGGCAACCACAGAGGTAAAACCCTCCACTGATAAAAACCCTAAAAAAATTCGGAATCCATCACTTGGTCCGAAGAAAGATTTGAAGAAGAAGAATAAGAAAAATAAGAAGGCGAAAGCTCCCACCTTTGATAATACCATTGAGAAGAGCGATGAGCAACAAGATTCGCAACCGGCATCGGCTTCCGAACAGCTTAGCTTCTTCTTTAATCAGATGAAGTCCGCCATTGGAGTCCAAGTTTCTTCTTTAGAGCTCGATCCCATTAAAGGTTCGTGCTTTGTTTCATCCTAGCTCGGTCTCTATTTTGAGTAATGTCTTAAGGGTTTAGGGTTTTAGATCCAAAATACGAGATTTTTTGTTTGATTCGGCTTATCTATACCTAAATTCCAAGATTGTTTTGTTGATTGCAGATAAGTGTATAGTTGAGTTATCTCAAAAAATGGACCAAGATGTAAAAAACTTGGGAGATCACATAAAGATGTCTTCTGGTTCTTCATGGAGAAAGGCTCTTTGTGAAGGAGAGACAGTTGAAGGGAAAGTTGATCCCGGAAACCCATCTGTTCTTGTTATTAGCTCCTCTGCTTTGAGATCTTTGGAACTCTTAAGGTATCATTCTATTTTTTTCTTTATCTGTTATAGTTTGGATTGAATTTAAAGAAGCTAAAAACTAGTCTTTTGCTGATATCTGTATAGGGGTTTGCATTCACTGACTAAGCAATGTCCAGCAGTGAAGTTGTTCTCAAAGCATTTGAAGGTTGAGGAACAGGTAGTGTTCTATTCTTACATATTTTTCTATAGAGAATCGAAATTAGTTCAGTGTATATAGAATCTTGTCTTTGCTTCTCTTGTGTTATATGGATGTTTCTTGATTCTGTGAAACTTTGGGATATGATGACAAAAATACGAAATTCTCTAAGGCTTATGCTCTGCAGATGATAATGTATTTGCACGTCAGTCTGATCCCATTGCACTTAGCATTAAGCATTAGTGAAATATACTCATGTAGTTTATTCCTTTCTTGGTTTACTGTATGTTAAGTAATTGGGAAGTGATGATAAGATATATCAATGTTTCACAGGCTTATGCGATGCTGAACAAAATATATTTGCACGTCAGTCTGATCCCATTTTATATCTAATTGTTTTTGCTAAGTGCATACTCAATGTTATTAATCTTTTTGTGATTTGGTTTTCGTGTTAAGAATTTGGGAAATGATGATAAGATATATCGATATTTCATAGGCATATGCAAATGCTGAACAAAATATATTTGCACGTCAGTCTGATCCCATAATATATCTATAACAGTTTTTATGTTTAACATTAAACAATACTCAATGTTATTCATCCTTTTCTTCGTTTTTCATGTTGAGAGTTTGGGAAATGATGATAAGATATATCGATATTTCATAGGCATATGCAATGCTGAACAAAATATATTTGCACGTCAGTCTGATCCCAGCTCTCGTTTTCTTTTTCGCGAAATATAGTAAAATCTCACACCATAGATTTTTCCTTGTCTACTATACCATAAGAACGAATTTGATCTTGTAATTTCTTTTGCAAGTAATGTTTTTCTGTTCTATCTATGATGACTTTAAAATCATGTTCTTTTTGTTGATTAGAACTGGAACCAATAGATGTTGCTTTGGTCTAAAAATGAAAAGCCTCTGTTTTTTGAATAATCTTTTTTTGTTTGATCTATTAGTCAGATTATTAACTCAAAGCTCATTTGTGTTGCAGGTATCACTATTGAAGAAACGGGTCAATATTGGGAGTGGTACACCGAGCAGGTTTGTAAATTTTCATCATCTTCCTTTTATCTTAATAACCTTTCTTGCTCTAGCTTCTGATTCTTCTCTTGTTTGTGTGTGCAGAATCAAAAAGCTAATTGACATAGAGGCATTAGGGCTTTCGCGTTTAGATATGATTGTGCTTGACATGCACGCAGATGTCAAGGGATTTTCTTTGTTCACATTGCCCCAAGTTAGGTTGGTTTCACTTTCTCCACTCTTCAAATGAAACTTTACTTAATATTTTGAGTGCTTTTTTCTAAAGCAAAAAAATGTTGAAATTTTTGCAGAGATGAATTATGGGATTTGTATAAGAGCCATTTCCACCAAAGAGTCTTACTAGGAAGTCTACGCATATGTTTATATGGTCCATTACCAAAATCTCCAAAGCTTAACAAGAAAAAGAAACAAAAGTGATTTCTGTTTGTTATATTTAGCAAATTCTTTTAAATTATTAAAAGAAAAACGAATAGTTTCGACGATAATGTTTATCACTTTTACGCATCAATTTTTGACAACTACCCAGCATTGAGATATATAGTGTGTATTTACAGAACCTTACTCTCTCTTTTGTCTTAGGTCAAGTTTGTTTCTCCAATTTTTGTGAGTTCTTGAATTTTCTTGTTATTATGAGTTCTTGAATTTTGTAGGTATGAGTTATGTGGTATGTATAAGAAGTACTCGGAACAGTTCTTACAAAGAAATTTTTGTATTTGCAATGTTTTTAAACACCATCCGAACATATAACCGGAATACCTTCTAGGTTATTGGGTCAACCGTGGTTCGACCACAAATCACAAACCAATAAGATTTTGATATATAACTATTTATATATACATACATATATTTATGAGACCATTTATTCTTTTTAGTAATAATTCACTAAATATATATATATATATAAATATATAATTGCATTTTTCTTATTATTATCTAAATTGTTACGGAAATATAAATTTAGAAATTTCTTAAAAATTCAACAATTTAATTAAAAATCATGCACTAAAAAAGTTAATACCACGATGATTTAGACCAAAAAAACGAAAGTTTGTGAGGTTAAAAAATGAAACCTTCTTCCAAAAAAACTTCTATTAAAAATTTATATTTTATCACAATTGAACCTTCTATTTAATATTACAACTACTAAAACTTTATATTTGATTACAATCAAACCTTCTCTATGCTTTAAAATATTAAAAAATATCCATTATCCGCATCGATCAGCTACCGGTCCACCGGATCGCAAATAAGCCGCAGATTTTTCCGGATTTTTGCCGGGTTTTAATTCAATGGTTTTTGCATATGAACCGAACTGGATTTTCTATCGGGTCGCCGGGTTTACTGGTCCGACCGCGGATCTGGATCGGGTTTCAAAACATTGGTATTTTGTGAATGGTTCAAAACAACCTTGAAATAACAATTTCTATTTAAATTTTGATATCTCAGCTCTGATTTTGTAACATTTGATTTGTTTTACTATACAGAGATATTGAATAGCTTGCGAGAGTATTTAATGTTGTGTTAGTGTTTTTGTGGCCTAAAGTATTCACTCAAAAAGAAGATCTTTACAAAGTCAAATCATTGAAAAATATATTCTATCTATATAAAATAAGTATATGTATGTGTATATCTCCCTCTATCTCTCAAAGTGTGTGTTTTGGGATTGTGGGTTTTCTCCAATAGATGGTGGGAGAGAAGATCCCACAAAAATGCAGAAAATAGTGGAAACACCACCCAAAGAGCTTCTAGATGTTTGACTTTAGAACTTTCCATTAAATAAGATTCATTCAAAGTAGTGTCTTTTTAGTTTGTGAAAGATAATGCATATGATGATCCCATTATAACATACTTTTAAGATAATGTTGATTTCTGATGGTTTTGCTTTTTAGTGTATACATAGTTCTGTGTGAATTTTGGTGCTTGTGAAATGTGAAGACACCTAAAATTCGTGATTACTATAAAATATTTGATTATCAATAAAATATAATAGAGTGAATATGTGAATTCAACTAGTAAATGAGTTCTTTAATCCTTTTTTTTTCCCTAATGATTGATAAATAACCTATAGTCAAATTGAGGTTGAGGTTGTGAGCTAGATGCGATTAAGCTTTCTTCCAAATGTGTATCGATATATATTCAAGGTACCATGACAAAAGATGACAAATTTTCGTTGGAAAAAAAAAAAAAAAAATTCTTTAACATGGAATTTGTATAACACATTAGGTGATGTGACTAGTTAAAACCATTGTTTGAAAGCGCTTAATTGGACAATCGTAGTAGAACCTAGCGCATAACAACAAAATTGAAGATAACGCGTAGATTAAATAGAACCTATTTTTTTTTGGTGATTTTGAGTAGATAAATCTTTATATTTTAATAATGTTAGAACTCGTGGTCCTGAGAAGAAGTCAGACTTTCATTTTTTTGGTGAAGTATTCTGCATGGAAGGGAATTATTTTCCAAATGATTTATAAGGATGATTGGCAATGTGAACTCACTCAGAGTATGACATCAATCCCTAGTTTATGGATCACCATTTTCAAGGTTCCACTTACGAAGAATACCTTCATTAAAGATGAAGAAACTTCTACAGATGAAGCCCTCCAAACTGATTCAAGACCAAGCGCAACTATGAAATGGAAGCTTCCATCAAACCCTTAGATAAAATGGAACATAAGACTATCGTGGTCAAAGAAGAACATTGGAGGGAGGAGGGTGTTGCTTGGGGTAGTAAGAATCATTATTAGAGGTTCTTATTTTATAAGTCGTATATAGGTCATTTTGGTTTGGTTATTTTCGAAATTGGATCGAAATTAATATAACAACTAATGACAAAAAAAAAAGGGCGTTATGCCTCGCAGTCATCTGTTACATATCATTATAGATGTTTTAGATTTGTATAATGATTACAAATAATTGTATAACATTCACGAGACAAATTCAGATGAACGTACTCAAGATCACGAGAGACTTCTCAAGACTTTCAAAACACTACGAACAGCAAAAATCTAGAATGAGGTTTTCAACTCTAAACATAGTAGAGAAACTTCTACATCTCTTAATCAATTCAATCACTCAAGTAAAAAACAGTTCTATAATTAACGTATTCTGTCAATTGAATTATATGTAGATGACTCTTTTTCATAGTTTAGGTAGCCAGTTGGCAAATAGAAACGAGTAAGTGTGTAATAATTGGATATGGTTTTTTTTTTTTTTTGGAATCTAAACCAATGTTCTTAAATTATAAAGTAATAATCTTATATATATTTAGGGGGTCCATCTTTAAACTATAATTCCTCGCCCAAGGAAAAGAAAAACAATACAATTCACCAGAATTCAGAAAGGACGTAACATTCATTTTATCTAAAGCACACGTATTGCTTAGGCATATTATGTGTCACATTTATGTGGATTAGATAGAAATTGAAAGTGATATATTTACTTTACTTTATGTTCCATTTATACTTAATTAACTAACCAACGATCACATGAAAACAATAAAAAAAAAAGAATCAATAACTATTTAATTTTACATGTTACGTAAGCACTTATGAATTTGGTATTATAGTAAATACTTTGAAAATAAATATATGTATTGACCATATTATACTTTTGAACAAAAAGATCATTATCAATAAGTTATATATGTGTCTTTTTGCCAGGATTCCAGTGAGTGATATGTTTATACGTTTAATGAAAAACAGTTTTCATATTTTAAAATAGTTCATAGTTGGTACATCTAAACTGCGTATTAGATCATCTAAAACTAAAACATACATTTGATCGCCTGTATCATTTAAATACATTTGTTAAAATAATTGTTCAAACTGGCCGTCTAAGTAAAATATATTATATATCAGATAAACGTGTAACACTTGACAAGTGTTTGAATCGTTTTTTACAATAATGTATGTAACGAAAGTAAAGTCTATAAGAAAATATATTTTACTTACTAAGTCCATACTTAAGTGTAAGATTTGAGAAGGTGCTAAAACACTTAAGATTGGATGTCAAATAATCTTCCATTTACCGCAAAAATGTAAAAAAGAAAAGAGAAAAGCAATTCGATTCATCCTTTTTGCTCCTAATTATCTAAACAACAAACAGTCATTTTGATGATGGCCAAATCATTTCATTTGATTTATATCGAAAGTGACAACTTATTCACAAAATATTATGTTGACGTAAGCATGAGTCATTAAGATTTATCTTATCTTTTCTATTTTCCTCGATTTATCTTATATCTATTCTATTAATTAGTTACTCCCAATCCCTTTCTTAAATGCGCACGCATACTTTTCATACACATAGGTTCTTGCACCCAAATTCTATGACGTCAAGATTACATATGTGTCTATGTATGCAAAAGTGACACGTGTCGCGTCCCTAAGCTACACGTTGCTAGTAGGAATCTTGGAGCTAATCGCTTACTATCAATCATCTTTTGAAATGGTCTTCGAGGTTAATCCACATTTTATTAGACTTCTAAATGTGGGTATTATCTGAAAGTTTAAAATCAGATTGGCTAAAATAAGTTAAAATAAGTTGAACCACATTTTAAATCTTTCTTTTTGGTCGTCATTTTAAAAGTAAATCTACATTGTTTTATTCATTATCTTTAAAGTCTAGAAAACTTTTCACTACATTAGTTAACTTTCTTTTGATGTAAAAAGAAAAGAGAGTTAACTTTCTTTTTAAGGTCTTAAGTTAACTAAACTTTCTTTGCTTTAACTATAGAATCTAAATAAGATTTAGATATGCATATTCAATCAAACTAGATAACTAAATTATTCATTATAACCTATAACCGAATCAACAACCATGAAAATTGAATTGAGCATAACTCAATAATCTCTATTCTGAACCCTTATATAAAAAAAAATATTTGTTCTTGTTTAAGAAACATTCATAACATCTCTAAAGAACAAATAAATAATTTTTTTACTGAAGACTAATTTAAAACCTTCTCAACTAAACTAAATAAAAATAATTGTAACTATAATTTGGTGACGCCTATATTTGATTTTTACTATTTTGGCCGTAATAATATTCTTCATTTGTTTATGTTGTTATTATAAAAAATTTCGGTTACATGTTATTAATTCGACATGCTAGAAATATAATTAGAATAAACAAAACATCAATAGTTTACTAAAATAAGTTTGTAGTTAGAATACAAAACTCTACTTAAATAATTTGTTTTTGCTATCTGATTATTCGACTATTATATTCTTTTATTATATTAGTTTTGTTTGAAATAAAACCATAACTAAAGCAACAGAATGTTATTAATTTTTTTTTAATAAATATTTTATAATTATTATATGTAACTATAAACAATATACCGTTAAGATTTTTTATTATTATTCGATCATCTTGATGATACACTGAAAGATAAATTCAGGAGCGAAAATTGCAAACTGAATTTATACACACTCAAGATTTGGAGACAAAGTTATGGATTTTGAGAAAAATACTTGATAATACACAAATGCTTATTAGAAACGATAAGACGTCAAAGCTTGGATCATAATGACGTGAGCATTGCATAATGCATAATCGTTCGGATTCCAAACAATGCGGCGGTGTAAGCTTTTTGAAGCCCATTAGGGCCCACAAAACTTTCAAAGCTGTCTTCATCCTCTTTCGCTATAAATAGCCACACACAATCACAAAACCAAAACACATCCATTAACGACAAAAAAAAAGTACGATTCTAAGTATATGAGAGCTGCGATAAACAGAGCAAATTCGATTCGAGGTTTGTTTTCATTTGGATTTATCAGAAACATCAAATCCATGTCTTCTTCTTCGCAAAATTTCGTATCAAGACCTGTAATCAAGAAAAACTTCGCTAAGCTTCAAAAAGAAGGCGATGGAGCCGTCGTTCGACGTGGCATTTCCAGGTTTTAGTCTTTTCTTTTTTATTCTCAAAAAAGTTTCATTGATTTCAACTTTCAAGCCTGAGAAATCTTATGGGTTTTTTTTGTTCTTTCTGTAAATTCAGGAGTGAGCAGAAGATATTAGACCCATTCTTGATGCTAGATGAATTCTCTGGTAATTTCTTGAAATGCCCTTTGAAAGCAAGCCATTTTATTTATTTATTAATTAAAAAAAAACAGATATTTCTTGATAATTCTCTAATCCTGTTTTACTCTTGTAATTTTTAATTTGGAGCAGTTTCGCCTCCAGCTGGATTTCCTGATCATCCTCACAGAGGTCAAATTCAAATCATATACATAAACAGATAAAATTAATTTGAAACTCTGTTTATATATAAAATCTATGTATCTAACATTTTGTGAAAATTATGATGAACAGGTTTTGAAACTGTTACATACGTATTAGAAGGAGGAATCACTCACCAAGATTTCAAAGGTCATAAGGGTACAATCTATGCTGGTGATGTTCAGGTCTGAGAAAAAACAACAATAACAAAAACATATTAATTTAATTATTAAAAAAAAATTACTAAAAAAATTATTATTATTTTTTATATAGTGGATGACTGCCGGAAGAGGAATAATTCATTCTGAAATGCCGGAAGAAGAAATCAACAATGGTTTACAACTTTGGATCAATCTTTCTTCCAAAGAGAAAATGTAAACAAAATAAAACCCACTTGCAAAATTCGGAGTTTCTAAACCGGAAATATTGATTTTTTTTTAATTTAATTTGATTTTCGACGACAGGATCGAGCCAAATTATCAAGAACTGTCGAGTTCAGACATACCAAAAGCAGAACAAAACGGCGTCGAAGTCAAAGTCATAGCAGGAGAATCAATGGGAATCCAATCTCCGGTTTACACAAGAACACCAACAATGTTCCTCGATTTCACTCTCCAACCAGGAGCTCAAATCCATCAGAACATTCCCGATTCTTGGAACGCGTTTGCTTACGTTTTAGAAAGCGGTGAAAGCGGCGGCGTTTTCGGCTCAAACGCTTCATCTGTTTCACCACACAACGTTGTGGTGTTCGGACAAGGGAATGATGGTGTTAGCGTGTGGAACAAGTCATCTTCGAAGATATTACGGTTTGTGTTGATTGCTGGAGAACCGATTGGTGAACCGGTGGTTCAGTACGGTCCGTTTGTGATGAATACTCAAGCTGAGATTGATATGACTATTGAAGATTATCACTATGGTAAGAATGGCTTCGAAATGGCTAAGTATTGGAGGTCACAATAAAAGTAAACTAATATGTAATAATAATCAACTGTTTTTATTGTTTTTAATTTCTTTTCTTTATTGTATGCTTCTAATGGGACAATGATAAATTTAAAATAAGAAACATTTTGCTAAATCTTTGGGTGGGAACCCATTAAAATCCTAGGCTGACTTTTTCTCATTTCCAATCTAGTCATCATTATTAAGTTTTTCCACAGTTTAATTTAAATAACAAAACTGTTCATACTATTATATATTGACATGTGAAGAAAGCATAAGACACGTTCTCCTTCTCTTTGATGATTCTTAAAATGTGAATAAGACATAATAGACGAGACAATTGTTAATTACCAAACGCGTATTTACATGATGAAGTGACATAAACATGATTGTTACTTTATTGCATCAAAAACATTTTCATTCACATTTTGAAAATAATAGATGAACCGTGTGTTCGGTTTTAATATATAACTAGTACCAGAGTCGCAGCTACAAATTTGTGGGTAAAAACTAAAAAAAAGTTAAGATCGATCCAGTTAAATGAAAAGTAAAATAGTCATTCACCTTTTACGTTCTTCTTCTTCAGAATTGGGTTCTGCAACCCTAATTTATGACAGCTGTGATTTTAATCGTTTTTTCAACATTTTTTTCTTGATTTTCAAGTCAATTTCCTATTAATATATGTAAATCCAACCATTATCTTCGATTTGCGATGGATTTTAAACCTATGTGGGGAATATACATTACTAATACTCTGTTTTTGAAGACCGGTAAAAAGTTAATTTTTCAGAGGCCACTGACTAGTATAGCTTAACCAGTTTGTTGGAAATTATTTTATATACAAAATCAAGTGTATATTAGCCATATATTATATGTAAAAGACCCTCTTTTTTTTTCTCAAAAGAAGAAGAAAGATTCAAAATTGATTTAACAAAAAAGTTTACATATAGGAAGTAGAAATAAAAACATAACTTATACACTGACCAAACTTTTTTTTGTTCAATTTTGCTTACATTTCTTTTTGTATTGGTAACAAAGTACCTTTTGTATTGAGAACTAAAAGAATGTCTCTTTCTGTCTCTCTATAAGTTAACCAAGATGTTACCTTGAACAACAAGAGAATGTCTTTGTTCCTTCGTTCTCGTTCTTGACTAAACTAACCCGATTCACGGTTAGTTCTTCTTTGTAAGAATCAGAGTTTAGTTGCTTTCTACTAATATTGCTATAGATCTCACGAATCACCATCTCGAAAGCCGTCTTTACGTTTGTTGAGTCCAATGCTGATGTCTCCATGAAAAACAAACCTTCAGATTCTGCAAGACTTTTACCTTCTTCAATACTCACCGCTCTTATGCTCTCCAGATCACATTTGTTTCCTATTAGCATTTTTGCAACTGTTGTATCCGAATGAGCTGCATCAACAAGATTCATCTTTAATATCGTCAAACTCATTCAAACCTAAACATTAAGATCGTGAATGGTTGCTCAATAAGTTTCGGGTGTTAACAAATTCAAACTAGTATGTACTTTTTCAACCATTCACACTTTAGTCCGATTTGGTTCGTACTAAGTGCATACCAACAACAAAATAACTAGTACACAACTCATACCAAGTGCGGACCAAAATTACAATTCTTTAGTACGCACTTATTTTTGGTCTACCACAAAATTTTAATGAACCAACTTCGTACTACTCTGATTAGTCCGATCAAGTTCGTATAAGAGCAATCATTCAAAACCTAAGTTTTCCACAATTTGAAAGCTCGGTGAATTTCCTATTTCGGATCATGAATCAACTAATTTCTACTTGAAGAGTATGTAACAGCGAGGCAATAATCAAAATGTGTTTCTTAATATCATGATTGTCATTGATTTTGACTTGACTTTGAATCAGTCAACAAAAATCTTCAGATCTAAAAAATTCTCACTACTAGCATTGCTATCGAAATCAGTCTATCTTAAAATTCATAGGCATTGATAAATGAATCCAAATCCAGTCTCTACTTTACTTGAAATCAATACTCGATTTGTAGATCTCAATCAAATTAGAAAATTCAATCGAAGAAGGAAAGAATTGAATCGAGATCGAAACATACTGTTGAGTTCATCGAGCCAGCGACCGACGTTTTCAAAAGTGGAGCTACGAGTGATATCGTAAACGACGAGAGCTCCGACGGCGCCACGGTAATAGGCGGATGTAACGGCACGGAAGCGTTCCTGGCCGGCGGTATCCCAAATCTGAGCTTTGACCTCTTTGCCGTCGATGACCATGCTCTGAGTCTGAAACTCGACGCCGATTGTAGCCTTTGAGTTGGGATTGAACTCGTTACGAGCGTAACGGGTGAGGAGATTGGATTTGCCGACGGCGGAATCTCCGATGATCACAATCTTGAAGAGGTACTCTTCACCTCTCTCGTCGTCCGACATATTTTAGTCGGCGCTTCTTCTACTTCCGGATGATTCTGATCTGTATGTAACGCTTTGTTCGGAAATAGAAAGAGAGAGATTTATGGAGGTTTGTTTGCCTTTATTAGGCTGTTTATGAGCACTTTGCGCATGAAGTAGATTCCATCATAACAAGATTTTACTAAGATAAATATTTTGTATTAAAGAGAGAACTACAAAAAGTAGAAATATTAGAACAAGAAATAAATAAATAAAACAGAAAATTAGCTAAATAAGACACCTTTCCATTTTTTTTCAATGTTTGTAAATAACTAGACGTAATTCACTTCAGTCATTACTCATGTCACTTGTTGGTAATACAAAACCAAAAATCCAATAATTTAAAAGTGAGATTCAAAACTTTATTAGAATTGCAATCGAAGTAACAAGAACATAACATAAACTGATAAACACACCCGAGAGAATTAATAAACGAACATAACATTTTAGTATGAGTCTTACAAACGAGCTCTCATTTTTGTTCGTAAAAGAAAAGTACTCTCGGATAATTTCTTAAATAAAGAAATAGAAATTATGAGCAACCGATGTTCGAAGTTTCAACGATTTTTAATCAAAAGGTTTTTTTTTTAAAGAGAAGGATATTCTTCGGACATGATTAAGAGGATAAGTGCAGACCAGCCGGTGAACATACGTCCACCATCTCCAGCTCCGTTTGTTTGATCATAATGTTCCCAAATGTATCCTGTCTGCTCATAGTTTCTAACCACATTCCTGCATAAAAAAACACGAGTAGCCAATGTCACATATCTTTAACTTTATGTTATAAAATATATTTTATATCGGTAGAAGACTCTGAGTTGAATTCCATACATCCCCTAAGATTATGGACCAAGAAATATAATATGATCTTATATCAAGTGCTACACGATTCTGTGACCTCTCGATATTATACAAAGAAATATAATATGGTCTTTTCCAGTCGAGCTAGTGTCAATTGGTTTTAAAATCTCTTTTAAAAACTATGCATACCTTATCAAATTGCGCCTTAATTCTTCGTAGATAGTTCTTGCCTTATCACTATATGGTCCATCTACACCAGCAAATTAATTTGGTCGGTTATATAAAGCAAAATTTTTTGTTTGTGAAGTAAAGGGCTCAGAAATGTACCTTCAGAGTAATGGTGCAGGGAAGAAAGAATCATGTAGTTCATATTCATCCATATAGGACCTCTCCAATATGGTGCTTGGTTTTCAGCGTTACGTTTCATGTATATAGAACTGCATGAAAATGATATACACAAAGCTATGAAATTATTTTTCTTATTCCAATTCATCAAACAAACAAAAAAAATTGAGTAATAAGATTCTCAAATCTAATTGCTCTCTAACTAAGTCACAAAAGCTCCAATGTGCTTTTTTTTTTTTTTTTTTTTTTCAGTTCTTGTCGGCTCACCTGGATTTGGAAAGTGAAAGTAGTCCATAGTCGCTCCATACTTCGCTCCTATTTGAGATGAGATCAAGCTGTTTCTCGAGGATGGGAGAATCCTTCGCATAGCCAAAAAATGTTAAGTTTTAGATATTAGTTGTTAGTGTGACTTGTCCATAAAGATCATGGATACATAATATTTAACTCACATGTGGGATGATTTTAAACATGAAAGGAAATAAGCTGATATAACCGATGTGAGGAACCATTCTTGGCTCTGGCTCTCCAAATGTCTCCCTAACAAGCTGAAGAGATATACACCCATCTTTTCCAATTACCTCTTTTGTTACTAAGCGAACCTGATGAATCAAATATTAAAAGTATGCATAGTTTTCATAGAAATTAATATTTAGGATTCTCTATGAGATAGTTCATTCAAGTTTCCTTACTTTCTCTGTATGATTACCGAAATCCAGGTAAGTCCCATGGTCATGATCATAGTGCATCTGGAAGGTGAAACATACATGAAGGTTAGAACAAAAAGATATGCACAATTTTTGTTAGAGAAAGATCCTACTTGTAGGCAATAATATAAGAAAATAAACCTCATTCAGAAGATTGAAATCTGAAAGCAGCTTTGTAGTTGAGCTATAATCCTCCTACAAGATTCAATTGTGTTAAGGTAAAAAATATGTGGTGAATAAATTAGAAAATGTAATATATCTTCTTCTAACCGTTGTTGTCTTCCCTAGAAACTTCGTGATGGAGTTCATGCAACATGCCGCAAGATAAATCCAACATCTGAGATCAACATGCCTCTCATCTTCACTTGGGTGTGAAGCCCGAGGAGAATCATCGAGACCCGAAGAGAGAGTCTGCATGATTTTGCGAAAGTTAAGGCATCAAATGAGCAGTAAAAATAAAATTTCAATAAAATTTGTAGATGATCTCACATTATAAATCGCATAATATTAAATAATATATAATGGATATAGACCCGTCTATTCATTGTCACTATATTTTTGAAACTCTTTGAAACTTAAATATATTTTCATTAAGAATAAAGAAATCGTACCTGAGGGTTTAGTTCTCGAATTGTTTTACTGTCTCTGTCGTGCCAATAGTAACTTCCTTTGTCTTTTCCTGGTCATCAGAACAACCATATTACAAAAAAATGAAGTCACCCAAGAATTTATATTAGCATGATGCTAGGACTCGAAGTCTAGAGATCTCAGTGCTTGATATAAATGCTAGAAACAAGAAAACACATAGCATTTGTAAACTGAAAGTACTAATCTCAATTTTGTTACCTTTTTGGGAAGTACAATACCATTTGAACCATGCATCTAACCGTACAAAAGCCCGCTCTAGAAATGAGAAGATTTCATTGATTGCCTCCTCATTAAATTTGTTTGTATGTATCCCATTTATCAGATCTGGAAAAAGGGAATGTCAACATAGAGTTGATTTCGATTATTAAATCTTATTCTCATTTTCTCAACTTAATCTCATGTAGCAAGGTTAAGAGCTATCAGTCATGGTGCAAAATTAAGTTTTTTTTTTTTGTGGTATTAGGATCATAATGATTGGAGAATTCGATCAATAACGAGAAAAATCATACCACATATCACCAAAAGGAGTGTAGGTGGATTGGCAATACTTGGATTCTGAATGATGTACTCCTCCGAAATCTTACTGTAGATAAAATTCTTAGAATAACTTGATAAAAACAAGAAGCAATGATTAATAGTAAAAGTATCTAACAACCTTAGAGCTTCGGCACCTAAAAGTTGCTCACGTGGAATCCATCCATCTATATTCATTAGATCTAACCAGTGTCCAACAATTTCCAAGGTTATACGAAAATCCCAGCGCCTAAATCACACACAGAAACACGCCAAAGAATGATCAAATGTATTAATTTACTTAGTAGACATGGAACCATCCTTAATGAAACATATCAAGATATCATTTAGCCTATTGACTGATCAATAAGTTAACAACTAACCATATTAGCAGTTGATGGAAACCTTCATCCCACAAAAATCCCCATGAAAATTTGGGCCGGCATGGAACTGCTGTGTATAGCTCAGCTGGCCAATAGTACAAGAAATCTTCCTCACTTTTAGGAGAATAAACTCTTGATTGACCATAGAAGTAACCAATGCCTCCAAGCATGTTACCAATTACAGCTTTACCTACCATTAAAGTTTGATAATCAACCTGAAATTACGTGAAGATAGATTCATATATTTATCTCTTAAAACCATATCAAACAAGTGACTATATATATATATATAGCATGTTAATGCCAAAAAGGAAAAAAATAAAGAAAAGAAGAATCGCACCTTCTCAGAAAGGTTGAAGCATTCTTTGAACTTTGCATCAAATGCTATACGTTTGTCTTCAAGTAGACTAGAGAGTGGCAAACCTACATAAAATAAAGATGGAAGCTTAACTCAACGTTACACAAGTACACAAGATAATTAAAATCATTAATAGATAACCAAAATTAGATATCTTCAAAGGAAAGAATGTTAGATAAAACATTTTTTGTTATATAGTAATCTTAAGTTTCATTGCAACTCAAACCAATTGGTAATGAGTATATTCCTCAATTTTCTATATATATTAGTGTTGGTCTCCTTTAACTTTTGATGTGGGATTTTGACACGTGTCTCTCGAGAATGATGTTTTTTATCAGCCCATCTCAAACCGAATCCTACTCTAAATCCGAAAATAAACCCTACATGGGCAACCTTGTTTGGGTCAACAAGTCCGACTTTGATACTATATCAAGTTTCACGAACTTCTAGCTCAAACCAATTTGTACTGAGTAGACTAGCCCATGTTTTTTTTATATACTAGTGATTGCCCCTTCCAACTTGAAGTGTTTGATCCTAACATGTAACTTTGCTCATAGAACCCACAGTGGAAAAATGATAACCGATGTCTCCTATCCAAATGTTTTGGCTGCAAAAAGTAATTATGCAAAAAGATAAAAACAAAACCTGTAAAACTCATTATACGCTTCTCCATGTTGGAAGTTTCTTCTTTTAACCCAGAGACGAAGGCAATATCTATAGTAGATTGGGTCCTAGTGGAAATCTGCTTGACAACATTTAAATCATATGAGTTAATTCAGGATGCTGGTTTTATTTTTAATCAAACATGTATACATTATCTTGATAGAAAAACTATTTTACCTGAAAAACATAAACATTGGAAGAATCTTCCGCTGTGTTAGAGAGCTCTAGTCGTCCATCCTTACTTTCCTGAAAATATACATGCTAAGAGGAATGTAAGCAATAAGGTCTTTATAAGACAAAAAAAAGTACAGATAGAAAAACTTGCAAAATAAAGATCTAACCTTTATAGCGAGATTTTTCTCAACAAGATCAGATAGATCGACAATGTTGGGCGCCTTGAAACCGCAATAATGTGTTTCAAGATGTGTCTGCAAATCAAGAACATCTAAATTGATTACATCTGGATGAGCATCATGTTCGTACGTACTCCCACATCTAAAGTGTTATAAAAAATGTGTTAATTCATTCATTGCCAACTAATTTCGAATTGAAATGTCATAATCCGTCATATAACATTTTTTGTTTTCTAGAAAAGATATTCACTAAATACTATAATCTCTAAAAATCCAAAGGTACCTCTTGTTTTAGGTGCAGCTGCCAGTTTCCTACATCAGGACGTGAACCCGAAGCCAGGACAGAACTGTCTTTCATCCCTAAATTTAGAACATTTCCACCTTCATCAGCTACATAGAAGAAGAGATATGCGCCTCTCTTTTCTTCCTCATTCAACCTATTTTTTGACGAAATGAAACAAAACTTAATTAATATAGGTAGTTAAGCAACAAAAGCAAATTGAAAAAGTACTAGCACCAAGAAGTGATTACATACCCTACTAAATTTTTAACGTTAATTCGAACTGCCCAATCCCCTCCATAACCAAGGCTGCCTTCCTTAGACTTGACAAAACTTGTCTCCAATATCATATCTTGCTCAATCAGTTTCTGTCGCCCAAAATCTATTCCATTGTGTTCTCTCCATCCAAATGACTTGATATCGTCAAAGTTATCACAGAAATGTCTCATCTTATGCTTCCCATCTTTCGTAACAAGCCACATCAAGCCAGCAACCAGAGGCTGAGGATTTCTGCATATCTCATTTACAACTTAGCAGGTTTTAGAAAAAAAAGAACATAGGTTTACTTAATACGAGAGTCATGAATAATATCCCATGAATAATATCCCACATTTGAAGTGAGATGTAACTTTTAGAAATATATAATTGATGTGAGTTGATCCATTCATTGTCAATTATTGTTGAGTTGAAAATCCAAAAAACTTAGGTGGGGTTATTGGAACAAGGATTTGGAATTATTTTAAAAGATTTTGTCAAATACCATGAGGTGGTATTTGAAATCCCTTATTTTTAACTATCAATTCTCTTTCAAATAATCTCAAATCCTTTTTGATATAATTAATTAATGAAATCTCAGTTCTCCAATAACCTAGGATTTGTATAAATCTTTTTTTTTTTCGTATAAATGTTAAATTTATTGAGTGAAAAAAATCGTTACAATAACCCCCTAGAATTTGTATAAATCTCATTACAATAACCTAGGATTTGGAAAAAATTTGAAATCCTCTCAAATGCCAGATCCAATACCACCCCTTAATTAACCATTAATAACCAATTCATATACATATATAGTAACTTTGGACTAACACTGAAAACCTAGTCCATTTGGTGAAAGTTCTGCCTAATTATGATTAGGTGAAAGGATAAACAAAGACATTTCTCAATAAATACCTAGCGCGAACTCCAAAATACGCCTGAGGGCGATAAGTTCCCCAATACAAGTTCTCCTTGTGCTCACCTAGAAACTGGCACAAGTAGCACCAAATTCAAAATTCCCACTACAAAAACAAGAAAAAAAATAACACAAAGAATTGTGGAGAGTACCATAGGTAAGTCCATGAGTTTAGGAGCAGGAAAAGGAGTGATAATCCGAGGTCTCTCGCATTCATCCCCATCTTCGTCGGCGAGGGACATTGATTTGATCATACTGCTTGTTCCAGTCATCTTTTGAGTATCAGAGTACATGTAATACAATTTTCTACCCTGTGGATGATCGTTGACGATAAGAAATGAGAACTCAAGCCGAGCTGGTGGACTTTTAACCAATGCTCTGGTTGTTCAAATATGATTTTCTTCTTTTTGTCTTTTTCTAGTAGGATAAACTCGAGATCATGATGGGTTCGAATTAATCTATTGGACTATAAAGTCTCCTTTTAATTAAAAAAATCCTTTCTACTCCTTAAACTTAATCCAGCGATGTTGCCACTATAATAGCTAATTCAAAAACTCCGTAATTCCCATTTTTTTTCTATCAATACGTTCATAATCTCTTCAGACCTGATATCGGAACAATGTAAATTAATCCCATCTCCACAGCCGGTGCTCAATGTATTTTAAAAATAATTGGGATGTGAATTGACCAAGAGGTTCTTTCATAAACTCAAGAGCAATGTAAATTAGTGTCTTCTCCACAGTCGGTGGTGTTCGAATTAAGGATCTAACTTTCAAAAATTCAACCGGTTGAAATACCAGCTCCATTAATCGTAAAAATGATTGGGATCCATATGTATTCATTTCTGGCAAAGGCGGATACATAAACAGATAAACTCATTCATGATTTTGATGTATTCTCTTTTTCAATATGACACTAAACATATTTAAGTATTTAGAAGAGTGTAAAAGTTATCATATTTAAGTTTTTCTTTCAACAATTTCTCTCTGTAAAAAGTTTTTTTTTTTAATATATTTTAACATATATTTTTAAAAAAAAAAATCAAATTTTGATAAGAGAATACAATAAAAATCTTTTCAAAATTAATATGAAAATATACTAATCTAGCCGATAGGAAAATGGACGATTTCAACCGACTTAATATTCTAAATTTTAAGTAAACTTTGGACGTTGGTGAAGCCCATTTACCGAGTTAACTGATGAACATGCGGCGAAAAAAAAAATTGATGAACATGCTAGTTTTTGTAGATATAGAGAAACTTTGAGAGTTCTCTTTCCCCACTTTGTGTATATGGGATCTCTCGAAATGTCTCTTTTTTATTCCCAATCAATACATAAGTTATTTAGTTGGACCTAGATCATTTTGCTATATACATATATTTTCATCTCCTATATATTAATTAAGAGGTTATAATGAAAAAATTAACTTATTTCTCTAAGGTTTTTTGGTAGAATTTAAAATATAAACTCACTTTGTATTAATTACATTTTCTTTTTTCTTTTTGTCATCTAGAAAATTGTAAACTTATAAAAAGATTTGGAAATCCAAACTGAGGGATACTACTTACATGAGAAAAATTCATACTCTAAACAGTATAACATTACACGCTAAATAGTCCATCTTTCTATTAAGTTTTCAAGAAATAAGAGAGAATTTGAATTCTTGAAATTTTAATCTGTATTAATTACATATTAACCCATTTAAAATTCAGTTTACCCATCATATAAAAACCTTACTTTTAACAAACTATTTTATCATACGTCGAGTACAAAAAGAATAGAATGATATGAAACAATTTAATAAATAGTTAAACATACTCAAAATGATGAGCTATAAGTAGGAAACCTTATTTAACGGTTGTCTAAAATTATTTTTTCGGTTTAATTTGGTTAAGAAATAAAAATATTTGATAAAAAAATAAAATTTTATAGTGTTACAATATAAATATTTATTATGATGAAGGAAGTCGAAAATGAAGAGAGTCCGTGAATAAGATGGAGAAAAGGAGGGTGAAAAAAGAGGATATAAGAAGAAGAAAGAAGAAAAAAGATAAAATGCAAGAGAATAAGTATAAAGAAGAAACGAAATCAGAGCTTTATGTGTTGGATTGGCCAAAATACGACAATTAAGGTTTTCAGAAAAGAAATTATAGAGAAAGGGAGAGAAATTTAGAAAAAGAATGAGGTTGGAAGACGTTGTAGATATAAAATATTATTAGTTTTTATACAAAGGTTTAAACCGCTCAGTTCAATTAAGGTTCGGTTTAAAATCCAAACAAAAATTCTAAACTAATTTTGATACATAGTCGATAAATATTATTATTTACATACCTTAGTATTCTCGGACATTTGATTTATTTTAGTTCGGTTGAAAAGTAATGCTCATACCTAATATAAATTTCACCAATTTCTAATCTTATTTTTATATATTTCTATATCACTATTTTAACATATTTAATCATTATCCCGCGCTTATACGAACAACAACAAAACTATATTAAACATTAATTTATGTGTTATAGGGTGCTGCATACGAACGGAGGGCCACCCATTTTCATTTGCAATGGATCCCATACACTAGGGATGGAACAAGGTGACGGCTGGTCAAGAAGACAAGAAAATTTGGTGTAAAACACTCGAGTGCATCATACTAACCCGACTGCTCCACAGTTGGGTTATCCGCAACCGTCCCATCCAACCCGAATGGATCGTTCCATATAACCCGGTTTACTATTCCAAGTCTGGTAGTCTCTACAGTTCTTTCTCAAGAAAGCTTCGGATCTTGCTTTAGTCATCACTTAGTTTCCTTTCTGCTTTCCTCTGCTCTGCTTTTAGCTATAAGCTCGTTCCCTGTTCTTATCTCAGTCTCGAATCGGTCAACACTAGTTTGTTTTCTAATTCAAAGTACAATGGTTTTTGTCGAAATAAGAGAAGTTTTCTTCTTTTACTTTGGAATTTTAGATTCTGGTATTTTCTTTTCTTCGACGCAAATTCATTGACCAAAACGTAGGATTAAGTACCACACACACACTCTTTCAAATCTCAATTAATGGGCGCTAAGCTAAATTAACTAGCTTTGTTTGGTAAGTTCGATTGATTGAACTTAAGTTATTATATAAGCTGTCAACTTGTCATTAAGGTCAAGACTTTGAGTATGTGTCAAAACCAGCCTTCATCAATTTATCACCATCAAAACCATATATATGTGAAATCCTTTTTGCTTGTGTTTCTTTCTGTCTTTGGATTGATTCTTTAAGTCTCTTTTTCTTCTATACTTTCTTGCATCAGATTTGGAAACATATCATCATCATCGTTTTTTGCATGCCCCACAAGTACATCTCTCCATTCCTTTTTCCAGTGACTGCACATAACAAATAATCAAAGAAAATATCACATTGATTAGATCTTTTCCAAACATATATACATAAGTGTGAAATATGTTACAAACCCTATCATTTATCTCATTTTCCATTTGTAGGGCTTTTATAGACTTTTGTTTTTGAACTTCGGCTCAACTAATTATTTCTTCCTATACATACTTCAATAAGTCCATACCAACTCTTCTTGTAGGACCTCAGAATCTAAAGTTAACCTCAACATGTATAACCATCTCTTTGTATGTTTATGTAGAGCGATTATGCATAATTCCTAATATAGAACAGTATATTTTTAAAGTATTTTTTGTTAATTATGACGGTTTTTAGGAAAATCTAAGATATAGATATGAGAAAGTTCATGATAATAGGGTGGACAAAAGTATAAATGAACCTACTTAAACCTTATCGAGAGACCACCGAAATAACCCCTATTGAGATATCATGAGAATTATATATAAATAACACTCACATTGACATGACATTAATCTTAATCAAATGAATATTTTCTTATGATCACAAAAAACCCACTATATTATGACGGTTTTCTTATGTTCAAAATGAATATTTTCTTATGATCGAAAAAAAAAAAAAAAATTCTAGTGCAAACTTGTTAATCAATTGATTCTTGATTTTGATCATGAATTAAGCTACCACATATCTTACCACATATGATTTAGTAACAAAATTCGTACACTAATATAAATTACTATACTAATCTATTTTTTTGTAAATAACCACTAACTAATCTATTGTGGTCATGATTTGGTTTTGAAGTAGCATTTTCACAGTTAATACATGGACACCTATACTTCAGAGAAAATGCATATAAGGACGCACCTCAACTTGGTGTTGAAGACCTTTGATATGCTCAACAGCTAAATCCAACATGTCTGCATAACTAGTTTGCTGCCAAAATTTACGATCCGTAGTTATAGATAATGTGAATAATCTCCTCAATCGCAACTACAAAAATTACATTACATGCAACTAATATTACTTACCTTATCCATATTGGGCACAAGTTCCTGTAGCTTCTTGAGCTTCCCGCTTATTCTAGTTCTTCTCTCCTATACACACAAACGCAAATCATACCATATCCAATACATAACTTACCTATACTTGTACATTTTCTTTACTTTTCAAATAAGTGTCTATTTTATGATCATATTCTGTCAAAGAAAAGGATAAAACTAACCCTTTCAGCAATGCTGCGCGGGTGAGTTGCGCAGCCGCGCTTGGCCCTAACCCTACAAGGCACCGAGTCCTCTGGGATGTTCGTCAAATCCATTCTCGCCATTTCCAGAGACGTTTGCGGCATGCTAAACTAAAGAATCAAAACCACATCGAGACGAAAGTTAATTAGTATAATCACAACCAGTTCATAAGTATCAATCACACCGAAACCAAGCATCAATATTTAAATCTTGACGCAAAATTCATTTGTTGAAAAAAAACCAATATATATAAATCAATCATACACCTTCTCCAAGCTATTTAATTATATCAGTTACAAAAAACTACTCAACTTTGGCTTCTACACACATGAATGAGCTCGTGACATTTACATTTTTATTGACATTTATTTCAACCTGGAATCCTATATTCCTAACTTTATGGAATTTAAATTTGATTCATATATTTCATATGACACCCACTATAATACTATTTGTGAACCATATTAGACCAATAATAATAAGCTTTCTCCAAGCTTATATAAACTAATAATATACACAAAACCACTAAACTTTTCAACTTTATCTAGGAATCTCCAAAATACATATAAATTAAACAAAACATTTAGAAAAATACCTGAGTTTCTAAGGTGAAAAAGTCGGTGGTCTTGGACCGTTTCCCAGGTTGATCAATGGTGAAACTGATATGAGCAGAAGAGTTATCCCAACTGTTATGATGATCATTTCCAAAACTCATACTAGTCGATGCGACACCGTTTATAGCCGCCGTAGCAGCTTCAGCCGGCAAAGGATTATGTTCTTGATGATTACTACTAATCCCGCCGGAGAATCTCACCTCCGACTTCAGCCTCGACGGCCCTCGCTCTCCTCCTCCTCCTCCGTTGTATCCTCCGTTTGGCCGTCCTAGAGGAAAACCTGTTCCCTCTTCCATCAACAAAATTTAGACCGACGACAGAGAAAGAAAGAGATGTGATGTATTGTATCGTAGGGTTATTACTTTGGTTATTTCAAATATTTTAATAACCAATAAGATTTTTTATATATAGAAAGTAGGAGAAGAGAATGGGTCGGCTTCGAGACTCGGGGAACCCTTCCTTTGTCTCTACTTAAAACTTGTTTATCGCCAATTGACAGAGAATAACGATTCATAAAAAAGAATCTTAGAAATAATACTATTCGAATTCCACAATTATTATAATAAATAAATTATTACGTATTTTTATAATGTATAAAATAGTGCAAGAGGGGTAAATTTTCTTGAAAGTCGCACATGGATTACAGGGGAAAAAATAAACCAGATGGATGCAATGAACCGAAAATCAAATTGCACAAAAATAATATAAATTATTACTTGCAATATGCAATATAGTAATAAATCTTATTATAAATAATGACAAGTAGGCGTATCCAAAAATCAAAATAGTGACTAAGATGAGGCCATGTCAGCAGAGTGGGGTCTTTGTGGCTGCTTTGTCAGAAGAAAGGAGCAAGTGGGATGGATAAAATATTGCCGAGTGGACTGTACTTTTTATTTCTTTTTGTAGTGATTCGCTTCTTTTTTTTCCCTAACATATACTTTTGGCAAGTGCATGTTTTTATATTACATGCTATTTGCATTATTAAATTATACAACTTGCCTCTCTGGGAAATACGTATTTAATTATCCATGCATGTGTATTGTATATATAGGTTTGTATAAAAAAAGAAGGTTTGCGTACAATATGTACATGTAAATGTGAATAAGATCAACCATGGTTTCTCAAATCAGAAAATGAAAGAGAAAGGTGTGAATAAAATCTCGAGATAGATTAACCATTTACCAAATCAAAAGTCTATTGATAGATATTTTGTAAACTAATGTTTATTAGACTTTTAATTAAGTGGTCGTCTTATGTTTTTAAATTAATTAGAAAACAAAAGTCGTATCTTTTATATATGGAGAGAAACAAATGAAATTCAAACCAAAGGAAACTATAAAGTCATCGAACCAAAATCAGAAGTCAGAACTATGGGTGTGATTAGTAGCTTGCTTTATGATAAAAGTTTGTTTTTTTAAAAATTTATAATTATTTTATTCTTTGTTATTCTTTTAATTTTTGGGGTGCTGTGGGTTCACATATTAGAAGGTGTAAAGTTCAATTTGCTTTGTAAAGACCAAACTAACATACCTGTGTAAGCTAAATTATTCACTTATTTGGATTTATTTGGATTAGGTCAAAATAAGATTAAAACCCAGAACACTGGAATCAATTGTAGAAAACATATTGATTAGTTTTTGGATAGGCAAATGAGGTGGCGCATGAAACGAGATGGCGCATAAAACGTGTTACGTGATAGACCTACTGCAAAAATGAAACAGTCCGAATTTCAAACGAATTAAGGTTTTTAACAGTGATTCCTAATCTCACATGGATAAGAAAACTCTAATCAACCCTCCTTTTTCCTATAAATAATAGGTAATAGCTCTTGTTACAAGCATCCGAGAACAAATACAATAACAAAGAGTAAAAATTCCATGCATTCCATAACTAGAAAACTACTACTTAAGCTTTTTGTTATTGTGATCAATTATTTCTTAATAAAATTCTTAGATCCTTTTCAATTCTCCGTATTTTCTATAGTATTATTGGACCAACCTCTAATTTTTCCCCAAACAATATCCAATTGAAAACTTATATGAACTGACTAGTTCAAACGTGAACTAACCAACCGAAAATGTTTTCCAGTTGTGGTTTCGGTTCAGCAAGGCATGAAAAAAAATTAGGGTGGGAATCGAATTAAATGGAAAACGTTTTGACCTTTATTATTCAACTGTCACAAAGTGAAAAATTAAAGAAAATATATTTCCCTTATTCCCTTTTGGTTGTATAAAACATTTTTTTTTCTTGGTTGTATGACAACAGTTTTCTTCCTTTTTGGTAGAGGAACAGAAAAGGTAAACAGTTTATTTTGTTTTAAATTTGAGTATTTATTTTAAATTTTCCATTTATCTAACTTACTCTAGCTAGAATAAACATATTATGTGGAAAAATGTTTTCACCTTATTTTAAGAATGAAGGAAAGTATTAAATGACCCCAACTATTACTCTCTAATTTTTACTGTTTAATAATTGACCTTTATGTTACGCTAGTTGCATAATCCGTTATAACCTTTATTATTATCCTGACGACCAAAACAAAAGAACATTTATTTTCCTTACTCTAATTTTGGTTACTTTAAAACCCCTAATCACACACATGGTTAGACCAATTAATTTACCCACTCGTTTCTTTTTTAGTTTTTACTCACTTACCGACACATCTACCCATATAATATCAAAACAATAAAAATAGTTTATTTTTTTATATAGAAGTATTTTGTATTAAAATTAAGAAAATAATTAGAAAAATCAAGTCTAAAGTTATATCCTAAATTATAATCATACATTAAAGTTATAACATAAAGTCTAAAAACTAAAACATAAACTATATATAAACCCTCTAACCCCTAAATCTTCGGTTTTAAAATCTGAATAAATTTATCTATTTCCCTAATTTTAATCCATCCTATTTTGTAAGAAAATTTATTACTTATTAAAAATCTTCTTCCCAATTATCCATAAATATTCTGTCTATGTATATATATTGTAATTTTGTTTAAGGTGTTTGAATGAATAATGTAATTTGTATATCACGTCGACTAGCTTCACTCCTAAATTACAATCCCAAATAGGAAAAAAGAAAAAGAAAATTAAACGCAAATTATAAGAAGCGATAACGTTACCGTTGGGATCAGTGGGAAGATGTTGGTCGTAGAATCCGGCCGGAGAGCTTCTGTGTCGAAAAAGAGAAGACGAAGAAGCGCCGGAATCGAATCCGATGGAAGATGGGTCGCCGGAGATGTAATGGCCAACGGCGTTGGGATTGTGCTGCTGCTGCTGCCGCGGCGCAGGCGGTGGATGCGGCGGAGGATGGTGGCTTTGAGAGCCTAGAGAGGAGAAATCACGGGTAGCTCCCGCGGCTGAGTCATATAGATTGATGTCGGCATCGCCGCCGTCTGGAGCGGTGGATTTGGAAGGGTACATAATTTGTTCTTGCCGGAAAAGGAAAACCCTACAAAAGTTAATCAGATGGTTGGGGGGGGGGGGCTGATGGTTAGGGGAAGGCTTTAGAGAGGGAGAAAAGAGAGAGAGATTATGAGTAGTTGATTAGTTAATATAATAGTGCAAGAGGGTTACTAATTATAGTTAGGGATTGCTAAATTGAATTAATTAAAGAGCTGGTAAACAAATTAGAGAGAAGGCTTGTGACTTCTGTGGCTTGTGGGTGGTTTGACGTAGAGAGTCTACTTCTCACGGTCCCGTCAACGCACGTGCCCCTCACGTGGTTGACAGATGGAGATTTGACATGGTTTTAAACTTTATGGAAGTGGTGAAGATGTTGGTTGGAGATTTATATGATTCTATATGTTGGCTTTGAATGGTAACATAATTGTAATTTGACATCTCATTACGAGATGTGATTTAAATTGACATTTGGAAAGCCTTTGGTTATGTACAATGGTATTTTGACATTTATATGCTCAAAACTCTTGTTAAATGGATTACTCTATGTTGGGTGTGGGTTTAGCATCCCTCTCGATCCAAATCAGATAAAGATAAATTGGTCCAAATTCGTCGAAGTCTTTCTTCTTCACCCCGGATTTCACCTCGCGAGCCATGCACGCGACCTCATCCGCGAGGAGATCAGTATTCAAGAGTTGACCAAGGAGACCAAACTCGAAGTGACGTCTTGTCAAATCACACATTTTTACATTGTCAGATGGGCCGAAAGCATGTCTCGAATCTTGTGCTGAGGCATGATTTGACTTGTCAGGCGTAGGAGGCAGCCTATCCTCGGACTAGACCCTACCACGAGATGATATTAAGGGATCTACAGTCCGCTATAAATACTGTAGATTTTTAGTAGGTAAAGAGATTGAGAGAGAACGGAGAAAATATGAAGAATAGCTCGGTAACTTAGATCGAATTTAACATCTTGAACGACTCGTCGAGAGGTGTTAGATTCCGCTATTCGCTTACTACTTTTCTTGTAACCGACTTCTCGAATCTCTTGTAATCAATAAATCTCATTCATTCAAATACAAGTCCATTTCACCTCGCTTTATGCCTCACAAATCGATTTGATTCATTTACTGAGAATTCCGACCCTTAAACCTAATTCATAAATAAAGTCACATCTCGCTAAATATTATTCGTCTCACATTATTCATTTCTCACCTCGTTACGAACCAAAACTTAACCCTTAACAACTTATGTGCGACCCGGGAAACCCACTCTCCATACATATATTTTATTGGCTCAGATGAATGGTGACTTGTTTGGCCTTTTTTTCCGCAGCAATTAGAATATTCGGTAAAAGTGTTCATTATCGTCCTACCTATTCGTGATGAGCATGTGCTAACTTTGATGCTTATCAAAACTACCTATTTAATGAAGTTTTGTTATCACCCAAATTGTAAGAATTTGGGACCAACCCATCTCTGCTTTAACATTAATTTTTGTTGGCGTTTCTAGTTGTTAAATTGAAGGATTGGTGATTTTTACTTAACATCGGATGTAAAGATAAATCTAAAAATGAACCATATATCTAGGTTCAGAACCAGCCGTGAGAATGGATAGGTTAGAAGCAAAAAAAAATAGTAATCAAAGACCTATTAACCAAGGAAACAAATTTTAAAAATATATAAAATACAGTTGAGAGGTATCGAACTACAACAAAATTTTAATAGAATAACAAAATTTATTTTTTTATTTATTTTTAATCTAATTTTAAATTATATTTATAAAAAAAACAAATTTTTTACATACAGTTTTATATGTTTCAAATTTTAAGAAAATCTAGCTTAATCTTTCCTAATAAAAATCTAAAACAAAACCTAACACGAAATTTCTTCAGGTTACACACTTGAACTTCTATCCTCTTTGCTAAAATCACATTTTTAGTGTCTTTTTCCTATGTCGACTACGATTTCTTTCACACCATACATTATGAAAAATCGCGTGGAAAACATATCCAATTACAAAGGACGAAGTATCAGCCTACATTTTTTCGATATGTGCTCTATGATCTTATCCCATTTTGTTTACATAATGTGTTCTCATTAGGACAATAGCAAAAACCTCCCAAATTTGCCTTGAATAAGACATTGAAAATATAGATGTTCATGTGTCTCTCTTGGCTCTGAGCAAAACAAACAACCAATTTTTGCATTGATGTTCCAGGTTTCCATTCTTTCTTTTGTGGTCAGGCGAATCTTTATAGCCAACAAAATCAGAAAAGCAAATTTAGGAGTGACACAAGAGAACAAAATACCTCGATACGGATCTCATTCTTTGTGGGGGCCACGCAAGTAGCACCATGTTTATTTTGAGTGAAATTTGTTTGAATAAACATCCTCTTTCACTCGCCATAATATGTGATCGTCTTCCCCTTCTCATGCTTCTCCTTTAGACACAATATCTATGGCTCTACTTGATTTAGAAGCACATTTTTTTGCCTACGTCGCATGGATCACTCCATCACGTCACCCAACGACATTTGTTCTGAGATACCCAGATCGATAAAACCATGGTGCCAAAAAAAAAACATAGACAACCAAGAGAGCACCAGCAACTTAACCCCTTTTTTACTTCAACTTTGTAAATATTCTTTGGTATTCCTCGATACTTGAGAAGTTTCTTCCATATCCAAGAACCTGCAGTTGAGTTCTCTTTGATCCCCCAAAAAGAATCATTTCGGATCAAGTGTCTTTTAATCCAATCGACCCACTGAGATTTCTTCGAAGTGATGATCCGCCAAACAAGTTTTAGAACACACACCTTATTAAATTCCTCCAAAGATTTTACTCCCAAACCTCCCTCTTCTTTTGGAGTATAAACTACTTTCCAAAACTTTTGCCTTTGTGGTTTTTAGATCAGGGCCAGACCATAAAAAATCAGAACAAAGCTTATCAATTTGTGATATACACGACTTCGGTAAACGAAATGCTGTCATCCAGAAATTAGTGAGGCTAAACACTACTGAACTTAGCAACTGCAAACGACCGGCAAAAGACAGCTGCCTCGCAGTCCAATTTGACCTTTATCTTCTCTATCAATGGAGCATAATCTGCAGCTTTCATATTCTGAGTCAGTAATGGAAGACCCAAATACCTTACCGGTAGAATCCCACAATCGAAGGGGAGCCTTTAGAATATCCTCTTTCACACCTTGTTGATACCCGGCCATGTAAATCGTAGATTTTTCGTGACTGATCTTAAGGCCCGAGTGTATCGCAAAATCATGAAAGACCTGCGATGCTCCCTGAATGTACCGTTTCTCTCCTTCTAAAAACACCATTAAATCGTCAGCGAAACATAGATGAGTCAAGTTCATTTCATGGCACTCTGAACGGAGTCCAAACTGTTGATTTCTAGCCGCCTCATCAAGATTTTTAGAAAGAAAATTCATACAAATCACAAACAAATACGGAGATAAAGAACAACCTTGTCTCGAACCCCTTGCACTAGAAAAGTATCCAACTAATTCTCAGTTTACCTAAACCGGAAAGGATGCATAGATTTATCCAATGAATGTGTCTCTCTGGCATATCCAATGCTTTCAACACATTCAGTAAGAACGACCATTGTACATAATCAAACACCTTAGAAATGTCTATTTTCATAGCACATCGCGGCGATATATCTTTTTTACGGTAATCTTTGATTATCTCTGTTGCATGAAGCAGATTCTCAATTAACAATTTATCTTTCACAAAAACTGATTAGTTTGGTGTTATGAACTTTGATAAGACTACTTTGAAACGGTTTTCAAGAATCTTCAATATGAGTTTGTAGAAGATATAAGGCGGAAAACCCAAGTTTAATTAGTTTGGTCAGAAATTGGAACTTAAAGGATGAGGACCTTCTCAACTATAACGAAAGGCCACCATGGTTTTGGGATCGAATTAAATATGTAACCCTTAAATCGTGCATGACCAATGTATCACTGAACCAAACTGCGATATGTTTACGGTTGATCTTTTCTCCATAAAACTCTTACAGTAATGAAAAGTTCAATTTTAAGTGTACTTATTGTAATGTATCAACCGTTAAAATCATCTCGGGCACATCAGATGTAATCAATCTTTAGAGCCTTACAGTCTGTTTTACTGGATTATAAAGTATGGGTGAATTCATTTACAGATGATTGAAGCCTGCATCTTTTCAGGGATTAAATTAATATGCATTAATTGCTTTAATTATCGTCAAGTTGGTCGTTAAGATTCCATTTTGTATCAATAGGAGAAGCAACTGATAATTAACTTGTACTTTTATCATGGTTTACAGATAGTCGGATACTTATAATTCATTTGGATAAAATATAAAAGAAATCTATCTTTTGGTTAATGTTTTCGACCACCCTCATATGATCCAAGAATAGACAGACCATGACAAAAAACATCCATTTTTATATTTATACGATTAGTTGGTTTTATATTAAAAACAACGCGTGTACTTTTTATTAAACTATTAAGAACGTCCATAGATTCATTAGGATTAGACCATTGTATTTATTTTTTAAAACAATTGATTTGGATTCCTCATTTCTGTTTGAGAGGGTATAGATTCTGTAAGTCTAGTCTCACCAAGTACAATACCACATTTTTCGTCTTTCCGATATTATTTGCCCCAGCCCAAGGAAAGTTACAGGCCAAGCCCAAAACTTTCTTGTTACCACAAAAAAGCACAAAGTACCATCAATTTTTCTCTGTTTTGATGGACTAGAATTTGGCTGAAAAATAGTTTAATAGATTGAATAATAGTTATGCCTTGGAAGCGAATCATTTGGATCTCATATGGCATCCCTAAACACTGTTTCCTCACTTGGCTCTTCATGCTCAATATATGTCCTTCAAGGGTAGGGACCGTATGTATTTGATCTCTTCTTTGGCTGTCGATTCTATTCAAGGGTTTGGACCGCAATCCTACCCAAAGTCTGGCCGGATATGATCTCCACCCTCTTGTCGCAGCAAAGAAGTAAAGGTAATAGGACTCTAATCCTCTTCGCTTGGAAAGGATAGATTAGCAAACTCCATCTTTTTACAGATTTGTTCAACCATCATAAACAAAGTGTCATCTCTTGGTCAAAACCAACCGGAATTTGCATCACAACTGATGCGTATTTGGTTCCAAGACGGGGCTCACCAAGCTTTCCTGAATCGCCTAATTGTTAGGGTTTGTCTCAACCCTTGCTTTCATCGAGAAATCTCTGCTTTTAAAGCTTTCAATTCCAATTGTTACATAAACCACTACACCAACTTCAGTTATGGTAATTGTCTGGTTCGATTCGGTTCTCCATCTTGTTCAATTTGGTTTTTATTCAGCATAACTAGTGTTTAGGGGTATAACTAAATATGTTGAACTGTAACAAAAACTATGGGTTGTGCTTTGTAACCTTTTCATTCTCTTTTTCCAGAAAGAAATTCATTTATATTAGAAAAATCCAAACAGTGAGATTTCTACACAAAATTTTGATAGAGAAAATTTAAAAGTATGCTATCATTACAAATAAAAAAATAAAAAACCTTGTCAGGTCACAGGACAAATTATTAAATTTGGGTTTATGTAGACTTCCAACTTAAAACTAATTTGTTTAAAATGGATTTTCTTTTAATTCTATTATATATTACTTATGTTCCATGCATCTTATTTTTCGATGTGGGATTCCTAACACGTCCCCTCAAGATGATGATTTTACCGTACCATCTCGAACTGAATCCCACTCTAGAAACGATAATAAATCCTTTTGGACCACCCTATTTAAATAAACAAATCTGAATACATGTAAAATCTCTTAGGCATAAGAAAATTCTTAATATTTCTCTCAAGTTACAAAGGTATTTATAGTTTGCAATGGCAATCTAGGTCTATAAACTATATATATTGACAAAATAGAAGTATCTTATATTCAAAAAGATATGAGAATAGTGGTTACTAATTTTGTTTTTCTTTTCGATTGATAATAGTTATATATGTAAGACCACTAAATTTGTTTTACTAAAACGTTGTTGTTAAGAAAATATTTTTTCACATTTCGAGAGCTAATATTGTTTGAGATTTTGAATAATAAATATATTTAAAAAATTGGCTTCGGACCATACATTTTATAGGACCTGTACCTTGTTAAACACGTTAGAAAAAGTTCGTATGTATTATAAGAAAGGTGAAGAAGACAGCTCATATAAATAAAGATATCAATTGAAATTACTTTTAGTGTCATTTTTTATATAAGAATCTTAAATTATTTACGTAAAGTAAGAATTATTCCATATTGATCTTCTTCTAGATACATAAAGGAAAACAAAACTACAAGCACCAATATATCAAAAAACACATGTAATGATGTAGATGAGTTTTAGCTGATATTTTAGTCATTAGTTAATAAGATAGCTTCTAAAGCATTGCACTAGAATTCTAAATTAAAGCCCTATAAAGATTATTAACTTTAGCCCTAGAAAGGAAGCCTCTAATCTCTTTTTCAGTACGCCCTTTCGTGCATAGCCACGGAGGACTGAAGGCTATACTGATACTATATATTATGTAACTAATAAAAATCATAACTGATTCAAATTACAAAAGTATGCATATATTCTCTGAATTTCTAG
This sequence comes from Euclidium syriacum, assembly GCA_900116095.1. Taxonomy (NCBI): domain Eukaryota; kingdom Viridiplantae; phylum Streptophyta; class Magnoliopsida; order Brassicales; family Brassicaceae; genus Euclidium; species Euclidium syriacum. The sequence continues at coordinate 2,970,941 of FPAK01000012.1, read as the reverse complement.
ATTTTCTGGCAGCAAGTGATACGAAATATGGCTAATTAACGTAGTTACTGTTGCATTACTAGTGAATGTGCAATAATGAATTTAAATAGTAAAATAATTTACAGAATTTTCCTGCACTGATTTTTAGTTAAAAGTTAGAATGTGCAAAATTATTTTTAGTTTAAGAAAAGAATTATTCAGTCACATTATTAGATTCGAAAGATTAATAAGGTGTACAAAAATTAAACAATATATAGAAAAGGAAAACAGAAAGAAGAAAATAAAAAAGTATAACGAGAAAGACAGGTTTAAAGAGCAAACGAATCTGGAAATAATTTATCTTTGGGGTTCACGTTTTCCTCAACTTTCTGACAACTGTAAGATGCTGTACCATTTTGTTAATTAGACTAATTAAGCTCTGTTAATCTGTCATTTTCCTAATTTAATTTTAATCAATTTGTTTTTTTCGCATTAGTTGACGGGTAAGCTTTCAAGTAAAACGAGACTCGGAAGCTGCAAGGAGTGTATGTGTGTTTTTTTTTTTTTTTTGTAATTTCTATGCATATTATGCTGGAATTATCGAATGAGTTTTTTTTCCTTGACGTCCAATATAAGTTATTAGTTCCTTACTGATTAGACATGGAATTCTTTTTATTAACGACGTGGACATTAGCGATGTGAATATATTTTGAACGTAATATATAATATATAAATAATTAATCTTTATTGGTTTAAATTTTACAATAAGAAACTTTTTTTTTGAAAAAAGTAAAACCAGAAACTTTAATTTTCTCTAGTCGAAAACCGGAAAACAAAAGCATTATCATAGTTCTTGTCTCCAATTTCTTTGATTGAGTTTGTGCGGTTTTGAATCATTTTGTGGATTGTCTTGCTTTGAATCGAAGCCGAAGTTGAAATCTCACCATGTCTCCCACTATTTTTTTCCTCTACACGGACTGTTATAGTGATCTTAGCACACCCCTTAGATCCAAAATCGTTCAGGTCCATGACCAAACATGGTCCGGTCCCATAAGAAAGAAAGTATACGGTTGAAGGCCCATCTACCGACCGCGAGGCTCGATCAGCCTCGACAGTGAAAAGTCGAGACTGACGAGCCTCGACTTTCGAACAATGACGAGGGGTGACGTACCCCCACCTCCCCTGTCACTTCACAACTCGTCTACCATGTCATGGGCGGCAACGTCCATTCTGAGCCGACCCGCTCGACCAATAGGAAGCAAGCTTAGAAGACCTATAAAAGGATAAACACGTTTATTTGTAAGATCATCATCATCTAAGAGAACTAGACTAAAACTAAGATCAAAGAGATTTAGATAGAACAGTTCGACTCTAGATCCAATTCAAACACCCACAGCGACCTTGTCCTGAGGTGTTACATTGTGATCTTCACGTTGCAATTCTTCTCGAAAAATATATCTCCCTTTGTATTCGAGCTTCGCTCACACTGTAATCGGACCTCGCTCGCGCTCCTTAATCGAAGCGATCATCGCATCACTGATTCACACCTAACTTCGTTTTCTGTTGATTTATTTAACAAGATCTTCGACCCTCACCGCCTCTCTCGAATCTCGACGAGACAAAAGTCATCTCGCTCCAATCTCTAACCAATCTCTAACCAATCTCATAACCGACTCTATTTGCGACCTAGTCAGCATCCGGTGTGCGACCCGGTTACATCAGTTGGCACCGTCTGAGGGGACAAGTATTATAACAAAATTCAGAAGCTTCTCTCGACGCACAAATCAACATGACAAACAAGTCCGCAGCTACTCCGAAAACAAGCGACTTATAGGCCAAGCCACGGAAACCCCATTTCTCACCCCGAATCCAACAACGAATGACCCCACGGGAGATAACTCTTCGTCAACCTCGACGATAGCATCATCCCAGACGATCCCAACCGTTAACTTGGAGACAGCCTCGATAAGCTGCCCCAGTTGGATGACTCCAAACGCAACTCTCCAGCAACAGGCTCTCCAGCACGGGGCGTTCGCCTCTCACCCGTACGGAATGCCCTTATAACAGTTCGCATCCTCCGGGACGAACTTCTCATTCCCCCCGGTCACAACGAGGATCCAAACCGAGGCGGGCCAGTCCTCAGAGACTGCGGCGACCCACCCAAGATCCACACCTACCGGGAATCCGCCTGTTACAGTAACCGAGTTAGGAGGAATCCTCCAGCTCCTCGTAAATCAGATCAACGAACCACGTGGCCATAGGAATAAGCCTCGCGAACCGGTGACGGAGGAGACACTCGCTTCCCTTCGCCGAAACCAATTCGGCGATCCCCATGTCCAACCTGGAACGGTCCATCCCGATCCCAGCTCGCCCCAAAATCACTTCAGCCAAATGCCCTCGCATCCGGAGACGACCCATGTCGATCCTAGCTCGCCCCGGAATCACTTCAGCCAGATGCCCCAGCAGTCGGAAGCGACCCATACTGAACACTGCGTTCCCCGTTACCCATGGATGCGACAGGCCAGCCAGCCCACCGAAGATATCTTCCGCGCGCATTACAATCAGGAGCTCGAAGAAATGAAAAAGCTCCTTAAAAATATGAACTCCGAGATGCACTAAGCAATGAGGGTCGACCTGTTCAGGAATCCCAAAACACACCATTCACCTCGGCAATAACGTCGTTTCCCTTACACAACCCGGGAAAGATCCCTATCCCAACATATAAAGGCGGAGAGGACCCAAGCCAGCATTTGGCGACATTCGAGATAGCAATGGGCAGGGCCAGGTTCGGCGCAGAGGAACGCGACGCCGGATTATGTCGACTATTCGTCGAGAACCTCAGGGGAGATGCGCTCAAGTGGTTCTCTAGTTTGAAACCCAACACCATCGGCAATTTCCTCCAGCTTAAAACCGCCTTCATCAGGCAGTACCTATCATTTGTCGAGAAAGGATCATCGGCCGCCGACCTCTGGACCCTCACCTAAGACTCCAAGGAACCCATGCGAGCCTTCATACAGAGGTTCAAGCTGGTGACCGCTAGGGTCGATGTCCCCAACGAGTCAGGTATCCTCGCACTCAGGAATAACCTTATCCATTCATCCCGATTCAAAGAGGACTTGATCGTCAACAAACCTCTAACGCTCGAAGACGCCCTTCATCGAACAATGAGATACGTCGAAGTCGAGGAGGAAAACGCCCTCCTCGCCAAAAAACGGGAACCCACGAAAACCCTTACCACGAAGGACAAGACTCCCGAAAAGGTGACGGAGTACTACGAGCCCAGACAACACGTGAATCTGGAGTACAACCAAGAGAAGAAAAAACGAGCGGCGGACTGTTACGCCACGACGGGACGCCCAAAGAGCGGCCCCTGGAACAAATACGAGCGAGACGCTTCCCAGGACAAACGCGATGACTCTCGCGGAACCATCATAGACCAAGGGTCCTACTGCGATTTCCATGGAATCCCGGAACACTCTAACCGAGATTGCAGGGCTCTTGCGGATTTCATACTGCAAAAATATCAAAAAGGCGAGGTAACAATTCTGAAACCTCGTCAAGATAATAAAAGAAAACAAGCAACTCCAAGCCAAGAGACGGCTTAGGGTAGTAAGCGACCCCGCGATGTCAAAACGGAAGATCAAGCTCCCCCTCCTCCAACCAAACGCATACTATAGGATGAACGTCGGCGATCACTTCGCCAAAACATAATATAGATATATATAAATCTATGCTTAGAACTACGGCCGGTTTGATCCTTTCGGGGTACGTAGGCAACCCCTTTCGGGGTAAAGCTAATTTCACCCAAAAAAAAAAAAAACTTTTTGTTTACTTAACCCGAAATGGGCGCTTCATTAGCATCGTAAGCCGAGTTCGCCTCGCAGAACAAGCCGGCTCAGGCCGCACAAACCTAAATACGCATCGCGCCTTCCACGGGCAGCAAAATTAACGGTGTAAGCTGAGTTCTTACTCACATCCCCTCAAAGAAACTCTTAGAGGTCTGAAAAACCGAAGTCTGAACTTCGCACAAGCACTTCGCATAGGTGCGGCGGACTGATCACCTGCCAAAACAAAACGTCTTAAGACTCTTTGGGGTCGAAAGACACAAGCCGAATATCATATTCGCATAAATGACTCCCCAGTCAAAGTCTTCCGAGACCAAAAACATATAAACTCCGCTTTATATCATCAAAAAGCGAGGTCTCAGTGACCTTGCAAAAATTCTTTAAAAAAAAAAAATAATAATAATATAAAAAAATATTTATATAAATAAAAAAAAAAAAAAACAACATAAACTACTCCGGGCAATCTTCACCTCCGCCGGTTCGCTCCACCGATTGCCGCGAGGTCTCGCCCGCTTCTTGAGTCGATATACGCCGACTCCGCAACTTAGGATCGAGAAGATCTACGTGGTCCAGCTGCACGGCCACTAGATCTTCACATTCAGCGAGGCACAGTCGCTCTTCCTCCTGGGCATCAAGTCGAATCGCCTCCGGAATAACGATCCCCGCTTTCGTCAGCTCCGACAGCATCTGAACTCGCCCACGAGCCTCGTTTAGGGCACACCACGCCTCCCCCACCCTCGCCCTATCGTCGATGTAGCCTGCCACGACGACCTCGAGGGCTCGATACCTCTTAAGCTCGTGAGAAGCGGCATCCAGATCGGCTTTTAGCTTCGCATTACTCTCTTCCAGAGCGGACTTCATCTCGTTGAACTCGGGAATATAGGATCCCAATACCCGGTTCGCATCCTCTTCAGCCTTGAACTTCGACTCCAACTCCTGTATGGTCGCCCACTGGGACTTCACCTCGCTGTCATAGGAGCTCAGGAGAAGGTTGTGCCTGCTCAAAAACTACATACGTGATTAAGTTAAAAAAAAAAAAAAAAATAAAATAAAATAAAATAAAATAAAAGAGCAATGTCTTACCCGAGCCAGCAGGCGAGAGGTCTCGGCGATGTCAGTCCCGAACTCCATAGACTCAAGGTCCATAGGATCCGACCACTTGACTATTTGCGAGACAAGTCGCCCGCTGTTCTGAACGTCCTCGCAAAGTAGCACGTTGCCAGAATAGGAGAAGTCCATAGAAAACTTCGGGCGCGCCCCCTGATTTTGAGGCGAGGCGACACGCTCGAAGTTCGCCCCCGCCGCGGCTTTAGAGCTCGAACTATCTCCTCGCGCGCCTGCCTCGAGAACACCAGCCTCAATCGTCATAGTCTCGCCTCGCGCCTTCTTTGATGGTCGAGCATCCTCAGGAGCGACACCTGACGGCTCCCCACGCTTCATGAGACCTTTTCCACTCCCACCTGGCAGCCCGATGACCCGAGCCTCGCTTTCATTCGGAAAGCGCCGATCATTCACTGGTGGCGCCTTTTTCTTCGATTTCCCCGTCGCCTTAGGAGCGACCTCGCCCACATCCTTCGAGGCTCGCTTCTTATGAGGCCTCACCACCTTTGGAATCCCCATCAGCGGTGTTCGAGCCTCGCCCCGTTTTTTACGCGCCAGTGATTGAGCGACCCATCTCTTGAAGAGTACATGCCACTCCTGAGCCCCGAGCTGCTATATGTGGTCTACCTTCTCGAAGAAATCATCAGAAAAACCTTTGATGGGCGGCTCGCAATCTAAGCAAATCGAATAAAAGTTAATTAATGAGGTCTATTCAAAAAAAAAAAAAAAAAGGGAAGACACTTACGAGGCATTTTCTTCCATAAAAAGTGAGGCATTCGACTCGCGTCCTCGAGCGACCTCTCGTCGGCCTTGACGAAAAAGTAACGCTCCGCCCAGAGAGACACCTTGTTGGGATCACCTGTGAGAATCTTCCGGTTTGACTTCGCCGAAAGATAGAACGTCTGGGGAGGCCCGGATTTGTTGCAATTCAGGCTGAATATGTCATCGAGAAACTCGTGAGAGATCTCGATCCCATTTTCAGATGCCAGCCTCGACACGACAACGATGTTCCGAATTGCCGCGGGAGTAAGCTGCGAAATCGCCAACCGATGATGCTCGCAAAAATCCGTCAGGATCTTGGGTACTGGGAAATGAAGGCCGCACTCCGTGAAATATGGCTTGCATAGCGTGAAGTAACCCTCCGGCGGGGTCCAAGGCAGCTCTTCGAGTTCCGGAATACGAAGCTCCACTTGATCGAAGATACATAACGGGAAGGCATCCCCTAGCGTCCCCTCCGTGCAGCGAGACTCGACAATGTCTCGCCCGGTCCACTTCATCACGCCATGAATCGTCCGGCTCAATTTACCGGGTCGCGAGCCCCGCTCGACTCGCAAATCATTTTCGAGGGCTTCTCCCCCAGTCTCATCCGCCTCGAAAGAGTCTGGGATGACCTCGACTTGAGGTTGTGTCGCAGTTGCGACTTCCTCAGCACTACCCCTCTCATCAACTTGCGAAACCGATGCCCCAGACGTCTCCTCGCTTCCCGACCCCGAAAGGCTCGCTGTTCTGTCGCTCGATGAACGCGATTCAGATTCGATCCTCATGATTCTATAGATAAAACGCCTCGGTAAAAGAAGAGTAATAACTCGAAGGACAAGAAGCGACGCAAGCTCTAGGAAGAAAAAAACGAAGGAAAATACGAAATAGGGATTTCATCCGAAAGATCCCCTTATTTATAACAGAGGAGGGGAAAACCAAGCGACGCATTACCCCTGGGGGTTGATTTTAAACGTCGCGTCAAATAAAAAATAGAGGGGGACTTTTCGCCTCCTCACGCGCCGCATCACAAAAGTCAACCAAACAACGACACGTCAGACAGTCAGAAACTCAAACGACCCAAGCGTCACCCGCGATTTTTGCCCTAATTCAGTGATAGACCAACGACATCGCGACACGTCATTGGACCCGGGGGAGGGAGTAACTGTTGGTGGTGGTCTTAGCACACCCCCTAGGCCCAAAATCGCTCAGGCCCATGACCAAATATGGCCCGGGCCCATAAGAAATAAAGTATACGGTTGAAAGCCCATCTACCGACCGCGAGGCTCGATCAGCCTCGACAGTGAAAAGTCGAGACGGACGAGCCTCGACTTTCGAACAATGACGAGGGGTGACGTACCCCCACCTCCCCTGTCACTTCACAACTCGTCTACCACGTCATGGGCGGCAACGTCTAATTCGAGCCGACCCGTTCGACTAATAGGAAGCAAGCTTAGAAGACCTATAAAAGGATAAACACGTTTATTTGTAAGATCATCATCATCTAATAGAACCAGACTAAAACTAAGATCAAAGAGAGTTAGATAGAACAGTTCGACTCTAGATCCAATTCAAACACCCACATCGACCTTGTCTTGAGGTGTTACATTGTGATCATCACGTTGCAATTCTTCTCGAAAAATCTATCTCCCTTTGTATTCGAGCTTCGCTCACACTGTAATCGGGCCTCGCTCGCGCTCCTTAATCGAAGCGATCATCGCATCACTGATTCACACCTAACTTCGTTTTCTGTTGATTTATTTAACGAGATCTTCGACCCTCACCGCCTCGCTCGAATCTCGACGAGACTAAAAGTCATCTCGCTCCAATCTCTAACCAATCTCATAACCGATTCTATTTGCGACCTAGTCAGCATCTGATGTGCGACCCGGTTACATCACGGACCACACCAATTCAATCATTTTTTGAAAGGCATATTGAACTAGGAAAGTTGCGACTTGAGACCTCATTGATTGGAACCACTATTTTAAATAAGAAACTTGCGTTGATAATTGAAACGTTAATGATTATTTTCTTAAATTTGTTAACTGCTTACAAATATCTTTCTATCTTATCTATTTGTCCGTTTCTGATGATAGAATGCTACGAAAATCCAAGTTGAAAATTTTACATAGAATAGTCAACTCCATTTGACAAACCTCGCGGACGTTTCATTCACGATATGATTAGTTTACGGTGATATGATTAAATCAATATATATTTAAGTCATCCATGTTACACACAAATTTAACAGTGTGTTAGAGCAATATATATGTGGACATCGTCAGTGACGTTTCTTAGGGTTTTCGTTCTTTCCCTTTGGATTCTCTCCCATACAGACACAGTTATCTTTTTTAGTCGACAAATCTGAGCTATTTTTTATTTACCTGGTTAATGAAGGATTTTATAAGCGCAAAATTTGACAACCTAACAACATGAATTGGTTTACTATCCAGAATCTGTCGGTTAACTGATCTTATTATATTTATTTAATTAAATGATACATTTTCTTTTAAAGAATATTCATCGAGTCGATACCTATAAGAGCATCTTATAGTAGGAGCAAATTTCAAGATATAGCAGCTTATTTTATAAAAAAGTAATGCCACCTTCTATTATGCATTCAATCTTTTATTAAGAATCAAATTGGGCACGCTTCCTGTTCTTTATTTAGAATTACCTTTGGTAACTAAGCAATTGTCCATGACTGATTATAAGCCCCTTTTGGAGCATATCAAGAAACGGATCAGCTCATGGTCATGTAGGCATTTATCCTTTGTTGGGCGCTTGCAATTACTGAGCTCAGTCATTGGTAATGTGATCAATTTTTGGATTGCTGCATTCAGATTGCCTAAAACGTGTATAGAGGAATTGGAGAAGCTTTGCTTTGCTTTCTTGTGGTATGGTCTAGACCTTAACCCAAATAAAACAAAATTACCATGGGTTGATATATGTAAACCAAAAGATGAGGGAGGTTTAAGATTAAAATCGATTGAATAGGCGAATAAAGTTTTTGTTCTAAAATTGATTTGGAGGCTGTTAATTGTTCCTTCTTTGTGGGGATTGTGGGTTAAAGAAAACAATCTCATAGGGGAATTGTTCTGGGAAGTGGCTAATAATACATCAAAAGGCTCATGGATTTGGAGGAAGATACTCAAGTGTAGAAGTACAACACGCTCTTTCTATAAGGTGCAAATGGGAAACGGTACACTACATCCTTTTGGTACGATTCATGGTCTGATTGTGGTGTTCTCTTCGACGTGTTGGGCCATCAAGGAAGAATCGATATGGGTGTTCCTCTTCAAGCATCGATAGTGAAATTCTCTGACGTAGTGCAAAACTACTTTCTCGTTTAGGTTGAGGAGCAACTTGAAAACTATCGCAGAGGTTCCCGAATTAACGATGATGATTCTCCACAATTAAGATATAAGGGAGACATCGAGGGTTCTTTCAATTCAAGAGTGACTTGGAATATGATCCGAACCTCTAAGGCTAAATGTGATTGGAACAAAAGCATATGGTTTAGCTATGTCAACAATGTACTCTTTTATGGGTTGGGTATTCATAATAAGCTATCGACGAGAGCTAAATGTTTAATTGGAATACATCCGCTTGTTTGACGTGTGCTATGTGATATGAGACCGTCAAAACCAGATCTCATCTGTTCATTATGTGTGAGTATTCATTATATGTTTGGAAGACCATGGTTTATGGTGTTTTAGGCGATAAGTTTACAACTATTTGGGAGATTATATATTCCACTTCTCACTCAGCAAAGTATAGATCATATAAGTTTGTTCATCATCCGATATGTTTTTCAACTTTTTGTTCATTCGATATGGAAAGAAAGAAACAAAAGATAATATGGGGAGAGACATGTAACGAAGCAGGAACTTGCAAAGATATTAAATAAGACGATGTGAAATAGACTCATCTCCATATGGAAAACATACAAATAAATGTTCTTGTGCATTTGTTGTCCGCTTAATTTATTTAAGTTTGTAAAGTATTGTCTTATGTTTTTTCCTTTGAATAACTTATATTCGAAGGAAGATTGCATGTAAAATGTTTTTTTGATATATTGTAAGATATATTTTTAAGGATATTTTATTAAGAATATAAAAAAATTAATGAAGATTGTGTTATATATATGGCAAGAAAACATAAAATAATATAATTAACAATAAAACAAATATCACGATAAAACATATAGAGACCTAAAGATGAGACATATGAGGAAGGCTAAATTAGTTGTTGGAGGCTGCTGTCCGAATTACGCCGCCGTGGGTCCCCTAGCCAACTTGTTAAAATCACCATAAGAAATTGAATAATTGAGTGACTTATTTAAAAGTATAAAAATGAAGATGTTTCTAGAATCCGTTATTTAAAAGTTAATTTTTGTGGAACTTCATAGAATTAAAAGCGAGACTTGTGTTACACTCAAAACCGAGCTAAGAATATCAAAATTAAACAATATTCAAATTGTGTGTTAAATAAAGATTATATCTAATTATTTTTGAAAAGTAATATAGATTTTTGTTTGATAAATAAAATATTAGGGATATGGGAACTGGCAAGTTCTGTGCAATCCGATCGACTAATTTTGTCCGTTCGGCTAGAATATTTAGTCAAACGGATTACAGTTTTATAATTTTAATAGTTTAATGGAGATTATTTCACTAACGATTTCATAAACTAAAAAATATAAAATTACATGGTTAAAAATGCAAAAAATTACGAATAGCTAAAACATAATACTATACACATAAAATATTAACATTTCTGCTTATGCACAACCGCATAACTTTTACCAGCATAGGCTTTGCTTTAAAAAGCAAACACGATTAGCTTATTATGGACAGGTGAGACCATGAATAGCCACCATATATATGCAGTTACTTTTCCGTGTCAACATGCATGGAGACTTAGTTACGGCCGTCTACAGACCGACCAAGACTTTGGCCGTCTTTTGCCGGATTGGTACAAGATTTCTTTATGGTAAATTTTGAAATTAATGCATGGGATATCATCTTAGAACGAGGAAGGACGAATATAAGAGCGGTTATCATTGTAAAGAGTGCTATCAAAGTGGAACTGATGAACTCTTATATGTGTTTGGGGTCATCCTTTTTGACTTCATAACCTCTTTTGCAATGATAGGTTTTCCTCTTCTTTGTCTATCTATTGAGAGAAAACTAGTTGGAATCTTTTCAGAGGATTTGGTTTTGAGTCCATAATCTTTTCATTGTATTTGGGGGTATATGATATACCTTACTTTTGTAAACTAAATTATAATCAAACTATTTAGTGGCCAAAAGATTGTATTGTAATCTTTCGATATTAATATTAATATCATCTGATGACAAAAAAAAATATATCTAAACATGCACAAGTTTCATGTAATAGCAGGAACCATATTCCTTATTTGATAGTTTTAGTATTTAGGATATTAATCTGTTTTTTTTTTTGTGTGTAATGAAAAACTTTACTAAAAGAATGTTCAAATGATCTATTTTAAAGGAGAACTTGGCAACAAACTCAAGTCAACCGAAGGATGTAACCGGTTAAGCCGGTGGCACAAAGAATGACTTGACCAAAACGTGGCCATGTGTTAAAAATCGACCTATGTGGAAGGGAGTATCAAAGTATATCTGTCTTCAACAAAATGTTTGTGCCCAATTATTCCATCACTTTGTTTTTTATTGATTGTCGATTCATATTTGTTGCTATACCTTTGATTTTTTTATGCCATTTTCATTCGTTAAAAATCTTTGTTTTTAAAGGAAACTTCGGAGAGGTAGAGATTGTTGTGGTCTTTCTTTCCTATTTTTCGTAGTAAGAAAATATAAAACGTATATCTACGTGGTATTTTATGATAATAAATCCAAGTTTAGTGTTTTATGTTTAATCCTAATTGCAATGAAAGTAAATAAAATATAGGAAGAAAGTTTAGAAAAATGTGAAATAAACAAGAAAATAATGAGTGAAATTAAGCAAAAGTCAAATCAACTATTAAAATCAATATATACTAATAGTGATTTATTGAATTTGAAGTGGTTTGTGATGTTCCGAAAAAAACATAAGAAACACTCTCAAAGCAATATATCTCATGACTAATCCATTCACATTTATCAATTCTCAAATTACCCTAATTATTATAAACTTTCATTTGCAATGATGATAATTATCAAGCATTGAGATCAAGTACACAGTAGCCACTAAACACCATAATCAACTATTTCATAGGCTAGGTATGATTTAGTTCATATGATTAGTTCAAGATTTTCAAACACCTGAGGTGTGAAATGCGTAAATTATAAAATTGACATTCCCATACAAATCCTACCTTTAATCACTACCCTAATGATGAGAACTGATATAATATTTGCTTAATTATCACAACCCCATCATTAATTTAACATCTTCTACCATAACCAAGATCTATAATGAAACTACTTACATATGTTCAAATGAGAAACAAATGAAAATAAGAGACAGTTAAAGGTAAGTAAAAGAAAGATGAAATTACTAAGAAAAAAATAGTTTAATCATCCAAATTATCCAAAATATCAAAGACACAAGTATAGATCATTTTGGATTCAAAGAAAAATAAAATTTAGGTTAAAAATGTGTTACTCATAAATAAATAGTGGTTGAATCTCCAATAAGGATGACCAAGATCTATTTGGATCGAATCCGGTCTGTTAAGTTTCATGTGCTTCCAATCTAAAACCAATTGGTTGTAAGTGGATTGGTTCATGTCCCTTATATATTAGTCTAAGTCATTCCCAGTTTCAGATGTGGGATATTCTCACACGCCCCCTCGAGATAATGGTCCGTCTAGCCATAAATCTCGACAATATCCCATCATAGGATTAATTTCGAGTTAGATCGGCCGGATTAATTCGGACCGGACCGATTTCGGTTCGGGTTGGGCAACGAGTGTTCGGGCTCTGATACCATGTTAAGTTTCATGGGCTTCCAACCTAAAACCAATTGGCCGTAAGTGGATTGGTTGATGTCCCTTATATATTAGTCTAAGTCCCTTCCCAATTTCCGATGTGGGATATTCTTACGTCATGTGGGTAAAAGAGGGTCGGTGAATCATATGTAAACCTCGATACTTGTAGTTCGATGTATAGGGTGATACATGACCCAATGGAAGGTTTTGCTTAATTTAGGTGCAATATTCTCTTTTTTGCAGGCTAACATGTGCATCAAAATGTACGTATCTAAAGAAACACAACCCCAGATTATTCAAGACCATCCATTGGAAATAATTCAGTTTCCTATAACATATAAAAAAAATTAGTAGCTAACTACAAAAGTAAGGTATACAACCAACTCGATATATAAAACATTTGAGATATACTGTTCATCACTATTTTATTTGTTTGTCCAAAAATGCATCTTCCAACATGTGAACCAAGTGTGACTTGCACCATATAAAGCATACAATTATGAATCACAAGAAACTGTCCATGCCTCCTTGATATCAGTTTCCTAATTATCCCATTTAAACTCCAATACACCTAAAAAAGGAACATGGAATATACACAAATGCAATGCAATGCAATTTTGGAACTCAAAAAAACATAAATTCTGACACTAACATAAAAGGATAATAAAATGCATGCCAATGATATAAAAGTGGCATGAAATTACTAAAAATAATGGTCAAAAACCATATAAATCCACCTTACTAACTTATTAGCCTAGAGAAAATACAAATTTATCTGAAGAAGATCTTTGAAATTGGGATCTCATATCCAAAAGAATATTAACTTCTTAACCTCATGACTCTAAGCTAAATGTACCATAATGCAGAAATCGGTTCTATCTTAATGAACTTATTCACGTTCATCAAAACATCACCTTCTATTTAATCTTTAATATCGATGTTCAATCAAATCACTAAAATCCTTAAAGTCATTAAGATACATGTAAAATCTCACAAAGAACCCATTGTAATCTATTCATTTGGTTATTTAGAAAAAGGTTTTGGAAACATTTGAACAACGGTTGATATGATCAAATGTATCTCAAAATTTATAATCCTATATCTTACTATAATCGCATAGTGACCTACAGTAATACTTAAGATATAGATATCATATAAACATGTAACTGCACAATGCAAACACATGTCTAGATTCGAGTTAAGTAAATTTTATGGGTTTATGTTGGTTTGTATAAATTTATTAAAACCAAAATCAATAAACAAATAAAAATTATTAACAAATCATTTTCGATAATTGAGGTAAAAAATGGACATAGGAAAACTTTTAGGAATCATGGAATGATCTTGCAATATTAGATAAGGAAAAATCAAAACCATATCAAACTTAAACAACTAAATTAAACAGAACTCATCACCAATGCATAACACTATGTTATATGAAACAATCTTCAAATTTCGTTTTCAGATTAAGTTATTTAATAAACATTAAGACTTTATTTTATATGTTCATATGCCTTCTAATCACTTCCTTGCAGAAGAAGAACATGGTCCACGACCCTAATGCCGAATAACTATTAATCGACCAAAATGATCCTTTATGGATTAGACACTAGTAGAACACTGCGATTTAGTCACAGAAGTATTTTTCGTGGCTATGTAGAAATTAGCCACGGAATTCGTGGAACAAGAGATATGTGGCTATATGTGGCTATCTAGTTGCTAAATAGCCACAAATTAGTCACTGCAAAATATGTGGCTATATAGCTACGTATTAGCCACTGATTATATCCGTGGCTATATAGCTTCGGATTAGTCATGGATTATTCCCTTGCTATATAGATAGCCACGAATTAGCCACTAATTATACCAGTGGCTATATAACCACTAAATAGCCATGAATTAATCACATATTATTCCCTTGTTATATATATAGCCACGGATAAGACACGGGAAATCTGTAGCTACTTAAAATTACATATAGCCATGGATTATTCGTGGCTAATCCGTTGCTATATGAAATTTTTTGAATTTTTCTGAAATTTCAACATAAATTTAATTTTTTTGAAATTTGAACCTCACATATAGCCACAGATTTTCCCTGGCTAATCCGTGGCTATCTTTAATCAAAGAAATTCCATTGTCTTCGTATTCTCATTCTCCTTCACCCATTTCTTTATTCATCTTCTTCTTCCATCCTCCTCCATTTTCTTATTTTTCTCTTCCTTTGCCATCTGACTGAAGGGAATGTCCTGTACATCATACTTGTATTCGCTCTAATATAGTTGTGAAGTCGAGATAAGTGATACTGGGTAGTTATAATGCTTTGCTAGAAGTCGCTTATAACTTATGAGTTATGAACTCATTGCTAGTATCATATGATCCTACATGGTCACACACCTAAGCAAACTAGATAAACCATACTGGGATTGATCATTAATGCAATGATCAAATTGATGTATATTTGATATACATTATTATGTGTTTATGCGGAGTGTGTCGACCGACACAACAAGTAGTTATGTCGATCGACACAAGACTAAAATCAGACCGACTGGTTTGATTTAAGGATTTAATTAATCATCGGTTTAACCCGGTTATTAATTAGGTTTTTTGTGGTCCCTATATAAGATATAGAGGCACGGAATTTTCAGTCTAATCTCTGATCCGCAGCCGTCTTAAAAACACATAATCCCGAGAGCTCTTCCGGCACTAGCATCCCGGTGATCCAGTTTGTGTGCGTGTGGACTTTCCGTAGAGGCGCAGCATCTGAAGCGCTCTTGATCTCGATATCCTGATCATCTTCCGCTGCTCATAAACTCCAGGTATACTCGAGATCTGAACAATAGATTCAATAAATATGATCCTAAGGGCTAGAATTTGTCCTTAGGGTTTTAGAAAAGTTTTAAAAACCTAAACAAATTCCTTCAGTGGTATCAGAGCCTAATGTTATTATTGAATCTGACTGTATGTTTGATGAATTATGAGAATTCAATTGATATACAAGAGTTGTATACAGGAAAGCATGCTAGATTTTATTGAAAAACGTTTTTGATGAAAAAGAAAAATTAGGGTTTCTGCGAGGGTGTGTCGATCGACAGCATCACTGTGTCGATCAACACAGCCAGTAGATTCACGAAACAGTTTTCGTTCAAAACTCAAAAACTAGGGTTTTCTGCGGGGCTGTATCGATCGACACAAAGTGTGTGTCGGTCGACACGGGCCTTGAACGCAGCGTAAAACTTTAAGTGTCGATCAAAGGATCGATGTTCCAGAAAATCGCCAGTGTCGATCGGCACGAATATTCGTGTCGATCGACACGCGTCGATCTCCATCGGTTTAATTGGATTGAACCGGATTGGTACGATCGGTCTAATTGGTTTAGTCGATTTCATCACGATTTTCAACCGTTTAGCTCGTGTCGACCGACACAACTACGTGTCGATCGACACGTAAACCGACACAGGTTCAATTGGATCGAATCAAAATTGATCGGTTTAATCGGGTTAAATGGTTTAACCGCGATTGAACCGGTTTAGGTCGGTCGACCGACACACGGTGTCTGTGTCGACCGACAGGTATCTCGCAGTCTGAATTAAATCGTGTCGATCGACATAAATGTTGTGCCGACCGACACATGATCAAATTCATCGCTCTAGATTTAAATCAACTTTAATTAGATTAAAAGTTTTAACCAAGTCTTAAAACCTTTTGAATTAAATCTAGTCATTCTTAAACATATATGTGATATGTATTAAGATCAATGTTTCGTTCCTCAAACACAGTATCAAGCATCTATAATGTTTTTCCAAATCTTGTCAACTGTCGGGTCTTGTTTTGTTGTGTGATGGGCTTACCAAAGCAAGGCGTTCACAATTATACGAGTAAGGCAGGTGGTAATCGTTACCATATGACTCGAAGATTGGTTTGCTTGAATGGGCTATCAAAATGGTTTTGGACCCAGAGATATAAGATTGGGTTTGATATAGGATATCAATCTAAGACCAAGAGTCATATTGGATATGATCAGCAAAGAGTTGCTCACCTAAATAACTGAAGTTTGGGCGATGAGCCAAAGCTCACTCAAATTTCAGTGAAATATGGATCTTGGATCATTATATTCAACTTGAAGAAAATTAACTTTAAATATAATGCGAGTTTTCTTAAATGTTAAGATTTCTCATTCCTTGAACATCAAAACTAATTAAACTCTCTTTTCTTGATTCAGCTATGTCTAACAACAACACAAACTCATTCACGTTGAGATCCGTTCTTGAGAAGAAAAAATTGAAAGGATCCAACTTCTTGGAATGGTATCGGAACCTAAGAATTGTTCTCAGGAACGAAAAGAAGGAATATGTTTTTGAAAAACCTCTTCCTGAAAAACCAAGATCCAATGCTCCTATTGTTGATAAGAACAAGTGGGAAAAACATTCGGATGATGTGACAAATGTGATTTGTCTAATGCTGGCCACGATGAACTCGGAACTGTAGAAACAGTTCGAGAACGCGGGGTCACCGATCGAGATAATCACAACCCTGAAATCTATGTTTCAGGAGCAAGCTCGGACTGAGAGATACCAGACGGTCAAGTCTCTCATCGAGTGCAAGTTGTCAAAGGACAGTCCAGTGAGCCCCCACGTCATCAAAATGATGGGTTATATCGATAACCTTGCTAAAATGGACTCTCCCCTTAGCCAAGAGTTGGCTACGGACATCATCCTGCAATCTATGCCGCCTAGCTTCGATCAGTTTGTTCTGAAACCAAATTGACGAAGTCCCTGACTGAGCTGCATGGCATGCTCAAGACGGCATAGCCCAATATCAAGAAGGCTACTCCTGAAGTACTTATGGTACAAAAGGGTAAAGGGTTTAAGAAACCTGCTAAGGGCAAAGGAAAGAGCAAGGCTGTCCAGGCTGAGAACCGGGGCAAGCCTGAGTCGTCTTTGAAGCCTAAACGTGGCCCGGTTGATATTGATACTTGTCTTTACTGCAAGAAGCCTGGGCATTGGAGGAGAAATTTCAAGGAATACATGGAAGGTCTAAAGAACCTGAAGAAGTCGTACGAGATGGCATCTAAAGGTATTTATGTTATAGAAGTAAATGTTACTTCATCAGGTTCTAATTCTTGGGTATTGGATGCCGGCTGTGGTGCTCATATTTGTACTAATATGCAGGGCCTGCGCAGCAGTAGAACGCTGAAGAAGGGACAAGTGGACCTGCGTGTTGGGAATGGAGCAAGAGTTGCTGCATTAGCCGTAAGAACTTACCATTTGTCTCTGCCATCATGCATGATTTTAGAGTTGGAGAATTGCTACTATGTACCTGCGATAAGCAGGAATATCATTTCTATTTCTGTTTTGGACATGAATGGTTTTGAGTTTTCAATTAAGAACAAATGTTGCTCTTTTATTCGAGATAATATATTTTATGGTAGCGCTCCATTAGAGAATGTTATGGATATCATACTTGTATTCGCTCTAATATAGTTGTGAAGTCGAGATAAGACTATCATGTGATACTGGGTAGTTATAATGCTTTGCTAGAAGCCGCTTATAACTTATGAGTTATGAACTCATTGCTAGTATCATATGATCCTACAGGGTCACACACCTAAGCAAACTAGATAAACCATATTGGGATTGATCATTAATGTAATGATCAAGTTGATGTATATTTGATATACATTATTATGTGTTTCTGCGGAGTGTGTCGACCGACACAAGTAGTTATGTTGATCGACACAAGACTAAAATCAGACCGACTGGTTTGATTTAATGATTTAATTAATCATCGGTTTAGCCCGGTTATTAATTAGGTTTTTCGTGGTCCCTATATAAGATATAGAGGCACGGAATTTTCAGTCTAATCTCTGATCCGCAGCCGTCTTACAAACACATAATCCCAAGAGCTCTTTCGACACTAGCATCCCGGTGATCCAGTTTGTGTGCGTGTAGACTTTCGGTAGAGGCGCAGCATCTGAAGCGCTCTTGATCTCGATATCCTGATCATCTTCCGCTGCTCATAAACTCCAGGTATACTCGAGATCTGAACAATAGATTCAATAAACATGATCCTAAGGGCTAGAATTTGTCATTAGGGTTTTAGAAAAGTTTAAAAAACCTACACAAATTCATTCACTGACCTCCTCCTCCGCCATCGTTCCTCCTCCGTTATTGGTCTTCTTCCTCCTCCTACGCCATGAATCCTGCTCCTCCATCGCTTTCTCATCTCCTCTTCTGCCTCTTCCATCATTTCTCCTTCTCATCCTCCATTGTCTCCTTCTCCTCTTCCTCCTCCACCATTAATCCTCCTTTTCTTTCTCTTCTTCCAATTTTTTTTTATAAAATCTATCTAGATCCGTCGCTGGATTCACCACCGATGCAACCGTCGGATCTAGGTAGATTTCAATTGTTTTTTATATAAAACCTATCTAAATCCGCCTCCCGGAGCCACCACCGAAGCCATGGTCGGATCTAGGTAGGTTTTTTTTTTTAAATAGCCACTGATTAGCCACGGATTTTCCCTTGCTATATATAGCCACGGATTAGCAACGCCCCATATAGTCACGACCCTATAGCTACGAATTTTTACCAATTGGCTATTCCCTTGCTATATATAGCCACAATTTTCCGTGGCTATATAGCCACAGATTAGCCACGGGTTTTTATTGTGACTAAATTTGTGGCTAAATAGCCACGACGTAGCCATTGCGTATATAGCCACGATCCTATATCAACGAATTTTTTCCGTGGCTATAACTATATAGCCACAAATTTTGGGTTATAGCCACGGAAATTTTCGTATTGTTGTAAAAAAAATTTGCTTTGTTGTAAAAAAAATAAAAATCATAAATCGATATCAAAGTAGACTTAAAATTGTGTCATATTGATACGCTAAGACAAATATTTATTAAACGAGTCGATCCAAGGCAACTAACACCGGATTTTCCTCACAATTTATCGATTTTGGTATCAAACTTAAATTCCAGGAAGTTTGTCGCATTGTCATTACGACGATTATAATTTTTGGCTACAGATTGTTAATTTTGTTAACAGTTTGCAACTTGTTTAACAAAAAAAAAACAGTTTGCAACTTGTGTATTTATATACATCTATATATAAAAAAAGTTGAGAAATTAAATGACATACAAAATACGGTTGTTACAAGAAAATTGTAGATAAACATTACCAAACCCAAAGATGCTTTTAAATTTTAGTTCAATACTTCCCTATAGTCTATAGAGTTCATGGCACGCCATTGACTAATGACTTTTAAATCCTAAAACAATTTAAACTGTTAATTGGTCTTAAATAGTAGTATAGGGCAATGAATGCTATTAAAAACTATAGGATAGCTAGCTAAATTGATACAAATGCTGATAATTAGTACTATCTCGGGTAATAAAACTCCACATTAATTTTCATCTTTCGATGAGAATTGTACGACATTTGAAAGTTTGGCCCTAACTATAAGATAACTAATTAGGAAATAAGACTTTAACAAGCATGGTCGTGTTTTAACAACAAAAAAAAAAAACTTTAACAAGCATGGATACTTAGTACTAATTAATAATATTATCATGGTTAATTTTTCCAACGTTAATTTTTCTCTGATGTGACCCTGAACAGCTAAACTTACCTAACGACGACTCTGCAACTTATGAAACTTTTTACTAGATGTCCATAATGGACAATACTGATAAAGTTTTTATTTTTCTTACATGGATTTAAATTGACTGATGCATGTGACCAATTTAAGTGCAGAGGATTTATTCAGTTTATCAGGAAAAAAGTATATTTTCCCCGTTAACTAACTCATATAATGAAATCAGATGTTTTTTAAAAAAAAAATCAGAAAAATGTATATTAATTATTTTTGTCTAGACTAAAGGGAATCCTAATTGTATCAGTATCACAACTCTTTTTGCAAAAAGAAGTGGTATTCGCCCATGTGCTTTCTTGCTAATTCTTCTTCCTATGCTCTAACAACCCTTTAACTTTAATAATAATTGATATTGCTAAAAGTTTAGAAATGCCTTAATTTTGCAGATAAAAATCAATAGTGTAATTTGGTTTAAAATACTTAAAAATGCTAAAATAGATTGGAAAAAAATAAATATAAATGAAAATCTATAAGTAGGCCTATCACAAATTTATAGATCTTAAAGATGTGTGTATATATTAATATAGACCGGACAAATGAAAGAAACAATTTATAGATCCTAAATATGTGTGTGTATATATAAGCATTATTCGAACTAAATATATGAGTTCAAATTAACTTACCAGTCTATAACCTTTTCCAGCATTCTCCAGCATTTTTTAGAAGGTCATATTTTTCGTCATTTATATATATGACTAGAAGATTACATGTTTATACACACGGGTTATCTTATAACAAATATGTTCTTTTATCTTAGTTATATTTTTGTGACTTTACCCAAGATTAAAATTAAAATTAATATAATCATAAGCCATATTTTAATCAACATAAATAAATATTTATATTATTTCATATTCTATATTAGCATTTTATATAATATAACAAATATAAAATAGTTATGAATCTACATTTCTATTAAAAATTGTGCTTTGAGCATATTCTAAAGATAAAAATATAATTACTTTAAACATATTTAGATTTTAAGTATTTTTTTAAAAAATGTGTTAATTGATACAAATAATAATATATCAAATATATATATATAAAAAAAAGTTAGATCAAACGTTTATCTCGAAACATAACCAACAAACTTGTTTACAAATAGAAAAAATAAGAAAAGTATTAACATGGCATCCATTCATCAAAACAAAAAAAAAAACCAAATATATGTTGTAAACTAGTAATTAATTATAAATTAACCATGTAAAGTAAGAATATGAAAAAGTAAGATCAATTAAGATTTTGTATTATGTGTATATATATTTTTATGATTAAAATTATTTTCAAATGTGTTGATTATGTATATTTTTTATTGTTTGTATTATAATTAAGTTCAAATTAATTGATTTTATATATATAATTAATAATTGAACATATGTCAATTTATGATATACGTTTTCAAATGGTGAGGTGTTAAGCAATAGAGAGTTAGTTCTCTTCATCATGTATATTTATATAATAAAATTTCTGTAAGGAGAAATATATAATATTAATGGGCAGCTCAAAATCTAAGAAATTTTGAGGATTACAAGTTTAAATATATCCCAGAAGTCGAAGTACAAATGCACCTTCTTTGGGAAACATAAATTATTATACTTTTTCACGACATTAATTATTATCTCTTTGCACGATTTAAAAATCTCAACCTACACTTATGCTTTGCAATTTTGTAATTATTCCCGCCTTTTATGTTCAGCTTTACTTCTGTCTTTTATTGTCTTAGAAATATAGAAATGTGTATGTTTGCAATTGCATCGTGTGTTACAGCAAAATTTCCAGAGCTGAAAAATAAAATAATTTAATCTACTTTTGAATCAGGTCTTGATATTTATTATTATCTCATTTAGTCCTCTTTCTTCACATCTCATGTGGTGGTATAGTTCATTTCGTGTAGTGAAATTGTGATGTGCAATAAAATTAGTTGTAATTTAATGTATCATAAAAACATGAGTAAAAAAAGGTTAAAATTGTTTTGTTTATGTTATTACTTATTACTATGTTTGGCCTTCCAATCGTACGACCAGGAAAAAAAGCTGCAATTCCACTAATTTTCATTCCACATGCTATATTTCTCATAATTGAGATTTCACATGCACTCTATACTTACGTCCACATAATGGGTAGTTTATACATACTACATATATTTATTGACTATTCTTTTTTTTTTTGAACTTCAATATTTACGGACTATTCAAAAGTAAAAAAACTGACAAAAACAGGTACAAAGTCAAATAAAATAAAAGTAGGAAAATATTGGGAAAAAATCAAGAGAAAATGTTGTCCGTATTTTAACGAGGACAAGAAAACAGACATATACAATGTAGAGAAATTGTAAAATAATTCAAACAAAACATATATAATTATGGATTCTGGAGTAGAATATATAGCATAGTTTTTTGTTGGCGACAAATAGTATGGTTAGTGCGGTCAAATAAAATACAATGAATGTGTTGTCGTTATATAGTATAATTGGTATTGTGTTAATCATATATATAGAGAGTGCGATTGGTATTGGGATCAATATTGAATAAACGATGTAAAAAAAAGAAAGATTAATGACACAATAATATTTTTTGAACGAAACTGAAACTAGATCACACTGAACTGTGGAGCCAGAAAATATTGGTTTCCTTTCTAATTAAAAAAATTGATTGTTCTGTTATGAGACTAGTGATTATTATTACAGTCGAGAAGTGTGAAGCGAGTCGACGCGGTATTTTATACCGAGTCACAACACGCGACCTCGCATATATATTAAAACTTTTAAGAAATCAAAGTCGTTGTTAATTTGGTATTGTAGTTTAGTTTAATATTTGAACTTAGGATTAATAAAACTCGGTTTCATCTTCCAAAACAGCTGTCTTTCTATTGATCGCTAAGGTTTCTTATGTCAGCCATTTTAGGACATTTGACTTTACTTATAGTCACCCTTTTCTGTCAATAATTTTTTTGCTGATTAAGGTTTTAATTACCCTTAGTTCCTTATATGATATAGTTTTTTCAGAAGCATTAAAATTTATTTACTATATAAATTGTAGCTTCCATTTTTATGTCTTTGAAAATTTTAGTAACGTTCTGGCACCACATTGTAATGCATGATCGGAAAATTTGTGGTCCTCTATTACCATAAAGTTCGCACACCAAC
This sequence comes from Euclidium syriacum, assembly GCA_900116095.1. Lineage (NCBI taxonomy): Eukaryota > Viridiplantae > Streptophyta > Magnoliopsida > Brassicales > Brassicaceae > Euclidium > Euclidium syriacum. The sequence goes on along the minus strand of FPAK01000012.1, from coordinate 2,947,513 downwards.
AAGTTTTCAATTGATCTTTCGTGTAATCATTTATTTTTAAAATATTTTATAGCTTTCAGTTGTTGACGGTATTGGATTAAAATACGCAATTTAACATTTACAGAATGTCGGTATATATAAAAAATAAACTATTTCACTGAAAATGATTGTGGTAGATGTCATGGTGATTAACATAGCTTAACAAGCATCCAAATAGAAATAGTTTTGGCTTATTTCAATCGGGTGGTTGGAGATTAGTTTTCTAACACATTGGAAATTTCCTGGTCTATTTATTTGTTTATTTTAAATTATTAAACTAACAAAACCAATAATTGCCAGCTAACAGGGAAATTAAAATAACATAACAATAGAAAAGAGAAAATATATAAAAAAACATTGTAGATATTGAATCAGTCCCTTATGAACGAAGCCCACCTCCAACGACTACTTTTTTCCACTATAAAAACAACTCTTCCATGCAGAAACACAATCAACTCCTTCTTCTTCTTCCTCAAAACATTTTCTCCAATTTTTATTCTTTTAAATAACTTGGAGGAAAGAGTCTTAGCCAAGACTGAAACTTTTCCGGTGAAAGAATGGCGACTCCGGCATGGAGTCATGCCAAGGGTCAATGGGTAGTCGCCATGTTGGCGTTGCTTGTTGGCTCGGCTATGGCTACCGAACCTTACTATTATAGCTCTCCACCACCACCTTATGAGTATAAATCACCACCACCTCCGGTTGAATCTCCTCCACCTCCTTATGAATATAAATCTCCACCACCCCCGGTTAAGTCTCCTCCACCACCGTATTACTATCATTCACCACCGCCACCGGTGAAATCCCCTCCCCCACCTTATGTGTACCATTCTCCTCCTCCTCCGGTGAAGTCTCCTCCACCACCGTATGTATACAACTCACCTCCACCTCCAGTGGAATCTCCTCCACCACCGTATTACTACCATTCTCCTCCTCCTCCAGTGAAGTCTCCTCCACCACCGTATGAGTATAAATCTCCACCACCACCGGTGAAATCTCCTCCTCCTCCTTACTACTATCACTCACCACCTCCTCCGGTTAAGTCTCCACCACCACCGTATGAGTATAAATCCCCACCACCACCGGTGAAATCTCCTCCTCCTCCTTACTACTATCACTCACCACCTCCTCCCGTGAAATCACCACCTCCTCCTTATTACTACCACTCCCCTCCTCCTCCGGTGAAGTCACCTCCTCCACCGTACTACTACCACTCACCACCTCCTCCTGTCAAATCACCACCGCCACCATACTACTACCACTCACCACCTCCTCCGGTCAAATCTCCTCCACCACCGTACTATTATCATTCTCCACCCCCTCCGGTTAAGTCACCACCACCACCATATTACTACCATTCACCACCACCTCCGGTCAAGTCTCCTCCACCACCATACTACTACCACTCTCCTCCTCCTCCGGTTAAGTCTCCTCCGCCACCATACTACTATCACTCTCCACCCCCTCCGGTCAAGTCGCCACCACCACCATACTACTACCACTCTCCCCCTCCCCCGGTTAAATCTCCACCACCACCATACTATTATCACTCTCCACCTCCTCCGGTGAAATCCCCTCCTCCTCCTTACTACTACCATTCTCCTCCTCCTCCTGTCAAATCTCCACCACCACCTTACTACTACAACTCCCCACCTCCTCCGGTTAAATCTCCACCACCACCGTATTACTACTCATCTCCACCACCACCAAAATCTTACCCTCCACCATACTACTACTCATCACCACCACCACCACCAAAGTCATACTCACCACCTTACTATTACTCATCACCACCACCTCCGGTGTCATACCCTCATCCTCACCCACACCCACATCCGCTCGTCTTCAAAGTCGTTGGTAAGGTGTATTGTTACAGATGTTATGACTGGACTCACCCCAAAAAGTCTCACGATAAAAAACATCTCAAAGGTAATTAACCCTTCCACGTGTTCATTAATTACTTCCTAATTTTTAATCTTATCAAAAATTGTTCTATTGATGATTATAGCATAATTATTGGATTTAAATAACTAGCATATATATATATATATATAAATGTGTATTATATAGTGGTAGTTGCATGTGGTTTATTTTTTAGTGGAGAAAAGAAAACGATTAAGTCAAGAAAAAGACAAGAATCTGTTATTGACTAAAACAATCCAAAGAGATCGAACAAGCAAAATCGATTTTGTAGATACCAACTAAAAGGACATCAAATAATTATTTTAAATTTATACAATTTATATGTTTTTGTCATATAGGTGCTGTTGTGGAAGTGACTTGTAAGGCGGGTGACAAGACAGTTAAGGCATACGGAAAGACCAAGATCAACGGTAAATATGCAATCACTGTCGAAGGTTACAACTACCGTAAATACGGTGGCGAAGTATGTACGGCCAAGCTTCACGCGCCTCCTAAAGGCTCGCCATGTAACATTCCGACAAGTTACCATATGGGTAACGAAGGTGCTAAACTTCATGTGAAATCGAAGACTAAGTACGAGGTTGTGCTTTATGCTAAGTCCTTTGCTTATGCACCAAAGAAACCTTACGGGGAATGCCACAAGCCGGCTCCTCACCATCCTCCTTACTACTACAAATCTCCACCACCACCATCTCCAGTTTATTACTACAAGTCTCCACCACCCCCAGCTCCAACTTACGTCTACAAATCACCACCACCACCAACTCCGACTTACGTCTACAAGTCACCACCGCCAACTCCAACATATGTCTACAAGTCTCCACCACCACCGACTCCGACATACGTCTACAAGTCTCCACCACCGCCGACTCCGACATACGTCTACAAGTCACCACCACCGCCGACTCCGACATACGTCTACAAGTCACCACCACCGCCGACTCCGACTTACGTCTACAAGTCTCCACCACCGCCGACTCCGACATACGTCTACAAGTCTCCACCACCGCCGACTCCGACATACGTCTACAAGTCTCCACCACCGCCCACGCCTACCTATGTATATAAATCACCGCCTCCTCCTACCCCAATTTACGTCTACAAGTCACCACCACCACCAACCCCGACCTATGTCTACAAGTCTCCACCACCACCAACCCCGACTTATGTCTACAAGTCTCCACCACCTCCTACCCCGACTTATGTCTACAAGTCTCCACCACCTCCAGTTCACACTCCTACACCATACTACTACCATTCTCCACCACCACCCGTAAAATCTCCCCCACCTCCATATTACTACCACTCTCCACCTCCTCCAGTCAAATCTCCACCACCACCATACTACTATCACTCTCCGCCCCCACCAGTGAAATCACCTCCTCCACCATACTACTACCACTCGCCACCTCCTCCTGTGAAATCTCCACCTCCACCATACTACTATCATTCTCCACCTCCACCAGTCAAATCGCCTCCACCACCATACTACTACCACTCCCCTCCTCCTCCGGTGAAGTCTCCTCCTCCACCATACTACTACCACTCACCACCTCCTCCGATAAAATCACCACCGCCACCATACTATTACCACTCTCCACCTCCTCCAGTGAAATCTCCTCCACCACCCTACTATTATCATTCCCCTCCTCCTCCAGTCAAATCACCACCCCCACCTTACTACTACCACTCACCACCACCTCCAGTCAAATCACCTCCTCCACCATACTACTACCATTCCCCACCACCACCAGTGAAATCTCCTCCACCACCATACTATTACAACTCTCCACCTCCTCCGGTGAAATCTCCTCCTCCACCGTATTATTACCACTCTCCACCTCCTCCTGTAAAATCTCCTCCTCCACCATATTATTACCACTCACCTCCTCCTCCAGAGAAATCTCTACCACCACCATACTACTATCATTCACCACCTCCTCCAGTCAAGTCTCCTCCACCACCATACTACTACCATTCACCACCTCCTCCAGTGAAATCCCCACCACCACCATACGTTTACAGCTCTCCACCGCCACCAGTAAAATCTCCTCCATCTCCTTACTATTACCATTCACCACCCCCACCAGTGAAATCTCCACCACCACCATACTACTACCATTCACCACCTCCTCCAGTAAAATCTCCTCCACCACCATACTACTATCACTCACCACCTCCTCCAGTCAAATCTCCTCCACCACCATACGTTTACAGTTCTCCACCACCACCGGTAAAATCTCCTCCACCACCATATTATTACCATTCTCCACCCCCTCCAGTCAAATCCCCACCACCACCATACGTTTACAGCTCTCCACCACCACCAGTAAAATCTCCTCCACCTCCTGTCTACATCTATGCTTCTCCTCCACCTCCCACACACTACTAGGCTCATTAAATTCAACCAAATTTCCCAATTATTCAAGTAAGTTCTAATGTTCCAATACTTTCAACTTACTCCATTATCAGTTTCAATACAACTGTGTACTTACATCTCAATTTCTTCTTCACAGGTTTTCTTTTAAAAAGTAAAATAAAGGAAGGGTCAAAGTCAAAGAGGAGAAGAAGTGAACCAAATAAGGATCGTCGCGCGGAAACCAACAACAATCTATCTCTAACAACGATCCACATCACTTCCTCTTCAATGTCGCTCATCTTCCACTTCTGCATCATCATCTTCGCGTCTTCATCAAGTCGAATTGTTTCCAAGACCCTTTAGATCTTAAAGTGTCCCCTTTTGTTGTTAAGTGAATAGAAAATGTGACGTTATTTATTTGTTGTGCATACAATTTCTATTTTTATTTTTCTTTAATGTAATGAGAGAGTTGTTAGCAATAAAAAAAGTTCAGTTTCTTCCTTTCTCTCGATTGTTTTTAATGATGGTATGTTTCTATTTTTGAAATTGGTTCGAAAGACGAAGACATTCATTTGATATGGCGGAACGACATCGTTTCTATCTTATTAAAAAAAAAAGAAGTAAAAGAAGAAATTATTGCTTCAAACGCTGGAAAAAGTAGAATTGTTTCGATCTTATTGGCTTTATTAGTTAATTCATAATTGTGTTATGTAGTAGCCAGAGAATCACTTTCACTCAACTAACTTCCACCTATATCCTGATATTGGACAATATTATTTTTTAAGAACACTGGATTGAAATTCGAAGAGTTTGAAAGAAACTAAAATACATTTTAATAGAAACTTGATTTAAGGTTTGAAATGAATAAACCGAATTTAATTCAATTCAAATTTAGCATTACCTTAGTTGACTGAAAAAAATCAACCCAAAAGCAAATGAAAACCTAAACTGATTTTCATCGAAGACTCGAAATTAAAAGTTAGATTAGCAGTAGCCGAGTGGAGGTCCGTAGACTAAACACATTTACCTATGATTTCTTTGGGCATCATTAAATCAAGAGAAATGAAATACTCTCGTATTCCTTCAACATAAATTGTGAAATTTACTCTTATTTATATACAAGTATCTAATCAAGACTGGTCTAATTAGTAATCCCTCTCAAGATAAGTTAATAATGTTAATGAGACTTATCTTGGATAAAAATGTTTAAACGGAGGCGGTTGAAGAGCCTTTGTATATCCATCAACAAGTTGGTTGTGTGAGGAAAGATGAAGTAACTAAGTCAAACGTGCTTTAAGTTGCTCCCTAACAACGTGAAAAATCGATATTTGTGTATTTTGTTTTCTCATGGAATACCGGATTCTAAGATATGTGAATGACTACAATGGAGACACAATATAAAAATGAAGTAAAAGGAGAAGGAACCTTCAGTTCTTAAAACAATTTGACCAACCACTGTAACTCACTGTCAATGCCAAAGATCTGAAAAACAGTTATCTTTTTTTTTTTTTTTTTCTAAAAAGCCAAAAAGTTCACCATGAAAAACCAAAAACCTGAAACCTCTCAATAACATTATCATATCCTTGTTTAGTAAAACTTAAAATATATAGTGAGATTAGCATAATATAACACTAATCTTAATGAAAATGACTAGATTAGCATTCATCTTCTATACTTACTAGAATAATACTAATATGACATATTTGTCCTTATGACTAACTATATTAAATTATAAATCAAATATTTTAAATTAAAGAAAAAACTATCGTTACTTAATTTAATTTAAATAAAAAATTTAATTTTAATCTTTTTTGAAAAGTTTGGATAAAAAAGTTGGTCAAAAAAAATTTCGTAAATGTTTTTGCAAAATACTTTAAAATTGAAAAAAAATCTAAAAAATTGAAAAAATTCTCAAAAATATAATAAAGTTTTTTAAAAAATATTAGATTCTATTTTCAAAGAGAAATAATTTTTAATTTTTAAAAGTTACAAAATCTATAAAAAAAACAAACTTTAACATTTGTTGGAAATTTTTTCAAATTTGAAGTAACTCTAAAAAATTTGAAGATATTTTTAAAAATTGAAATTTATTTTTTGAGGTAGACATATTTGAATTTATGATGATCATGTTTTTCTTCTTAATTTTAATCCATATAATTTACATTTTTTTTAATAATTTCGTTTTTTAAAATATTAAATTAATATGGTATTGATTTTTTTATTTTTTATTATTATTTTCGTTTAAATTTTGAATTTAATACAAAAATGATTTTCTTTCCAAAATCAACTCCTAAAATTACGAATTCATAAATATTCTGATTCAAAATAGATTTTTTTCAATTTTTTGCAAATTATCCAATTTTTGGAGTTTTTTCTTAATTAATGAAAATTATAAAATAAATCCGCAACATTAAAAACAAGTATATAAAACTTAAACAAAGACAAATTTTGATTTAAATCTATAACATCACGTGAAATATCCGCAACAATATCAAAAAATCTGCAACACTATAGTGCTATTCTAGTAAGATCGAAAACTCATTTTGATGTGTTGCAGATTTAAAAAGAATTGCAACATGTCTAATAAATCTAAAATACTTGACTAAAAAAATCTGCAGATTTTATTCAAAAACTTGGAAAAAAATCCGCAAAAATTGAAAAATCAGCAACACATGAAAATAAAATCTGCAACTACGCAAGCCACGTCATCTAAAAAAAATTAACTCTTAAACATTATAAAAAAAAATCTGCAACAAAGAAATAAATCTATAACACTACAATGCTGTTTTAGTAAGTTCGAAAATTCAATTTTACTTGTTGCGGATTTAAAAAAATCTGCAACATATGAAAATAAATTAGGAAAAAAAAATCTGCAAATTAAAAAAAAAATCTGCAAAACAAAAAAATCTGCAACAAAGAAATCTAGATTTATTTGAAAAACTTGCAGATTTATTTTGGACTTTTTCGTAAATAAGTCAAAAATTTGCTGATGTGGAAAAAAAAATTAATGGCATTTATGTAATATATTTTTTAGTAGGGGTATTTTAAACCCAAATTTTCTGTTTCTGTTCACCATTTACATAAGTGGTACTTTAATAATTTCTTTATTTATTAGTGCTAAATTATTTCATCTCCTATATATATACGAAATCAAAGTACTTTTAAACAGAAAATTAGTCTCTTTTTTAAATGGATTGAAATCAAACATAGATTCCATTTAAATTTAGTCTATATACTTTGCTAACCGAAAATCAAACCAAAAAGCATATGAAAACCCGGGCCAAAAACGAAAGAAACTTAGTTAGAAAATCGGTTATTATCGAAAACTCAAAATTAATGGTTTTAATTTGGACTATGGAATACCAATAGCTGAACTGAGGCCTATTGACTACACGTATTTATTTATTTATAAAGTTAATTTAGATAAATCACCGTCAAAATTATAATAATTTTAAATTTTCAATCAAGGTAACAACATTTTTCTTCATTTTAACAGTAATGGAATATAGTTTGATTACTAGCTTCCTACTAGTCCAAATATAAAGCATATTTAAGCTACTAATAAAGCATATCTTTTTCTTTTTCCAGAATGTATCGAAATGTATTTATGTTCTGGAAAAAAAAACACTTTTTCTACTTGAAATTCACTGATAAAACGTGGTCAGACCAAAGTAATAATTATGCTTCACTAATTAAATAATACGAAAATGAAGAAGAAACAGCTATATGATTTGGAGCCCTTAATATTCTGCGTGTTAGATGCGTTGTCTTATTATTATTTTATTTTACTTTTCATTTTGTTTATTTATTTATCTATTGAATTTTCCCTTTTGGCTGCTGTTTTCCTCTCTCTCCCTCTCTTAACCCCGAAATTTTATAGAGAGAGAAGCGAAAGTGCGAAAGCTAAACTCAGAAAGGAGAGGAGACCATCTCCACCTCTACCTTCAAAAGAGACAGATCACAATCTTCTGATTTCTCTTTGATTATCGGCGTTTTAACTTCTTCTTCTCCGTCTTCTCTGTGCTTCACAGATCCGCGATTCGATTCTGGTCAAGTTTGCATTTCTGCAGGTACGATCCAAGCTGTTTCAAGATTAGATTCCTGTTTCCGTTTATTGATTTTAGGTTTCTTTTGGATTTTATTAGATCTATGTTTCCTTTTTGAATTCTCGCCTGATTTTCATCTAGCTTTCGATTATTGGATGTGATTCTCTCGTACGAGCTATGTATTGCTCTCGCCAGTTGTTTAGAGTTGAGAATTTCGCGGATGTTTATTAGGATGTATTCGCTTAAGATCTACTGGAGCTGCATTTTTGAATGTCAAAATCTTCCTATTTAATCGATTTTGTTTGTTACCGTTTGAAATGAGTATGCTTAGGACCCGGATTTTCATTTGACTTCTTCTTTTTATTCGTTTGATTGTGGTAAACTGAGAAATTTTGTTGCTAGAATGTTTAAGTTGAATCTGAACGAAGAATCAATCGATCATGATTACATCATTTTGCTGATTTTATTCGTTTGATTGTGGTAAACTGAGAAATTTTGTTGCTAGAATGTTTAAGTTGAATCTGAACGAAGAATCAATCGATCATGATCACATCATTTTGCTGATTGATTTGTGACTTCCTTAATCATATGGTTTGATACTGGATTCAGTTTCATTTTCTTTGTGCGCTTACCTTGATGGTCGTACGTTCACTGTGAGGTTATACTGAGGAATGACTTCATTTTGAATGTAGTTTCGCAACAGACTGCATAGAGGGAAGTTAAAAGCATTTTTTTAAGAGTCAGTTATTCCTGGAACACATACGAAGATGAAGAAAGTCTTCGGTCAAACTGTCAGAGACCTGTAAGAATTATAGTGCCCAAAACTAAATGATATTCTTAGAGTCAATTTCGGTGGGGTTTGTGTAGTTTTCATTAACGATGCTTAATTTTATGTTCCAATTATGTAGTAAGAGAGAGGTCAACAAGAAAGTGCTCAAAGTACCTGGAATTGAACAGAAGGTAAAAAATACCCTTTGTTTCTTCTCTGTTTTTGTTTTTATTGAAAGTCTGATGAAGTCGATATTTAGATGTAGTTTCTGATCTGTTATGGTTGAGTTGATCAATTTCGTTATTCTCCTCTAAAGGTTAAAAAATATTTAAATACATAAGCTTATGTTGGTTGAATGCCTCGTCTTGCTAATATGGTGATGGAATTTAGAGCAACATATCCAACATATTCTCACCTTGTTTGTCTACCTTGCCTCTCGTTTTTTCATTTTCAGGTTCTAGATGCTACAAGCAACGAGCCATGGGGTCCGCATGGATCACTTCTTGCTGATCTTGCGCAAGCTTCACGGAATTAGTAACTACAACCACCTTCCAACTGCTCTATTTCGCTGTAATTAACACAGGACTTATAGAAACGTTGCTTCTCTCGCAGCCATGAATACCAGCTGATCATGGGAGTCATATGGAAACGCCTTAGTGACACTGGAAAAAACTGGCGGCATGTCTATAAGGTAAACAATATAAATGCCTTGCTGGGTTAATTGCTGTTTATATTGTTGTAGCAGTAAATGAAACTAATTACTGTCGGTTTATCTCTTCTCTTCACTCCAGGCTTTAACAGTTTTGGAGTACATGGTAGGGCATGGGTCAGAACGTGTTATAGACGAGATTAGAGAACGTGCATATCAAATATCGGTAATGACCATCCGGAGTAAATTAATTTGGAAGTATTCAACATCAAGAGAACCCTTTTGTGCTATATCTAAGCAGTATCTTACTCATATATTATGTCCATGTTCTATGTGGCAGACATTGTCCAATTTTCAATATATTGATTCCGGTGGTAGAGATCAAGGAAGCAATGTTAGGAAGAAATCACAGAGCCTGGTGGCCTTGGTGAATGACAAAGAAAGAATAGCTGAGGTCAGACAGAAGGCTACTGCTAACAGAGATAAGTAAGTTTGCTTGTCATTGTATCTTTCTCGAATTGTTTCCTCTCTGTGTTAGAGAAACTGGGCGCTTGTTTGAGTTCCGGTTGCTAGTGGCTTTACAGCTGTTATTATACCTCTTAGTACTAGTAGTCTATCAATCTGAAGTTGTAGCTCTTTAACAGTATTAGCTTATGACTCTTGAAAGTTTTTAATCCTCAAGAGGGAAATAAAAGACTGTGTATTTGGGTTCATTCTAATCATGCTTGGGGAGCTAAGCATATCAACCTGACATTATTTTCACAACAGGTATCGCAGCTCAGCACCAGGTGGGATGTATAAGCCTTCAGGAGGATATGGGGACAAATATGACTATGGAAGCAGGGATGATGAGCGTAGTAGTTATGGAAGAGAAAGAGAATATAATTACAGGGATGATGATAGAAACAGTCGTGATGGTGACCGTCATTCCCGAGACTCTGAAGACCGGTATGGGAGAGATAGTAACAGGGATGATGATTACAGAGGAAGGAGCAGAAGTGTTGATAACTTTGGGTCAAGAGGTAGGAGTTCGGAAAGAGAACGCACGTTTGAAGATGATGGCCATGCTTCATCACGGTATGTTGATTTTAAGTCTTAACTCGCCTTTTTTAAAAAAAAACTGGAAAAGAAGGCAACAGTTTTGAGGATTAACCAAAACACCATTTGGATGGGATATATGCTTTTGATAGTAGTTAGATGTCGTTAATGTAAAAAAGAATGTTAAGAGCATCTTCTTAGCGTAGTCCCAAGTATACAAACCCTCTCCATTTTATATTTAAACGAAACATTCCTCTTTATTTTGTAGGGGTAGTGGTGCTCGAACTGATGATAATTCTCAGGATGGGAGGTAATTTTTTTATATATTTCCCCTGAAGTTTGAGCCTTTTATTACCGTATTAATTTTTGCGGACTTAATGTCAGGCCGCTCGAGAGGAAGTTTTCTGAACAAAATATTGGTGCTCCACCTAGTTATGAAGAAGCCGTCAGTGACTCGCGCAGCCCTGTATATAGTGAAAGGTGATAATTCTCTGCTGTGCAGATTGAGAGCTACCTTGTTTTTTTTATTGGTTCTGATGAATCTTTTTTTGCCAGGGATGGTGGGGAGACCCCACAACAAGTTGCTGCCTCAGGAGCTGTTTCTTCTCCTCCTCCCCCACAAGTTGCTGCTCCAGGGGCTGCTTCTCCTCCTGCTGCAAACAACACAGACAATAAACCTGCTGGTTTTGTTAATGAATCATCTCCCCAGAAATTTGAGACTTTTGATGAATTTGATCCACGCGGTGGGTTTTCAGGTACAGAGTTCTTTGCCTTTCAAGCTTCTCTGCCATATAGGGATTAGTTTTCATTGTTAATTCGGTTTATCAAATTATTATCCCATTAAGTTCTGCTTGTTCTGAGTTGTGAGCGTTGTGTTTCGTTCTTTTCAAGCTGCCCCTCCAGCATATGCATCTACAGATGGTGTTTCAGCTCCTCCAACAGTGGCTTCTACGTCTGCTCCTCCTGCCTTAAACAGTGTTGAGATGGACTTGCTTGACGTATTTTCAAACGCATTGGCCATTGTACCTGTTGATTCTACCTCTGTTGAAACCAATGGACAAGCAAGTGCCGGTCCAGCTCCATCGTTTTCTACATCTCAGGTATTGATACAGGCTTAAGTAGTTGTATTTGAAGATCTTGATGGTTTACTATGAGAACGCCTTTGTTTCTCTTTAACACTTCGATTATTGCTGATTCTACAGACATTTGATGACCCATTTGGTGACTCACCTTTCAAAGCCTTTACTTCTACGGAGACCGACTCAAACCCGCAACAGAGCTTTGGAGCTCCTTTCCAGCCAACACCACCGGCCTTCACCTCGGAGGTCTCACATTCTGATACCGCTCATAACTTTGGCTTTGAACCTGCTGTTCAGAATGTGCAACCTCCATCAAACTCACAAGGTTTTCCTCAAGAGCAGTTTGGTACATCTTCGAATGATATTGATGATATTCTTGCTGGTATTCTCCCGCCATCTGGACCACCACCTCAACAACCGAGTGCCTCAATACCAACATCTCAGTTTCCTCCCAGTGGAAACAACATGTACGAGGGCTATCAACCTCACCCGGTATCTCCAGCTCCAAACATGCCTGGTCAAACTCCGTTTGGACAAACTGTACAACCATATAACATGGTTCCTCACAGTGGAGGCTTCATGCAACAGCCAAGCTCACAACCAGTTGCTGCCACATCATCGAGCTCACAAACTCCTTATTCCGGTCAGTTCATGACACACCAGGGTCATGGAGTGCCGCCTTCCCAGGGTCTACAACGAACTCAATCCGGGCCTGTTTTGGGAGACATGTTTTCACAAGCTCCACCAAGCTCCTTGACATTATCTTCCTCTCATCCAAATCTCACACCTTTAACAGGAGCAATTGAGGTTGTTCCTCCACCTCAGAAAAAGTTTGAACCAAAATCATCAGTCTGGGCAGACACGTTGAGCAGGGGTCTTGTTAACTTTAACATATCTGGACGTAAGATATATTCCGCCACAACATTCTTACCAATAAATTGAGCAAACTTTTTTTAACACTCTTTTTCTACCTTTATGTGCAGCGAAAACAAATCCATTGGCAGACATAGGAGTTGACTTCGAAGCGATCAACAGAAGAGAAAAACGGTTCGAGAAACCAACAAACACACCAGCAGCAACTTCCACTATAAACATGGGTAAAGCCATGGGATCAGGCACTGGCTTAGGTCGTGCAGGTGCAACCTCTATGAGACCTCCAACAAATCCAATGGTAGGAGGCGGTGGGATGGGTGTTGGTGGTTATGGAGTTATGAACCAAACCCAACCCATGGGTATGGGAATGGGAATGGCACCAGGCATGAACATGAACATGGGAGGAGGATATGGTCAAAACTATCCAATGCAACAACAAAACCCTGGGATGGTACCTCGTCCAAACATGCCGGGCAACAACTATAATCAAATGATGGGTCAAGGTGGTTACAACCCTCAGCAACAATCATATGGTGGTGGGTACCGGTAAGATCAGACCAAAAATTTACCCCACTTTGACTTACACTTGTAAAATCAAGAACAGAACACACTCTTTGTTCTGTGCTTTTTCTTTACCTTTGGATATGTAATATCAGTCGATGATGGCCAGCCGCTTCACGGAAGTATTCAGATTATTACATTATTCATCCAAGCAACACGGCTCCACGTATTTTCTTCAGTTTTCTTGCCTTAAATCTTCACTCATTCTTTTTTCTTTCTAGTATGGACCAAATTGAGAGCTTGTTGTGAAATTTGTACCAGTGAGAGAGTGGTAAACCTGGCTCGGGTCTGCCATTTTTTTTTTGTTATATGCATATAATTTGATATATACACTTTTTTCTTCTTTATATTCTTTTGGAGGGTTTTGGTATTGAAGATATGTACAAACATTTTTCATTCACGAAACAATAATATCTTTTTACATTCTGGACTGTATTCACTTTTTTTTTACTGTTTTTGTCATTCCAAAAACACTTGGATTCTATCACCTCCAGTGTCTTTAAAATCTAACAGAATTTTCCCTCCCACTTCATCGCCTGCATCGTCCATCAATTGCTTCAAGTTCACGCCTCCTAAAGCTGCAAAAAAGTCTCAAGGTTTTGTCTCTGCCTACGAAAACTGAAACAGAACAAGAACAGAGTTTATGAAATACCTGGAACAATGTTGGTAACACCTTCCAAGAATCCGGCCTGTTCCAAACCATGAGATAACTTTTTGCATCACTTTTCAGACAAAAGGAAGAAAAATGGGCTGCGAAAGTTAAAGACTTACCGGAATTCTGACATCGAGTTTCTCAAATCCATCCCGTCCAATGATTTTGATCCTCAGAGATCGTGACCAGATTCGTGAAAAGGGGTTTCTTGGTTCATTATAAACCTCAGGTGTTACGACTTCAACAATCGGATCCTCTCTCTGTTCTGGTTCATCTTGAGCCACTCGTTGATTACCATAGACGCTACTACTGCTCGTACTCGATCCTTACAAAGAGAAAACTCCGATTTATATATCTCCCAAAGATGATACAACTGAAAACTCTCATAATCTCACCTCTATCTGAAGAGGAGGTAGTAGTGTACCGCTTCGCTTCCTCATGGTATGAATCAAAACCAAGAATCTCTTCGATTTCTTTTAAAGCCGGCATGCTTCCTGGTGAAGGAATTCGACCACCCTTAATCGCCATTAGAGCGTCCTGCATTGCTTGAATTGATACTCCAATCAAGGAAATTGGATATGCCACTAGCTTATATCCAATCTCTTCTAACTCAATCGGGTTTAGTATCGGAACTTTCCCTCCACTTTCAAGCATATTAGCCTACACGAAGAGCACACAACTGTATCTTCATATCTTTCCAAGTATATATCAAAGTAGATAGATGAAAATGAAGTTACCAATTTAGGAACTAATGGATAGACATCACAGAATGATTTCATCTCTTCTCTAGAAACAAAAGAATCAACGGAGAGAACATCTGCTCCAGCATCTGTAAAAGCTCTTGCTCTAAAAAGCGATTCATCCATAGATATAGCTTCTCTAGAATCAGTTTGAGCTAAAATGACAATATCAGAATCACATTCTTTACGTGCATCAACCGCAGCTTTAATACGCATCACAGCTTCTTCTCTAGAAACTACTCTTCTTTTCTCATCGCCACAACAAACCTGATCATTGATTATAATTCCTGCAAAGCCAGCTTTGATATATCCCTTTACGGTTCTCTTAACATTCATGGCGTTACCGTATCCATTTCCACCGTCTCCGATTACTGGAATTGATACAGATTGAGTAATTTGTTGACCTTGATCCACCATTTCTCCATAAGAAATGAGTCCTTTATCTGGTAAACCAAGCCGAGCTGCTGAAATTGAGAATTCTATTTGCATAGACAGATATATCAGCAAATTTTTGAAGAATTGGTTCAGAGTTTCATCAATGATCATTCACAATTACCAGAGGTGATACAGTAAGGAAACCCAGCTCGCTCGACGAGTTTGGCACTAAGAGCATCGAAGCAACAGGGACCCTGATGAACACCCGGAGATTGCATAATTTCTCTTAGCTTCTTCGCGGGAGAATATGGCTTCGCGTTTCCTGACGAATCGGAAACTGCGGTTGAGTTAACAACGACACGCAATCGTCTCGAGACAGAGATGGATTTCGAGGATGATTCTCCGACGGAATGCGAATACCATGGTGTAGAAAGGGTCGAATCCGAAGGGAAAAGGCTGGATTTAGACTGTTTATGAAGAATTGGAGGAGGAGAAGAGCTGCAAAAGCTTAGTGCCGCCATTGGAGGATTCACTTTCTGTTTCTGTTCCGTCAAAGAAAGAAAATTAAGAAAGAAGTTGGACAAACCGAACCAAACCGCTCGTATTTAAACATTGATCAATAATTGTGTTTAAGATAAAAAGATTAATTAATAAACAATTTTAAAAATAAACACGTGTAAAACCCTACTTTTTACTGTTCTTGTTCTTCTCCATCTTCTTTCCTTTCAAAAAAATGTCGCCGTCGCTTCCCTAGCTCCGTCGCTTGCCGCTGAAATCTGTCGCCGTGTTTTTTCCTGGTTTCGCGACGAGGAAACGAACGGAATTTTGTTCGTTATCGCAGGCGACGGGAGAACGAACTAGCTCGTGCGAATTCAGTAATCAGCTACAGAGACTAGGTTAGTTTCTAATCTCGCTGCAATGGCAACAAATACGGTGCCAGATCAGAAAAGATGGGCTATGGCAGCGATGGATCGAAGACTTGCTGTTGCAAAAGCTCAGCTTCTTCAACAAGAACAACAAAAGAATGAGAAAAGCAAGAAAGATAATCCCGTTGCGAATGTCTCTTCGAAAGAACCAATTCAAGCTGATTCAATGCCTACTCCTTCAAAGACACCAATTAAAAAGGGTCTGATTGTTGAGTACAAACGAATAATGAACGAATTTCATTATAATCTCTTTATTGAAGTGTGATTTTGATTTAATTTGCTTTTGTTAGATCCCAAGGAGGATGATGTTGCTGCATATACAAAATTGTCACATCCCATTGATGAGAATTTGCTAGCAACCAATGTTAAGGTAAATTCAAATTCAAATTCTTAAGTAGTGTTAACCACTTGATTTGAGATAAAAATTGCTTAATTGTCTTCTTTTTTGTTATTATGATTTAGTTTTCTAGTGCAAAAGGGACTATAGTAGACAAGGTTTTGCATAATCTCCTTCGAAGTGGTGACTCTGCTCAAAAGTACTTGCAAGGTACTAAAAACGTGAAGCTGGACAACTACATTCTCCTTGATAACTTTGTACAGTCACGTTCTTCAGCCTCTAGTTCTAAAAAGCCATCACATCAGAATTCAAAACGTTCTAAAAACCGTATGTCTATGAAGAAACTCAAGAAATCTGGTGCTTTGAATTTGCCTCAAGATCTCCAAAAGTGAGTTTCTTTTTCTTCTTCACTGTCATAGAGATTGAACTGGCTTAGCCTCTGATATTTTGGTTGGCTCGCTTGTGTTTGGAGTGTAGGTTTGATTTGTATAAACCAATGCATGGTATGTGGGAAAGTTACATGATGAAACTCGTCAAGGCGACTGGGTAAGCTATTGCTTCTCATTTGATTACTGAAATACTAATTCAAACTAGGCGTGTGTTTATGTAATCTTAAGATTGGTCACCATTCTTAGATAATCTTCACGGTACTTTTTGCAGGAAGACTCAATTAGCTACATCTCTTCTCTCAGCAGATCTTCACGGTGCTTTCATGTTTGGTAATCTTATATTCTTTCATCTATTCTCTGTATTACTTTTGCCTTGAAACTAGTCAATGAACTCTCCAAGATCTTTTTTCATATTGTTATTTGTCTCTCTAATCAAAGCAACTTAATTTACTTGTGACAGTTGCTGAATGCAAGATAGCATCATTCACTGGTGTACAAGGCATAATGGTACGTGAGACATCCGAAACATTTGGAATAATCACAAGAGACGATAAATTTAAAGGTATCAATCACAAGCTAGCCTTGAAGCTTTTCACCAATACATCATTTTATGTTTAATATCAAACTCTTTGGTCTCTCCACAAGCTTAACTTTAGTTATCTTCATTAATCTGATACAGTTGTTACCAAGAAGCTCTCTGTCTTCATCATCCAACTCGATTGCTGGAAAATAACATTACATGGGGACAAGTTTACTTCAAGAGACAATATTCTTCAGCGTTGATTCCAAAACGAAGCTTTGTTTTAAAACTTCCCTTTATGTCCCCAAAATTTTAATATATCTCTCTCTTGTTTTTTTATGAATACTCCACTGTAGATATACTGTTTTCTTAATACTGATTGTTATTATAATATAAGATAATGAGTACAAAAATCAATATAAATTCATCTGATTGACCACTAATGGAGAGAGAGAGTACAGTTGAAGATTCCATTTCAGAAATCGAGGTATGTATCTGAGTTCTTAAGTATTAATACTTCACATATTTTTCTTTCTCTAATCTCTGAAAAATCTTGAAACCTAATTGCAGAAGAAGTCCAGACAAAAAGGAGGATGCTACCAAAGCTCTGTCCTAGGCGTCTATTCTTCTTCTTTACTCCAGTCTTATTATTCTCTCTCTATTACATCCTCACCACTATCAGAACCATCACCATCTCTTCCCAAGATCCTCACCATCCTTCACAGCTTCAAGAACCTTCCATATCCAGATACTCTTTCCGTCTAGAGCCTTCAGAAAACCGATCATCATCATCACCACCACCACCACCACCATCATCATCATCATCGTACTTTCCACTCTGTCCCAAGAACTTCACAAACTACTTGCCCTGCCACGATCCATCAACAGCACGAAAATACAGCATTGAGAGACATTATCGGAGAGAGAGACACTGTCCTGATTCATCCTTTAAGAAGGTCAGGTGTTTAATCCCAAAGCCCTCTGGCTACAAAACGCCTTTTCCTTGGCCTGATAGTAGAAGCTATGCTTGGTTCAAGAACGTTCCTTTCAAGAGGCTAGCTGAGTTAAAAAAGACTCAGAACTGGGTTAGGCTTGAAGGAAACCGCTTTGTTTTCCCTGGAGGTGGAACTTCCTTCCCTAATGGCGTGAAGAAGTATGTTGATGTGATTCTGACGGTTTTGCCCTTGGCTTCTGGGAGTATCAGGACTGTTCTCGATATTGGATGTGGAGTGAGTTCAGTTACATGAATAGACATTTTACTGCTTGTGTTAATACTTCCGATTGATTTTGCTTGAACTGAAAATGTCAGGTAGCGAGTTTTGGAGCTTTTCTGTTAAATTATAACATCTTGACAATGTCCATTGCACCAAGGGATATACACGAGGCTCAAGTTCAGTTCGCATTAGAACGTGGACTTCCAGCTATGCTCGGTGTGCTAAGTACTTATAAATTGCCTTATCCATCGAGTTCTTTTGAAATGGTCCATTGTTCTAGATGTCTCGTCAACTGGACTGCCTATGGTAATGTTTGTATTATATCTACACTTGTTTGATTGATTCACTCTGCTTCTGATACTGAGAGACAAAACAACATTTCTATATCCAGATGGGCTTTACTTGATGGAGGTGGATCGTGTTCTACGTCCTGATGGGTACTGGGTGTTGTCTGGACCACCTGTAGCATCAAGGGTTAAATCCAAGAGCCAAAAGAGAGATTCCAATTCCAAGGAATTGCAGAAACAGATGGAGAAACTAAATGATGTTTTCAAAAGACTTTGTTGGGAGAAAATTGCTGAAAGATACCCAATTGTCATCTGGAGAAAACCTTCTAATCATATGCACTATAGAGAAAGACTAAACGAAGCTCATAAGTTTCCTAGTTTCTGCTCTTCTAGTGATCTTGACTCTGCATGGTGACTTTACTTTCCCCAAATCTAACTCTCCTTTCCTCTGCATCTTCAAAAAACTGAAGCTTGATTCGGTTACATCTTTTATAACAATAGGTACAGAGAGATGGAGCCGTGCATTACTCCTCTTCCACATGTCAATGATACACACAGAAACTGGCCTGAGAGACTAACTCACGCACCTCAGCGAATCAAAACCGGGTCAATACAGAGAATGAACATTTCTAGCTTCAAAGCTGACACTAACCTTTGGAAAAAAAGAGTTGTGTACTATGATACTAAGTTAAAGTTCCTCAGAAATGGAAAATACAGAAACATAATGGATATGAATGCTGGTTTAGGTGGTTTCGCTGCAGCTTTGATCAAATATCCGATGTGGGTGATGAATGTGATTCCGTTTGATCTTAAACCGGATACACTCGGTGTAGTGTTTGATCGTGGCCTCATTGGAACTTACATGAACTGGTAAATCACTCAGAAACGTTTTGTGGTATCATATAAGATTGATCTCTCTTATATTATCCTTTTGTTTTTTTTGCTAGGTGTGAAGCTTTCTCTACTTACCCTCGAACCTATGATCTGATTCATGCCAATGGTGTGTTCAGCTTGTATATGGACAAGTAAGAAACTTGAAAACTTTGATTTACATTTTTGTAATAAATGTGTAATGTAATGGTTTTTGTTTTTTTTTGGTTCTTGTGATAGATGTGACATTGTTGATATACTCATGGAGATGCAAAGGATTATTAGACCAGAAGGGGGTGTTATAATACGGGACCGTTTTGATGTTCTTGTCAAAGTGAAAGCTATAACCAATCAAATGAGATGGAATGGGACTATCTATCAAGATGAGAATAGTGGTTTTGATCATGGAGCGATACTAATTGTAGATAATTCAGTTAACTAAAACCATTTGTGTACTATCAAATTTTGGGATTTTCTAGGGATTTGTTGGTTTGGGTTTAAATTGTACAATTTAAAAAGTTAGAGGAAACATTTGGAAGTTTTGAAGAACTAATAGACGCTCCGGGATGATTTATTAACAAGCGCGTAACGACGTTACCGTGACGGTGTCGTTTACTCACATTGGGACTTGCCGACTAGAGAATTTTAACGGCGTCCGACCTAGTGTTAGATTCGTAGCTTCACTGTCTCGTTCATTTTGAAAATTAAATCTTTTTCAGTGGCGACTTATTTCTATTTTAAAATCCTTCAGTGGTGCATTATTTCTATTTTCAAAATGAAAGAGTGATTCATTGCACTTTTTTGCTTCATTTTTAAGGTACACAATACACTGCTTCATACTTGGAAGTAATTTTTTATGTACAAAATAATCTTTTAAAATTTACATATTATCTTATCTTATACCCAAACGGAATTCCATTTTTTTTTCATTTTTTAGTTAATTAACAATAAAATCCAATAATAACACATTAAATAAATAAAAATACAGCGACATAGCCAAAAAAAAATATATATATATATATATATATATATATATATAATATAACATACATGATTAATATCAAAATTAAAAATCTAAAGCTCTCCATTCGTACGTTGCATCTCTAAATGGTATTGTTAGTTGTGAATTTGTCTTCTTTAATTGCTTAAATTCGTGATTTTATTGACTTATTGCTGAAAAGGTGGGTATAATTTATAAACTTGAAAAATAAAAAGTTTCTTTAACCAATGACTGTAAGAAAAAGTGGCGTTCAAAAACTGACTCACTTTAAAAAACAATCCATCGATAGAGAAAAAAAAGGCATAAAGCTTGATTGAGTGAAATATGACTCTAAAGACTAAAAAAAATATTCACAGCCTTCAAAAGTCTAACACCAATCACCCTCAAAGTCAAGGGCCAAGATACTTAGATACGTTAGAACCCATTCTGATAATTGAACACGAGCAAATTATTGGTATCTTTTAAAATTTGTTTTTTGTGAACTCGTGTATTTAATATACAACTTGTTTATACTTAATTGTTATATAATTATGTTAATATGGTTTTTTTGTTAGGATACAAATATTATTTCATATAAACGTCAAATATTGTATGGAAAAATCAAAGAAGAAAAGTCTTTGTATTGCCATATTGGAAAACTTTATAAAAAGAATGCGCGTTACAGTGGAGAAGTAGTTGGTGAGATTGTATTTTATTGATATTTATGGTTTATTTACTTCTCTATATATATATTGCCATGGTCTTTTGTTATAGCAATGTGACAAAGTTGACCATAATGGCAACAAAGAGAACACATTCAATTTCTCTTCTTTTGTCTTTGATACTTTTGCTTTTATCGGTCTCCTCTGAAGTTGGACTCGCACAATCCACAAGCGACCAACGTAAGTATACATATTTGCTAAAAATCATATCATGATATATCTTACTTGATCTTTTATTTTTTGTTGCTGATTTCTGTAATCTTTCAATACGTACGTAAGAGGTAATTTACGTTGTGCATGCTAATTTTGCTTTTTAGTTTTTACATCTGAGTGTTTTGTGGTTAACAACATTCTTATCAAATAATGTTTTTATTGATCGGGTATAACGAAAGACCACAAATGCTATAATATATGATGATTTTACGTACTGACCTAACTCCCATTTGAAAAATTTGACTAATCAAGAAACAGGAAAAAAAAAATGATTCTTATGTGAACTTAGAAACCAATATTTACGTATACGTCGTTTAATCCTTTTTTCTTCTAATCAAAGGTTTCCAGAGCCCATAATATTTGCAAAAATTCCTATTTTTAAAGCACGAGATGATTGATGTATCTCATTACCTAATCATTTATATTTCTATATTCAATTTGTTGCAAACTATCGAATCTTGAAGAAACTAATGAAACAATTAATCTCTTGTGCAGGTATAACGTCAACGTCTCCCCCTGTTCCTCCGCCGTCTCCCTTTCTTCGTCCCCCTCCGCCTCGTTTTTATGTACCTCCTTCAAAATCTCGCAGAGGAAAAGGCGCATAAAGAAAGTGCGCATCAAACTTTTTTTTTGATAATTTCACGGTTTTATAAATGAATTTGTAATAATTTACCCAGCAAAATAATGTATCTATTTGATGATTATGTTTTTTATGTTTTTTATATTATGGTTGTGAATGGTTGTTCAATACGTTCCGGATCGTAAGTTCGGACCAGTATACACTTTTTAACCATTCATGTTTCTGTCTGATTTAGTTTGTATTAAGTGCATATCAAAAAAGATAACTAATACAAAGTTAATACCAACTGCGGACAAAAATATAAAACATTAATCTAGTACACAATTATTTTTTAGTCCATCATAAAATTCTAACCGACCAACTTGATACTAGTTTGATTGGTCCGGTACAAAAGCAATAGTTTCTTATCTTTCTGTAACGTAAACGTATTACACAAAATGGAATTTAGTTACAAGGGCGACAAACGAAAAAAAAGAAAGAAGAAACAAAGTCCTTAAAAAGTGAAACAAAACCGAGAAAACATAGCTAATTAAGAAGAAGAATTATACGACCCATGCATGATTAGTTGGTCGTTTCGCTTTCAGTATTGGGAGGATCAAGTGTATGTGAAGGCTTTCATCTATGTTATTTTTTCTCTCTATATCTATAGAAGGCTTGTTTATTCGTTTTGCCTATAGTTCTTTTGTATTTGTTTTTGGATGTGGATTGTTTTTATTTATTTCCGGAATTTTTTGTTACTATATTTAGATGCGAGGTGACTTGTTTTTTTTCTATTAATCCGAATGGTTTAACCTAATCAGATAATAAAATGCGAGGTGTTCTTGGCTTTTATAGAGATTCCTTTCAACGGGGAGGATTAGTGAGGTAGCTATTAGCTATACTCAACTACTGAGGTGCGTTCCATACATTGCGAAATCAAGTTTGAACATCAATCATAGTTTTTCGAAAATAAAACCCTTTTTGGTATTACACTACTAGCAAATTTTGGAGATTTCATGGTTTGGGTTAAAATTGAAATTTTTAAAAAGGTAAGAGAAATATTTGGGTGTTTTTAAAATTAGTGGACCCCTGAAACAATTAATAACAAATGCGTAACGACGTTATCGTGAACTTTGAGCCGTCTGCTCTGCTGCTGTGGTGACTTGCCGACTGGAGAGTCCTAACGGCGTCTGTCTCATGTTAGACTCCTAAGCTTCCTTTTTTTTTTTCCTCTGATCTTTATTCGTCGTTGTAGTTTAGCTGCGAATTTCTCGCACTTACAGTTCTGTTCTGTGTTTGATCCTGGTTAAGATTTTTCTGGAGGTGGAGAGAGTTCGATTCTAATTGAGGCAGGAAATTGTGGATCTCTATTTCTTTCTCCTTCAATTTGATAGACTTCTCGATTGATCGGATCCAGGTAGGGTTTTTTATTTGGATTTCGTTGTCTATTTTCCGTGAATTTAGTGTTGGAGGTTTCTGATTGATTCGATTAACCTTTTGTGTGAACTTATTTCGATTCTTTGGTTGATAGATGGAAGCTCTGTCTCCTCTCACATTCAAGGGTTCTGTACCAGAAGCCATATTTGAAGCCAAAACGCAGAAGAAGCTTTTTGTTGTATACATCTCTGGTAAATAATGGCTTTTCTTTTTCCTTATTGGAAATTTCTGTTGAAATTCGATTACGAATGGTATAGTAATGGAGGTTTCTTTCTCATTTCGTCTCATCTCAATACGACTTCCGATTATCTAAGAATACGACTTTAAAAAGAAAAAAAAATCTACACTAAATAGGATCATTAGCATATTGTGAGCTCGATCTTAAGATCTTTAATACTAAAATAGTTTTGCTTCCAACTTTTAGGAGAGGATGAAGAATCAGATAAGTTGAACAAATTGACATGGACTGATGCATCGGTAGGTTTCTCTTGTTTATACTTCTCATTCTTGCTTACGTAGTTACATTGAAATTGAAAACGAGGCCATTGTTTCATTCATAACATTGTATAATGTTTACTAGTATAGGTAGCAGAGTCGCTGTCCAAGTATTGTATTCTATTGCATATCCAAGCTGGAAGTGTTGACGCCACAAACTTCTCTGCAATATGTATCCTTTCTTTTCATGAGAAGAACTTAAGAAAGCTTTTCTAGTTCTGTCTCTCTCGGTTGTATAGTAAATACAACGTTTCAATCAGATGTTCTTTAGAATCTGCCTTGTAGATTTCCAATGGAGCCTAACACGTTTGGAATCTTTTGGAAAAATCACATGTGTTCATTTTCTCTGCTATACATTTTTCTGCATGTGCAATGCATGTTATTTTCTTGTGGCAACAATTTTGAAATGAAGAATGATCCTTACATCAATTGCTAGACCCATATACATCTGTTCCTTGTATATCTGCCATAGGATTCAGTGGTACACAAGTTTGGAAAAATGGTAAGACCATATGTATTTTTCAGAAAGAGTATTTACATGTTGTAGACAAGTTATCATGCTCAAGTTTGGTTTCTCTTCCCTTCTATTTCTTCAGAAGGATTTATTACTGCTGACGACCTCGCTTCTAGTTTAGAGAAAGCGTTGGTGGGACTTCATATCCAGGTACGTGTTAGCTGCTTCTCTCTCACTTCTGACGAGTTTCTTATACTAAGGACATAGTTCACTTTCAGGAAACAACTGCAAGTATCCTTACAGCAGCACTTGCATCACAGAACTCAGAGCAACCTGCTCCTAGTGCTTCTAATATTGTCACGCCTTCTGAAACTCGTTCTTTGGATGCACCGGTTGCATCTCCATCAACACCCACTAGTGTTCAACCTGCAGAGAGAAAGTCTACGGTGGCAGCTACCTCAACGAAAGAAAATAACGATGACACAGCTGCAGTTAAGGTTGTCCCTTGAGCTGAAAAAGCATTTCCGCATTACTTTAGCTTGATGTTATGTCCTTACTTGGTGTCTTGTTCTAAAACAGGTCAAGGAATCTGCTGAATCTAGTAATTTGGGTGATACTATCAATAAACAGCCAGCAACTAAGGGTAATGTAGAACATGGAGAGACAGAGAAACCTTCGCGTGTTCAGGTAGAAAAGGAGCCAGTTCGTCCTGCAGCGCCAACACCAAAGGATAATGCATCAACATCCAGCATTCGATCTTCTACCGATAAAAAAAAGAAACAGGAAACCGTGACAAACAAAGCTGATAGTGGAAGAGGCATTAATGTAGCAAAATCTGTTGGTACAAAAGAGGCCGTAAAGCCAAAGGAGGAAGGAGAGGAAAAGGATGGAGAAAGTTCCAAAAAATCATCATCTGATGTTCATTTAAACATTCGATTGCCTGATGGTGCTAGCCTTCAAGAGAAGTTTCATGTGACAAGCTTATTGAGAATGGTCAAGGACTATGTGAACAATAACCAAACAACTGGATTGGGTGCTTATGATCTTGCAGTTCCTTACCCCCGTAAGGTTTATAGTGACCAAGGTAAGTAAACTCTCCAATGCATCCATCACATTTTCTTCTTCTTGATTAAAGACCATTACTCTCGATCTCTGCAGATCTGGATAAGTCTCTATCTGAGTTGGGTTTATTCGATAGACAAGCACTTGTAGTAGTTCCGCGTAACAAAGCAACCGTTTATCAAAGAGGGCCATCTTACTCTGAGTCTAACAACAGCACAAACCTTGAAAACCCTAACGACGGTGGTTACTTTGGTTACGTTAGAAGATTGCTGTCTTATGCAAACCCGTTTTCATATTTTGGCGGTGGCGCTACTGCCAACGCATCAAGCTCTGGTCCAGAACCTGAAAGAAGTATGTGGGAGTTCATTGAGTTTCATAAAATCCTTTTCTAATGCACAAACTCATGTAATTGCTTATCTGATCCTCTGTGTCTGTGTCTCTAGGACCGAATCTGGCGCAAGCGGGTTCCTCGAGTAGAGGAGATTCATCAGAAGGTAGGAGCAATGTTAGGAACAGGAGACCAACCACATCTCGGATTGGTAGTAACATCCATACTCTGAAACACGATGAAGACGACACTCCGTTTGGTGACGGAAACGCGTTTTGGAATGGAAACTCTACACAGTTTGGCGGTGAAAGCGGTGGGGACAATAATGATAGGCGATGAAACAAAAATATCTTCAATCTCGTTTCGGGAACAAAAAGAAAAAACTGTTTGTACTTCTCACACTTGACACTCTCTATGTGAAACATATATTTACATTATCCGACAGGATTGACCAATAAATGTTTCCTCAATTTTATGTTTGATCTGTTGCGAGATTGATAACTAGTTGAGTTCCCAAGCAACTAAAGGTAGGTTTGATTTGTACATTCATAAAATGTTTTTTTTTATTCATCCGAATATTTTAATATAAATATTTCAACTGCAGTTTTCCGTTTTTCTCTCATATATATCAGACCTTTTTCACTTTTAAGGAAAATCATATCTCCACGTCTTCCTCTGCTCAGATCAGAACATTAAAATAAAGACAGAGAGAGAGAGACTTTGAAGGCAATTCTTCGAACCCTTTATTCTCCTCTCGACAAATTTGGAATGTTTGTCTCTATTCTTGATCATATGTCTCTCTGTCGCTTCCATTTGACGCTTTCTTTCTTTTCTTAGCTGTTTCTTTTCTCCCTCGATCTCATATCTTTCGTGTTTCTGTCTTTTTTTTTATTTGGGATTCCAAATTTTTGTTTTTTTTCTTCCTAAATTTCTCGAATAACTCTTCTTCCTTCGTCTCTGCCTCTCATTTTGATTTGTCTCTCTGTGGTTTATTTCTCGTCGATCATTTCTTTCTCATTGCACTTTCATTTCCCTGATGGATCGTGATTTTCATCGTCGTGGTCAACTGGTAAGGATTATACGCAAAATCATCAACAATATCTACTTTTTTCCCCAATTGGGTCTCTTGACATCACGTAAAGGTGTTTAGTTTAGGTTAATCTCAGATCAATGACCATTAGATTCACTTTTTCGACAATCAGGGTTGTTTTATAGATGTATACAAATGATGTTATTAGCCTCATTCAGTGATGTTTGATGAAAAACTTGCAGGCGAATGATCGTTCGCCTTATTTTGTTCGATTGGATAAACCGAGATCTATAGACGATCTTGATGTAGGCAAGAAAGGGAAGATGCGTAGGTGGCTATGTTGTTCTTGTCACGTACAAGAATCATATTCTTCATCTGAACTTAACCAATTGAAAACTCTTCCTACTCGCAACCACGACTTTGGTATCGATTCTTGACCTTCTTTTTAATTACATGTTTCTTTGTCGATGTTAATTATTCTTTCCTTTGCTTGTGTAGGACGTAACAATAAGAAACCACTAACTCCTGTGAAGCCTCCTGTTTTAAAAGAGCCTCCTCCTATTGATGTCCCCGTGATGTCGTTGAATGAACTCAAAGAAAAGACTGAGAATTTTGGATC
The DNA here is from genome assembly GCA_900116095.1 of Euclidium syriacum. NCBI lineage: Eukaryota > Viridiplantae > Streptophyta > Magnoliopsida > Brassicales > Brassicaceae > Euclidium > Euclidium syriacum. The sequence goes on along the minus strand of FPAK01000012.1, from coordinate 2,919,990 downwards.
AAAGGCATTGATTGGGGAAGGATCATATGGAAGAGTGTACTACGCAAGTTTGAATGATGGGAAAGCTATGGCTGTGAAAAAGCTCGATAACTTATCTGAACCAGAAACAAATGTCGAGTTCTTGACTCAGGTATCGAAAGTTTCGAGGTTGAAGAATGATAATTTTATTGAGCTTCTTGGTTATTGTATCGAAGGAAACCTTCGTGTTCTCGCGTATGAGTTTGCCACAATGGGATCCTTACACGACATCTTACACGGTATGGAAAACCCTAAACCGTAAACCTTATAAACCCTAAAATCCAACTTTGGAATGGAGATTGATCGTGTGATGTTAAAACAGGAAGAAAGGGAGTGCAAGGAGCACAACCAGGTCCAACACTTGAATGGATGCAAAGAGTTCGAGTTGCGGTTGATGCAGCTAGAGGATTAGAATACTTACACGAGAAAGTTCAACCTCCTGTGATACACCGAGATATTCGATCTAGCAATGTTCTTGTTTTTGAAGAGTTTAAAGCCAAGATTGCTGATTTCAATCTTTCTAATCAAGCTCCTGATATGGCTGCTCGTCTTCATTCCACTAGAGTTTTGGGGACTTTCGGCTATCACGCACCAGAGTAAATAACAAAAAAACGTTTCCAAAATCGAAAACTCGAAAACTTTCTTGATTCTCTTAGTAACTTAAAATATTGTAACTTTATTTTTGTAGATACGCGATGACAGGACAGTTGACACAGAAGAGTGATGTTTATAGTTTTGGAGTTGTGCTTTTGGAGCTTTTAACCGGGAGAAAACCGGTTGATCATACAATGCCTCGTGGTCAACAAAGTCTTGTCACTTGGGTAATTCTTTTGCTTAACCTAAGATTACCAAAATCATTTCTTGGCTTATATACAACTTTTTTTTTCTCTCTTGTAATAATTAGGCTACTCCAAGGCTGAGTGAAGATAAAGTGAAGCAATGTGTTGATCCAAAACTCAAAGGAGAGTATCCTCCTAAAGCAGTTGCAAAGGTATGAAAAATAGGAACTTTTTTGTATTCATAGATATAATAAATTCAGTGGTACTAAGACTTGCGTTTTGAAAACGCAGCTTGCGGCGGTTGCAGCGTTGTGTGTGCAATATGAAGCAGAGTTTAGGCCAAACATGAGCATTGTTGTAAAAGCTCTTCAACCGCTTTTGAGGTCTTCAGCTACAGCTGTTCCTCCAGCCGCTCAAACTTGATTTTCTTCGTTGTGGTTCTTACATATTTGATAAAACAAGATCATGGCTTCAAGTTTTTGTTTTATTTTTTACTATTTACAAATTAAAATGTAAATAGGTGATCATTAAAGAGGAGAGAGCGAGTAGGAATTGAATTTGAGTTGGTGGAGATGGATTTGTGTTGAATTTTTTTGATGGGTTGATCATTCCTTTCTAGAATCTTCTGAGTTTTTTTTTTTTTTTTGTTCTTTTCATACGTGAGGTTACAATTCTTCTTTTTAGGCAAAAAAATTCATGAAAAACAGTTTCAATATACACAAACTTATAACACATGGTTTTTTTTTCTTAATTCATGAACAATGATCTCTCTTTTTTGGTTAAGGTTAAATTATGAACAATGATCTTAGAGAGGTCCTCCGGTTACATGGCAAATATATTTGCTTTGTATTTGTCTCAAAGAATCGTGTGTCTGCATAATGGACGTATATACTACAACACATTTTACATAGTTAACACCGACCCTAAGACCTATGGTTACATGAGATATACACTGACAGGAGGACCTCTCTAAGATCATAGGTACTTCCTGAAAACTTATGTCCGAAATGCACTTCTGAAAATTTTCCAACAACTATATAACACACACACACACATAACCTTATAAAATTTTCCGCATGTTGAAGCCCACTTCATCACACTCCTTGTTCTAACTCAATTGACATCTCGTATAACACTCGTCCTTTTTATAACCAAAGAAACCTAAAACCACTTAACAAACTACAAAACTTTGATTTTGGAAATCTAGCATCCACATTTAATTTATTTGTCTAGTGCATAATTAAACAAAGATAATTACATCAAGTCTTCTACCTTTAGTCACAAATCCCAACTCGAGCTTCTAATAATCCATTGAAGAACCTTGAACAAACGTGAGCTATGAATACATATAAAGGAAAAAAACTCAAAATATGGCTTCATTTGCCTGGTTTAAAATTCCTACAATGTATTCTGTTGTTTTAGCTCCATGTGCTATTAATGAGAGTGTAATTTTGGTTGAGTTTAAGGCATTTCAGAGTTTGAGTGAAGAATTGGTGGAGAGTCTAGCTCAAGGGTTTGTCTAGGAAGTTTCCATGTAAGTAGAGCGGTATATCATCAGGATGTTGAATTTTGTTCTAAACAAGGCCCGAAAAAGGATAAGAGAGGAGCTTTGTGGATTTGGATTTGGTGGAGAAGAGTCATGGGGAAGACGAAGTAGAAGAACACGAATAGGTCATGCTCCTTGTGTGATGTGCGCTTGTTGACAGAGAACGGAGTTAGTTAGAAGAACTCCGGTTTGGTCGAACCGATCGGTTAAGCCGTTTCGAACTAAACTCGCAAGAAGAATCAGAGGCTTCTTTTAGTTATATATTATAGAGACGACGGCAGGAGATACAAAGGGAGAGATATTTTAAAAAATACATATAACTATGAAAAGTTGTTATTATTTTGTTATATCTTAAAAAGAATACATGTGTTTAGACTTAAAAGATATTCCCAACGAACTTAACCGACTCTTTGAGAGAATTGCGAGATGGCGAAGGAGTCACTCTTATGATGTCTAAAAATAATCTTTGGCCAAAAGAATTCTTGGAAACAAAATCCTGTAACAAAATCAACTTTTATGCAACATGTTCAAGATTAGTATATGATGAAATTGGAGGAGATTTTGTTTACTTACGCTGAGAAAGTTTTTTTTTTTTATCTGGGAAGAAGTGGCTCTCTGTCACCTGATTCAACGCGGTGACTAGCCTGCATAAACGGAGATGAAAGACAAAACATAATAAGCTTTAAACTTGGGAAACTACAAGAAGATGGGAATATCTGTGTGTGTGTTCCTCACGTCTTCATTTGCTCCAGCTGCCATGTTGATGAATGGGTCTTTAGCTCTGAAGGAAATAACAGAGGAAGAAAACAAGTTAAAATGGTGCGAATACGGAAAAATGAATCTCACAAGTATAGTTTTGTAAACACACCTATGATCATCCTTGGCACCAACTAATTCTAGGTTTCCGTTTTGTTGCTCATCCTTTGCTTTTGAAAGAGGTGAGAAGAACTGTATAAAAATACAAAAACATTTGAGATGATAACAAAAACCATTTTACGTAAGTTAATTTGATAGACCCTGTATGGATTATTATTTACCTGATGCATTGAAATGAAAACTATAGAGATTCCCAGAAGAAAATTCATGGTTAATACATGTCCAAATAGTGCTGCAGATGCTATGCCAGTAAATATTGTAGCAACCGTCGACGAATATTTCTTCAATATTGTATCTGAGAACATACATTAACAAACACAACTAAATATAAGAAACTCATCCAAAACTAATCCATACATTAACCATACTTAAAAGTTAATTTACCTGCATATTTGAAGAAAAAGGAAGATAGAATCCCTTGTGCAGCATTGTTCAGTATCAGAAACACCGTAGCCCTAGAATGTCCTTGTAGGATATCAAAACTGCCAGGGCCTGTCCTCACAGTGGCAAAATCGTTTGCAATGAGTCTAACAGGATTCTAAGAAGCTATAATGGCATACCATTTGCTTAAATTTTTATTTGTTTACAATATCATACCTTTATATATAACTGTTCCTAGTATTCCAAGGAAGTTGAATGCTGCACCATAACCATAAAGAAATAAGTTCTGCACCAGGGAAATTATTTTTTACAGTCAGAACACATATACAAACAAAACAGAAAAAGACGACAACGCACGAGGAGAGAATTTGACATTAGCAAGAGCATGAGAGCGGTGAACCCTAAGATAAGGAATCATATTGGTAAAAGAGACCACAGAGTAAACACAGCCAACTAGACCAGAGAACTGAAACAAGAGTTCTGTTTTTATAACATAATCTGCTACTAAGATACATGAGCTGTGATGATCATACCCTTCCAGCTATGTGCCAAACAGTTAACAGCACAAAGGAAATAGCAGCTTTAACCATTACAAAGTTTCCAATGTTACTACAAGACTCTCATTTCTCTGAAGCTATATGGAAAAAACCTATGTGTCAGGATTAGCTAACCTGAAGATAAATGCTTGTGTCATATTGGCTCTTTAGAGCATACTCGTTGTAGACAGATGCCAAAGATGGGACAGTAACCTGTGCAAGATGAAGAGTTAAATAAGCCTCTAACACAATTTACAACGGGTGGCAATTGTATGAATTACAATAGCTTATGTCCATGGAATCACTTCCATACTAAATTTCCAAGAAAAGCAAAATATACGCACCAGAAAATGGTACTTACAAAGATAAAGGTACAGATGTATGCACCCGTAGCAATTGGAACAGCCATAGTAGTAGCACCTTCAGGAAGAGAACGCAGCTGATTTACGCTAATCCCTATGAGCAACAGAGCAAGTGCTTCCCACTGCAACACACAGTCAAACATATTAATCCCGCTAAGAGTAGGACGTAAGGAAGCTAAAACAGAAACGTCCATAGTCATATGTCTGATACCAAAATCACACATAAAGTAACCGAAAATAACGAAACGGACCTGTATGATGGAAAAGCGTCGCTTCATTATCATCTTCAGTAGTACAGCAATCACCAGAACCTTTAGATTGCTGAGCATCTTCACAGTAGCAGGATTGAAATATAACTGTCACAGCAGAAAAGATGATTGCTGTGTGAAACGAAAAGAGAAGAAAGACAAAATAATAGAACCAAATAGTAGCCCAGAAGCCTAGACAAATACAACAGCAAGCAAAACGTAACTATGTTGTAATCAATTGTTCAGTGCAATCAAACATTTATCACCAAAAGAAAGCATGACATATTACAGTATGCCGAGCAGGACTTGAGAATATGACGATAAGGGAAAACAGATGAGAGAAATAATCTCTGCTTAGGAATGATAATAATATGTTTAGGGGCCATTAGTGTCTACAAGAAAAGATATAAAGTAACAAAATCAAGGATCAACACATTTGACATTCCAAACCATGGTTCCCAAGTCTGTAGAACAAAAACAATTCTGATGCAAAGAGTTAGGTTCCTGAAAACCCTATTGAAAAGTCAAACTGAGTCCATAGCTAATGGCTCTGCTTCTATGCAGATGTTAGATGAAACTATTGCTTAGTTCTTATTAGTTTCAAATAACCAAATGATGCCAGAAAGCTAAAATATTTTTACAATATAAATAAACAACTGAGATAAATATTCATATAAAATTGCATTTCCGAAGTAATTAGACCAAAGGATGCACAAAATGAAAAATAAGAAGCACATGTACCTGCATTGTGAACTTAAGATAGTTATTAATGGCATACAACCCTGCTGGAACAGCGAGAAGCACATTGTTCCGAGCTGCCTGCAAAATAACGCTCGTGTTACTGCAACTCAGTAATTTGGAGTTTAACCGCAGGAAACAAGTTAAGAAAAAAGTATAGTATTAGATAAATCTAGTAGTCACATCACATAACATCTACTTTCAAAACCATCATGCTTTGACAACCAGATGTATAATACATACACCAACCTTATTAGACGTTGAGAGACCAAAAAACTAACTTTAAGTTTGACACTATTCCATCACAATCCTAGAACAAAATCTTTTACAGTACTTCCGAATCTCTTAATTGCCAAGAAGAGGTACCTGGAAAAATGTGGAAAAAGATAGTAGAGGCTTCTCTCCAACTTTTTGGTGCCTGGCCTACAATATTATCACAAAAACTTGAGTATTAAAAGGGCGGCCATTTTTTCCTACGCAAAAAGCAAGAACAGGTGAAAAAAAGCAAGAAACTGTTTGTGTGCACACAAACAATGAATGTGAATTGTAAATCTCATCTCACACCATTACCAGGAAATCAACCTCAGCAGACCTACCATGTTCAACATAAGAGCAAAGTAATGACTTTATCCTTATTCAAAAACCTCAGCAATTGGTTTTATGTTCTAGTGCCAAACAAACATTTCTAAATGCAAGAAAGAAACTTAAACTGATCAATAAAAATAGAAACTGATATTTTCGCAAGAACAGAAGTCAATTTCAGAAACGTACCTGGATTATAAGCATGACAATCGCGAAAATAACTTTGGCGATTTCTGTAAGGAAGTTGACGCTAATAGGACTAAAGTTAAACTTTCCATCCACTTTAGACATGTACACTAATACAGGCTGCAAAGGGCAAAAGAAAGAGTAAGTTTTTTAAGAAATTTTAACCAGAAAAATGACGAATTGGAAGAGAAACAACAATCAAGTGGTATAGTTTTAACCTGTAGACCAACTAGCATGCAGTCACCGACTACCAAAAAGACATTGAGGGCTCGTTGTTTTTTGGAATATCTAATACTGTGGTTGTCATAAGCCCTCGATATAACTTTGCTACTGGGAGAAACCAACCTTGAACGACATACGCTACACTCAGCCATCCCGTTCTTCATCGGCTTTTCCCAATTTAACAATTCTAGACTGAGCTAAACCTGAAAAAAACAACAGAAGCAATTAAGGAAAGAAATCTCAGTCTAAAAAATGAGTACTAAGATGAACAAGCCAAAGAGTGATTTCTGTAAAACTGAGTGAAAGCCCATGATCAGATCTCAATAGCCATAAAACCCAAAATTCACAACGAGAATGAGCGAAAATAGATCTCATGAGCGATAACGTAAACTCCGAGCAGAATCAAGCGGAACTTGTAACGTCATTGTAAAATATGAAGAGAAATCAAAGTTCGAGAAATAAAAAACAAATCAAAAACAGATCAATCAAACTAACCCTCAATTCGAAAAGATCAGCTCAATAGTGCATTCCCCAATTTAAACCTCCTCCCGCCTAAACCGTCGTAGATCCAGAAGGAATTCACTCTCTGTCCAGTTTCGTCTATGTGAGATCCAAAATCACAGAGATTCGAGAAGCTTCAGCTCCAGAAAGATGCGAAGAATATGCAAACGAGATAGAGAAAGAGAGAGAGAAAGGTGAGGAGGAAGAAGAAGATGAATCCGTCGGTCGATATGTGTTCTTCAAGTGCGCTCTTATTCTCTCGCACGACCCTTTTTTTGCTTTGATTTCACAACACCGTTTTATTGCGTTTCATTAAGTTAATAAAGAAACAAACTAAAGGATCCGAAAATGAAATTAAAACGATAATTGTTTTTTTCTGTCACTTCCTCTCGCTGACACATGGTGATTGTGACAGACCAATAAGATGATAGTATTGAGTGGCAATGAAGCTTTAGTGAAGGTGACGTGGCACGCGGGTGATGGAGGCTTTGAATCGGTGGGAGGGTGGTGAGAGTTCCCGTAAACTCGTGTATTTGTATCCAAGTTTTGCCTTTTTGGTCAAATGTTTCTTTCGCTTGGACTTGTTTTTGTTTTTCTTTTGTATAAAATAAACTTGTTCGTGACCAAAAAAAACAAAAACAAATAAACTTGTTTTTGTTTATCTTTATTTAATGGTGGTTCGTAACTTCGTTTTAGTATTTTTAACTACATTTAACGTAAACAAGAACAATTATTGATGTTGTTGTCGTCAGAAATATCTAATTATAGGAGATCCTAGATAATTAAGGAGTATAGAAGGTTATTGTAGAAGGAGCATAGAAAGTTATTGTAATGCATTCATTTTATGAACTGAGAGCTTCATAACTGTGCTGCATTGAAACTTATTTATTTGTTTTTATAACAAGAATATGGTGTACTAAACTAACAAGTCTCTTTGCAGCCCAAATATTAAAAGAAAGTTTGGAACTTTAAAATCATCAAAAAAATGTTCTTGGGTATAAAAGGTTTGAACTCACTCATCCTGAATTTTAAGTTTTTTTTTTGGTCAGTTTGAACTAAAAAGTTTTTTTTTTTTTACAATTTAGACAGTAATGGTGTAAAATATATTATACCTCAAGTGGTGATCCAAAAAAAAAAAAAAAACTAATATCTGAAAGAGTTTTTTCTATTTTATTTCTTTGTCTCCACATCCAACAGGTTCATTATTTAAAATATAGGTACATAGATAAGCTTATCGGTCCAAACAAGCTTTAGTTTGAGCAACTTGGTGTAACGCCCTCATGCTCTCTTGGTATGTGGGCCCCACCCTCGTCCGACGATCGGAGAGTCACTTCCGAGAGTTCGAAAGACGTGTATACTATCTCTACAGATCACTACATAATTTTTCCTCGTGTTTTGTCCTCACTCGCACAATACTGAAAATTACTTCTCATAAGGTCACCATCCTTAAATTACTCCACCTCAAACACACTTAACTTTGGAGTTCTATCGGGATGTGCAACCGAAAAAATAAGTGCAATTTAATGATATAGGTAGCCAAATCAATTCTCTTAACCTCTCCTCATATACCACCATATACTATAAATCACAATTTTACAGATGGAATCTTTAGTAAAAAAAAACATGCCGTCAAGCCTCACCATTAACTAATTAACATGAGGGAAAAAGTGTTTTAATTAATAAAAATGAGAGTTAACCTAAAACATGTGACATCTAAGGCACGAATTTTTTATGTTTCCTTAAAACAAGATTCACACAATTTGCATGCATATAGTTTTACAAAAAACAATATTAATCTAGAGAAATATACAACAAATGTATTCACAGTTTATGAATGATGCGTATAAATTTGTAAATGAAGTTATTTCTTCATTTTACTAAAATTTTAAAACTATTTCACCAACCTAAACGTTACAATTACTTTTTGTTAAAATTGTCTAAACTACCCAAAAAATAAATATCTAATATAACATCTTCACCTAAAAAAAATGTTGTAAACCATTATGTCAATAGCTGATAAATAAGTTCGTTCCATACTGAAAATACACTTAGTGAACGTTTTTATCAAGTCGTGTTTAAACCTGGACAATTCATGCTCGTTGGAGATCACATGCTTTGGCAACCGCCAAGTAGAAGGTATACCTCGATTCCGGCAATATGGTTTACCGATTCTACCATGTGATCGCAAACTACTCGGATCTCATATTGAAGAACCTTAATTCGCTGAGTTTTTAGCTCTAACAAGTATAGGGTGTATCCCAGCTCCACGTGGAGAACCACCACCTAGAATCGATAAAAATTGGAGCATCCATGGATGTCTAAGCCATGAAAAATTACCATTATCTCGTTCCAATGACGAACTGCTATGATAATAAGTCGTAACTCATAGGATTTGGGCTAAGTGAAGGTGTCCCCTAAGTACACCACTGAACCTATGACCAAAAATGTGGAATTGATGCCAGTACTAGTATGGGAACATGAACATGAAGTAAGGGTACATAAGGTAAGGGTGTTGGTTGCTCAATCGAAGCAGATGTCGACTATTGTACCCACACCGACATAACTAAAAAAAAACTAAATAGATGAAAATAAGATTGAAGGTGAGAAAAGGGGAGGGGAATTGCTAATGATAACAATGGAATGCACGATATCTAAACCTTAAGTTTTAGGTATAACACTATTTATTTTCTATAGGTGGATGAAGATGTCAAAACAACATCCAAAATTACATTGGATAAAGCAAATATCAATCAAAGTTAAGGGACAAAATCGAAAAGAGATCCATAGTGAGACATATGTGACGCGATTCCTAATAATGACGTCAATAATCATTAATAGAGAAATGAAGAAGCGACAAACTAGGTAAACTACTTAAGCTTCATTACAGTTCAATTACCTCCTGGTGCGAGCTTTATTTTGAGAAAATCACATGAAACATGTGTCTTAAGCTAATTAAGATACAACTAATTTTTTTGACGGAAAATTTCCACCTAAACACATGTTGAAAAATAAGAATGTGGTTGATGCGGTCATCGAACCAAAAGACGAAGGCCACAAGCCCAAGATGATGAAGTCCAACCCTGAGCCACAACAATCCATCTTAATGAGCCTCTCAACATCCCAAAACCGTGGTTACTCATGGAGTACAAACCCACAAACCTAAAATCATTCCAATGGCCCGATAAGATTATATGTGCATCTCTTGAAAGATTTGTGCCCAACCACAGAGAAATAAACCAAGACACGACTTGGTCCATATCCTTGACCCATCAAGTATTCAAGAACAGCTCATACTTGATCCGGATCGGTTCAGATCAATTCACAAACCGGCAGCAAACCTGAGAGACATTAAATCGATCAAAAGGTGGACTTTCCATATTTGGCACTTTAAGGATTCGTGTGGCTCATGGTTGGGCTTGTTTGTGGGGTTTGTGGGCTTGTGCCAAGTCCACCTTTTGATCGGTGCCAAATCTGGAAACTCCACCTATTGATTGACTAAAGGTGGACTTTTCATCATCTTGGGCTGTTGTGGCTCAGGGTTGGACTTCATCATCTTGGGTTTGTGGCATTCGTCTTTTGGTTCGATGCATCAGTGGCCCAAGAACTCCCCAAAACAAATTTTGAAAGTTTTACCAACAAATTTCCATTAGGTACATTTCGCCATTTACGGTTAAAACTTTTCCTAGATGTGCTCATTCTGCATACTCGTTATGTTGACCAATCTTTCAGCCCTACGACACCACCTCTTTGTGGGATAGTTTAACGAATTAGCAATTCTCTTTAGTGAACTTAAGTGTGATCCCCTATCGAATACACTTATGAAGTCTATCATGTATTTTACAAAGATTTATTGCCTACCATCTAAGATTATTTGCATACTAAGTAAAACGTCTCCTTTTGAAAAAGACTTTAACGTGTTTCAACTCTCGATATACGTTTTAGGTCTACCACATCCTTCAAAGAGATCTCAACGCTTTCCCCTCGAGAAGATGCCAAAGGCTTCGTCAACCGGCGTATATTAAATGTGCTTTTCTATATCCTTAAACCTTATATACTCCTTTTAAAGATATGCATCCAAAAAACTATAGCTGGCTTGGATCCAATGAATTCTTAAGTAAACTCCTCGTGGATTCACTCATCTCAACGGTAAAATTCATCTGAAAATTTAGAGTATGTTTGGTACAAGGAATTCCCTCATGTGTGTTCATCCTCAAATTTACATTCAGATTTTCTTCCCTATGGAAAAGATATTGTGCTCCAACAAGGGACACATCCTTCACATTTTCATCACTTGATGCAACATCTTCTATTCATTCTATAAAAAAGCATGTGGATTTTGGATCTTGTCGATCAAGTACATAACTCAATCATCAGTATTTCTCATAATTTCGACTCTTTGACCAGTCGTTAATGGGAAATCGACTACATATTTACCAGCAAATTTGGAAATGCAAACGACAAACAAATTTAACCTCTAGTGCGAAATCCGACCCGAACTTCCAAAATCCATTTTTCACGATGATCATATGTTTAACCAAACTCAAATCGTATAAATAAATAATGGATGTCGTTTCTTATTTATGCTGTTAAAGTGTGCGTCGTTTTAACAAGGGCTGAGTTCAATCAATATAATTTTCCTTTTACACTCCCGACTCCCCTCTGATTCTATCTCCTTCCTTCTTTCCCTATCTTCTCCGTTTTCTACGATTTAGGTTCATAGTTCAGACTTATCAATTGGTTGCACGTGTGTGCGCTTCCTTCTCTGAACAGCTAACTAATCAGAAACTAGTGAAGCCTAAAATCAGATTAGAAATGTCGAATTCGAATGACGAAACCCTAGAAGATGAAAGGAGGCAATTGGATGAAAAAATCACAAACGTGAACCAGCGGACGGAGCCGTCTCAGGAATGGGAGACGATGGCTCGAGCCTGGGTAGCCGCATTCCCTGACGCCAAAGCCGTGGTAAGCGCGAGTGAAGTCGAGACTTGGATCGGCTCCAACTTGGACTCGTTGCCGGCGGATCTCCGGCACATGCCTCGCACGGAGCTCGTAGATCGCCTCCTCTCCATCCAGCATTACATGAGACCAACGCCATCAGATCAGAACGAGGTAAGGTCTATAAAAGTCGTTGTTGCGACATATATTCAAGTATCGATATCTGAGAGTATTCCGTTTGGATTGTCAACGGCAGCAAAATGGAGAGGAGAATCAAGCAGATCAACACCCAGCTCGATTTCAACGGACGGACCAGTGGCTTCCGGTGTATTCATGGTTAGAGTCTTTGGATAATGGAGAGTTGGTTAAATCAAAGGACATCTCTGATTGGCTTGAGGCGAATCCAGAGGTGAAAGAAGAACTTTCTTCTAGACATTCACGCTATCATTTGACTCATTATGTCAAGAAATGTCATCTCAAGATACTTAAAAGGAAGGAGAAGAAGGGATTAATCCGGCTGAGCAGAGCAACTGCAATGGAAGTCCACAAAGAATTTGGCGAGAAACACCACCCACCTACTCTTTCTGGTAACGTTAACAATATGTATGATGGTTATGTTGGTTACATTCAATTATGTTAATTCTTAATCACAATTTGTAGCTGACCCAATGAGCAACGTACCAAAAGACAGTGATCTCTACCGTACAAAACAGAGAGAAGCTAAACGCAGATTTGAGATGTAAGTTGAATTCCCCCTTTATACTTTCTTATTGACATTACCAGCAACTTGTAATAGTTCTACTTATCATCTGCCGTGTACATAAATTTTCAGCTTGGTTGAGCTTGAGAAGAAACTAGCTCCGCATTTTTCAAGGCCTCGGATAGGAAACAGATGAACTTATCCATATGTAAGCTCGTTTGGTTTTGACTATCTTTGTATGTCTGTTCTCTTTGTACGACTGTTTGTGAAATTGTAAGGTCATGTAGCTGCATTGAACATAAATGGAGTCTAGTTTGTGTTTATCTTGGTTGCAGTTAAACGTAACTTTGTAATCTTGTCGAAAGTGAACAATAATATCTTCTTTCTTTGCACTTGCTGCGAAGAAATTATCTGCAAATGGAAATGATCGTAATCAGCTTACGAGATGCTAAAAAACTAGCTGAGACAGAAGATAACATAAGTTAATAGTACTGAGTTCTGAGTACTGACCTTTGCTTCAAGAGGAACAGAAAGTTTCACAAGAACCAACAAGAAGCTGCAATTGTCTTAACTGGTTAAGAATTTATATAAAAAAACTGGTTAAGGTTTGGCTGATATAACTATGTGACGGGTAACAAGTTCTTTGTTTTCTACTTTTTTTTCAACAAAGCATAATACAAAATGACTTCACAGTCTCATGCATTGGACACGTGTCGAATTTTCATTTGCCCTTTCATCTTTTATATATTAATAATAAATACTATGGACTGTTCGTGTACGAAAGAATAAGTTTTCTTAACAGTTCAAGAATTGGTCAATTCATCGACTCTAAAAGGCTACAGAACGCGACTCGCGTGAGAGAGATAGAGTCGCAGAATCCATAATTGGCACGAATTCGAGCCTTCGAGCTTGACACTACTGAACCCTAATCAGGAAATCGATGCTCAATTCTTCGGGACAGCTTTGATTTTAATCAACCAGGTACTTTTCCGTCATCACTCGCGATAAGAATCACTCTACGCGTCTCCTCCGTCTGCTGTGATTCTCCATCTATCGTATTGTTTTTCAGATTCTCTCTCCATCTACCTCTCTTGATTCATCTGGGTGTCGTCTCGTCAATTTCTGGATTTGCTGTAATTGAAGGAGAACGAAAGTATTTTCCCCCAATTCAATTTGGCTGGTTTTGTCTATGAAATTACTTGCATGATTCTGTAGAACGATTTCTTTTCTATGCGTTGTTCGATTGAATTCGACAGAAGATTAGAGAATTGTTCGGATTCGTTTAGTCGCCGCCGTGTAGGGCTCGGCGATTGGGAGAGAGGTTTAGAATTCATTTTTACTGTCCATGGAGACGAATTCGATGGTATTGTTTTTCGCGGATGCTCTGCGAAATGTATGGCCCTTTTCAATACTCATAAGCAATGACCTGAAGGAATCAAAGGAGCTTGTTCATAGACTCTCAGTGCCTGAGAGTACAAAGAATTTTGTATTTGTAATCAAAGTTCCAGAGCATGATTCTACTATCTACTTGCTTTCTTCTCAGAATTTATCTGAAAGATCCGCTAGAGATGCTGAGTGTCTTATACGAGAAATCCGTCCTGACGCTGTAGTGGCTCAAGTGAACAAATCAGCTTTTGGAGAAGCTCAAGTTGAAGAGAGTGTATTAGGAGATGGCTCAAGTGATTCAATCCCTACATCAGCTTTTAAAGTTCTTAAACAGTGTTTTGTTGACAAGGTTAATAAAGAAAAGTATGAAAGTGTTGCAGGGATCTTGGTTTTGAAGGAGATTTTTGGTACAAGTTTTAATGGACATCTATTGGCTGCTAAAAGAGTTGCAGGGGAGGTTGGTTCATCGTTTATGGTATTGGAATCTCCATTTGTCAATATTGCTGCCATGGAAGCTTCCTCTGGAGAAACTGAGACAGGAGGCGTGATGCAAGGTTTAGTGAATAGCCTCGTACCACAAAGTTCTGTATTTTCAAGCTCGAGAAGGTTTCTGATAACTAATGATGTACAAGCACAGATGGTGAAGTTATTATCTTCACAGCTCAAGAAAGAACTCATCCCATCAAACTGTGTTGCCGTTGCCGGTGCCGGTAACGAGATACAGCCTGATGATGATAGTCATGAGGTTCCACCGTTTGCTGAATCCATTTATACTTTGCTTGTTGATCTTCATGACATGTTTAACGATCTCCCATCTATTGGAAAAGCTCTAGCTAATGCAAGAAAGATGTTGTCTGATGTAAATAGAGGTGAGTCCATTGATACAGAAGTTATTTCTGAAGTTTACCTTTTCCAGATTGCAGTTGAAGGTTTAAGAATTGCGATGAACAATGCATGTCGTCTACCTATGAGTAGTTCAAGCCGAAGTTCAGTTCAGTTTTCGCAGCTCTCTTCCGAGGAAAAGTCTTATGCAATTATGGCAGATCTTCTTCGTAGTCAAGCTAAAAAGTTTAAGAAGATAGTAGCTGTAGTAGATGCAAGTAGTCTCGCGGGTCTTAGGAAGCATTGGAAAACTATTGTTCCTCAAGAAGTCAAAGATATGTCTGAGAATATGGTACAAGATTTTGATAACGACGATAAGAGTCACGATTCGAAGCTAAAACGATTGATATCTGATAAACCAGTGGTAGCAGTTGGTGCAGGTGCAACAGCTATATGGGGTGCTTCATCACTATCCAAAGCCATTACTGCTTCTCCTTTATTCAAGATTATGACTTTTAAAGTCCCAACTTCATTGAATCTGTTCTTGACACATACTCATAAGGCAATGACATTTGCATTTACCAAAGTCGCTGGTCCATCAAAAGCAATGGCACCTGGTTTCGGAGCGAAATCAACATCTTTGGTTAAAGCATCTTTATCTGGAGAGAAAATCAGAGCAGTGACACATAGTATTATCGCTTCTGCTGAAAAGACAAGCTTCTCTGCGATGAGAACTGCGTTTTATGAGATCATGAGGAAAAGAAGAGCTAAACCTATTGGTACTTTACCATTGGCAGCGTTTGGAGCTAGTCTTGCAACTTGTGCAGGGTTGCTTGTTTACGAAGATGGAATTGAATGTGCAGTTGTGTCTCTTCCTTCAGCTCCTTCGATTGCAAACTTAGGTCGAGGGATTCAAAATTTACATGAGGCTTCTTTGGAAGTGAGAGGGAGAGAAGGTAACAGAATACATAACGCAATCGAGTCCCTTAGGCAAAGACTTAAGAAAGTCCAGATTCGATGAAGAAGAGAGTTACTTTTTCTTACTTCATTTTCTTAATATCTTTTTTGTTTGTGTAGCTATTGTATATATATTCTCTATTTTGTAGATACATGTTTCTTTTTCCGTTACTGGTTTGGTTTAAACATTGATCTCTAGATGGTGACAAAAAATAGAAGCTGGTTTCATTAGGAGAGACCGAAGATCTTATGCTGTCTTGTTTACAATGTATTCGAAGATTTTATGATCTTTTTGCTAGATACTGTCTCTGCGTAACCAAAATAACAAACAGTTTGTTCACGATTGCATAGTTCCAACAGTTCTCATATATATTAAAAAAATATATGTTTCGTCATTAATAAATCAACTTAATTAAATTCATATGCTATTAGTATATAAATTATATAAATATCTTTAATTAAACTCTAAACATTAAAACTATAATATATCACATATTTAAATAATATTCGGTTCCTATATTAAAAAATATAAAACCAACTAAATTATTAACTACTAAAATTTTAATAACTCAAGTCTTCTACTTTCATTTTACCTAACATTAAAATCATAATAAACCCTACTTATCACAACTCTAGGGTAGAGTATGTGATGAACAAGACCCTATTATAGGGAATTTACACCCTAAACCCTCTTTTGGGAACTCAAACACATTAATATACAGTCAACGATATCTACGATATGTTTCTCTAGGGAATCTATACCTTAGACCCGCATACATTAAGTAGGGTTTACAGACCTTGGACCTAGAGTTGCAGATCTTGAATCAACTCTTTCCTTTTCGTATATTTTATGTAAAAAGGTCTTTGCAGACCTTGAACCCAGATAAAATATTTAGCTCATTAGTTGTAGATATCGTGGAATGTATATGAATGTACTTGGGTTCCCAAATGAAGGTCTAGGGTCTAGATTCCCCAGATTAACGTATCATAGATATCGTGGATTAAATATGAATGTTCTTGGGTTCCCAAAAGAGGATGGAGGGTTGAGATTCCTCATAGAAAAGTATCGTGGATATCGTGGACTGTATATGAATGTGCATGGGTTTCCAAAAGAGGCTGTAGGGTCTAGATTCCCTAGAAAAATGTATTGTAGATATAGTGGATTTTATATGAGTGTGCTTGGCTTCCCAAAGAAGGGTATGGTATAGATTCTCGAGATAAACATATCGTAGATATCGTGGAATGTATATTAATGTGCTTGGGTTCCCAAAAGAATGTCTATGATATAGATACCAAGAGAAACATAACGTACATATAGTGGATTGCATATGAATGTGGGTTCCCAATGGAGGGCCTAGGGTATAGATTCCCTAGAGAAAGATATCGTAGATATCGTTGACTATATATTAATGTGTTTGGGTTCTCAAATGAGGGTTATGATGTAAATTCACCTGAGAAACGTATCGTACATATCGTGGACTATGACTGTGCTTGGACTCCCAAAGGAAGGTCTAGGGTATAGATTCCTCAGAGAAACGTATTGTTGGCTGTATATGAATGTGCTTCCCAAAATAGGGTCTAAGGGTTAGATTCCTCAGAGAAACGTATCATAGATATCATGAATTGTATATGAATGTGCTTTGGTTCCCAAAGGAGGTTGAAGGGTCTAGATTCTCTAGAGAAATGTATCATAGATATTTTGGACTATATATGAGTGTGATTGGGTTCCCAAAGGAGGGTCTAGGGTGTATAGTCCCAAGAGAAATCCATCGTAGATATAGTTGAGTGCATATGAATGTGCTTTGGTTCCCGAAGGAGGTTGAAGGGTCTAGATTCCCTAGAGAAATGTATCGTAGATATTGTGTATTGTATATGAGTGTGATTGGGTTCCCAAAGGAGGGTATAGGGTATAGAGTCCCAAGAGAAACCCATCGTAAATATAATTGATTGCATATGAATGTACCTGGGTTCCCAAATGAGGGTCTTAGGGTGTAAATTCTCCTGAGAAATGTATCGTACATATTTGTGGACTATGAATGTGCTTGGGTTCTCAAATGAGGGTCTAGGGTTTAGATTCTCTAGAGAAACGTATCATAGATATCGTGGACTGTATATGAATGTGCTTTGGTTCCCAAAGGAGGTTGAATGGTCTAGATTCCCTAGAGAAATGTATCATAAATATTGTGGACTGTATATGAGTGTGTTTGGGTTCCCAAAAGAGGGTCTAAGGTATATAGTCTCAAGAGATACATATAATGGACTGTATATGAATGTACTTGGTTTCCCAATAGATGTTCTATGATCTAGATTCCTAGAGAAACGTATTGTAGATATCATGGACTATATATGAATGTGTTTGAGTTCCTAAATGGGGGGTCTAGGGTATAGATCCCCAGAGAAACGTATTGTAGATATCGTGGACTGTGTATGAATGTTCTTGTGATTTCCTAAGGAGGCTCTAGGGTTTAGATTTCTCAGAGAAATGTATCGTAAATATTGTGGTTTGTATATGAATGTGCTTTGGTTCCCAAATGAGGGATGTAGGTTTAGATTCCTCAACAAGTAAGCATTTACAAGATATCATGATCTCTTAAACCTATTTACGATACGTTTATACGTCTCTTTAGATAATAAGCATTGATTTGAGAATCTCGATAAGAGTATGTGAAATATATAATATTTAATGTATTAAATTTTACTCTTTTACACCACATCTCCACACAACCGCGCGGGTAAGTCCCTAGTTTTACATTAAAAGTTTATTCAGTTTATGAAACACATAATTTTTAACTATTCATTGCTAAACTAGTCATTTTTATGACCAAATAGTTGATCAAACACAATAATATATTTGAGATTCAATATATAATACAGCCATATAAAATGAACTAAAACTTACTTATTACATTTACTAAATTACCAGTCTAGAGCGGTAATTACCAATCTTAAAGCCATCGTTTACATTTATTGTCTTATGCCATCGTTTACAATCTCTATTGTCTTGTGTTTTAAGATGCCATCGTTTTTGTAAAGTTATTACTTTTTAATGATGTCATCATTTTCTAAAGTTATTATTTTTTAATGTCTGTTTCACAATAAGATCAATGGTTTCTCCTCTTCGTAAAAAACAGAATCATTGTTTTTTATCTCAACCTATAAGGGAACTAAATTAATGGATACTATTTGGTTTTTAGTTGTACTTGGGTTTTTGGAGAGAGAAGAAGAAGTAGAAGAAGAATATCGTATTTTTTTTGCTGAGGCATCGCATATTTTCATTGGTTCACTTGTTGTATTTGATTCGTTTTTACAGGAAAATCCGACACTGGTGAAAGCCAAATTCCTCAAGTTGGTGTTGAGATTCAAAAACTCAAGGTCAACTTACGGGATGTGCTGGAAAAGAATTTGCAGTTTGCTAAAGCAAACAGTCAAATGTTGGTGGTGTGTTCTATCTTTTCATGTTTCAATTTTGAGATGATTGTAAGATTAATTTGAGATTATATGATTGAAGTATAGCTTCATTGTTCTTTTCCATATTTTTGACCGGAACTCATTGCAAATATAGACAGAGTAAGTTTTTTTGGAACTGAAGTTTCTCAAATTGAGGTTATGACAATCAATTACATTTTATGTAAACCAATCACCCTTTTCTTTAATCTTGCAGTGGTTAGTTACTAAACTGATTTTAATCTTTTGCTCTGTTTTGTTAAAAATTTGATAAAGCTCTTTATTTTATTTTTTTGTGCTATAGAAGAAACAGTTGGCGATTTAGGATAATCTGTGAGATTCATGTCGGATAAACATAAGTGGGAAAATTGGACAGCTTTCATAGCACATAACCATTATATAGATAGATACTCAAAGTCAGGATCCGTAGCTTTTAAGAAAGCTTTCTTTGAAGCTCATTACAAGAAAGTCGGTGCTGCAAAAAAAGTTGTTGCTAAAGAAGAAAAAATTTTGTTCCTTCAATAGTAATTTTTATATTGTGGGTGAGTCACATGTGTACTCTCTTTTCTAATACGTAATCAATATAGTGATAATAAATGATACGAAAACCCAATCTGATGTACAAACATTGGTGAATGCGATTTGTTAATCGTTTAGTCATTAATGCAATTATTATGAAGGAGGAGCTAAAAGAAATCTACAGCCTTAGGTCTAATATTGACATAGTAGCAAGAAGATTTGATTTAATTCATGTCAATGTTATGTTATAATATTTAATGAAAAAGAATGGTATTCTTTTATAAAAAAAAAATATATTTTCATTGACGTTACTATGCACATTTTCATTTATTTTCACATATGGTTTATGTTATGATTAATTAATTGTCTACTCTAATCATTACTTAACTTAGTCAATTACACTTTGACCAGTTGATTATCGTGGAAAAAAAAAAACGTTTCATTTTTTTTTGTGCGGCTGATGACTATCTTGTATTTGTTTTTCACAATCCACCTAGACACAATTTCTACTTGAAATGTTTCGAGAAATGAATTGGGTCAAGGAAAATTCACTTGTGCGAAATGCTGCAACGCAATTCGTAAGAAAATAGCAAATAATCCTCGCATCAACTCGACACTTGTTTTTGCTATACGTTTAGCAAATGATTCCAAATGTATTACTATAAGTATGACAAATGTTGTCCTGAAAACGCAGATATGGTTAAAAAAATTGAAAAGGCAAATGTTTCTAGTGAGAGAATTTATGTGATAATTTCACTTGATCACTTTAGTCATATACTAGCTGAAATTGATTGTTAAAAAGAAAGGTGTTTTGGTGGGAATTTTGGGATGACTGACTCGACTGTTGGTAATAAGGAGCTTACTTCCCACACGTTTCTGACATTGCTGGGCAATCAAATTATGGAGCTTAGTCAGTAGCACTCTCTGGTGGATATAAAGATAATGATGATCATGGAGAATGGTTTCTCTACACAGGAAGGTTTGGTTTACATTTCTTTTAGACTTTGGTACATTTTTATTAATACATGTTGCGACCAGGATTAGCTTTTTAATTAATCTTGCATATATCCCATTTCTCTCATTGCCTTTAAAAGTAGCATATCCTCTCTTTTAACCTTGAATATGTGTAATTTTATCTTACAATGGAGGAAGAGATCTGAGTGGCAACAAAAGAACTAACAAAATTCAGTCTTTTGACCAAAAGTTTGACAAGCCAAATGAAGCTCTAAGAATGAGTTTAGTGGACGAGATAACCCATTATGCAACTCATTTTTAGAGTTTCATTTGACTTTTCAAACTTGTGGTAAAAAGACTAGTTTATTCTTTTGTTGCCACTTAGATCTCTTCCTCCACTGTAAAACAAACTCGCATATATTTGAGTTTAAAAGAGAGGATATGCTACATTGTAATTAATGAGAGGAATTGTATACATACATATACAAGATTAATTATCAAAAAATAGTCTTGGACCCAGAGGTATTAAGAAAAATGCACCAAAATCAAAGAAAAATGTAAAACAAACCTTCTCGTGTAGTGAAACCATTCTCTGTGATCCCTTCATCATCCTTATATTCACCATAGCGGGCCACTGATTAAGCTTCATATTCTATTTGCTGAGCAATGCCAGCAACATGTGGGAAGTGAGCGCCCCACTGCCTACAATCAAGTATGTCCTCCCAAAATTCTCCCTCTAAAAAACCTTTATTTTTTTCATGATCGTTTTCAGCAACTATAGGACCAAACTGATCAGGTGGAATCGTAACATAAATCCTTCGACTGGAGGGATTAGCCTTACCTTTTTCTTTATCCCGCTCAGTTGTAAATGCATTTTTAGGACAGTCTTTGTTTGTAGTGAAATCATAACGAAGGAATAAACAACTTAGGAGGTAACTAAGGCGGTGCCAACCCCTGCTTACGTGTACCATCAACTTCATCTTCATATACTCCATAAAATCGTCTAACCTAAAAAAAATTTCGAGATATTCCAGTGCTATGAGTGTTGTTTCAACCTCCATTTGCCAAGCAGTACACCTATATCTCATTTAGTACTACAACAAAGACCCATAATGCTAACTTGGGGTACAAAATCCTAAAATTCCTCCTTCACATCTCACAGTATTTGGTGAAGAGAATCCTTGTCTAAAATGGGAGTTCCATCAACTTACTATACCCCCGACACTATCAAAGGAAATTGGGTTCCTTTTATAAAAACTCGTCTCAAACATCACAATGTTCGTATCAAGTAGATAACCCTCCTATTCTACACCAATGGAGCTACAAAGCCCACGATCTTTATTGTTGTTAACAATCCTTTAATATAACAAGCTTTGCTAGTGAGGTCCTCAATTTACGCAGTGGAAGTGACCCAATCAACTTTCCACCAAGTCACCCAATTCTCGTTGGAAGACAGAATGAGAAAATTCTAGGGACAATCATTCAGAACTCTGCTTTTGTCCACCATACAAAAATTCTACCCATAAGCATCAGGGTGACAACTCTTTTTTATCAAGAAGCTGGTCTGATGATGAAAAGAAAAGAAAAAACTATGGGGTGTATGAACCAAGGCCAAGTCACCAAAAAGTAACGAAAAAGCCTTGAGTAAGCATCATATCATCAAGGAAAACTAGATTCAACGCCGGCGGAATCCATTGTGCCCAAAGACCATAAGAAGTGGCTCATTTTGAGCCTTGTCAACCTGACCAAAATCGTATAACTCCTACGTTTCATAGAGGAAGTAGGAAAGTTTGATTAATTCTTGCCATCACTTAAAAAAACTCTATTTGCTAACCCAAAGTTCAGAGGATCAAATTTTTTACATGAGATCAATGAATTTAAATAACTTAATTTGTAGTTAACTAATATAGATGCAATAGAAAGACTCTAATCTTGAAAATATAGAGATTTTGTCCAAAAAAATTTTGAAAAATATTTAGCATATACCCCCTATATATTAATTGAAAAGAGAGAAAAATCTAATATATTATTCTCATTGAATTTTTAGGAAACATTTCAATCAGAAAATTTTATTTATTTTTGATAACTTCAAAGGTCAACATATATAAAATTATTAATTCAATACAAAATTATAATCACATGATATCTCATAATTAAATAAAAAATATTATAAATATTTTAACTTAATAGAAATAAAGTATTTTAAATATCAAACTATAATTACACATTAATAAAAATATATAATATATGCACTTGGTACAGAATATAGTTTAATAAGTTCAATATTAAAACTCAGTCAATTCTTATTAATATCATACTAACTATTTTTTAGAGTTTTTCTTTTTTCTAGAATAACCTATCAAGTTTTTTTTATGTATATAATAATCATATTAAACTATCAGCCTCACTAAATCATATAAAACTTTCTTCCACTACATTAAATATATAAATTGAGAATAACAAATAAATTTTACCTATATTCAAAAGAGGTTATGATTTCACCCATTTTTGCTATGGTAATCTCCAATTAAAACGATCAACGGACCTGAAAATAGTGAAGACATTCACAATACAAGATTAGTTTCTTGTTTACATGTAATTTTAAATTAGATAAAAAATTCACTAAATTAGATATGGAACAACTATTTTTTTGAATAAAATAACATCTCTAAAAAATGTGGTTAACCAAAAGGTTATGTACCTAAATATAGAGAATTTTTAAATGATACACATTGGTCTCATATTCTTTCGAAGTAAAATATGGACAAGAAAAAAAAAACACATAAAAAAACCAATGTATCTGAATAAGGAATAAGGATTAACCTTTTAATGCAATATATTGGCCTCATCAACTTTCCAAGCAAAATATGTACAATAAAAATAAAACTCATAGAAAAAACTTTTTTTTTTTTTCTTTTCACCAACCAATAATTAAAATACATTGCACTTATTGGTTTCCCAAGTCGAAAGTGTAGAGTTTATAAATGAAAATTCTGAAAAAAAAAGCTCTTGAAAAATAGGTCAAACAGTCGACCCTATCATTGCGAAGACGAGAAATGCAAGAAATAGAAAAATAGGAAACTGAACTCGGAACATACCGAAATCATCCAAGAGGTTGGAGAAAGTAGGCCATTTTTCAGGAGAGTGCACTATGAAAGCCAACTCTGCGCAATCGGTTTCGAACACCTGGCAATCAATCCTTCTTTGTAAAATATTCGTCATAGCCCATAATAACGCTTCCATCTCCGATCCGAGTGAATGGGTGAGATCTAGAGAGATAACCCATACAAAAAACAATTAATTATATTTACGAAAGAATTTAAACAAGCAAATTGATAAAATTCATTAACAATTTAAAACACACACTGCATAAAAAGTTAAGATTACAAACCATAAGGGTATTTGATTTTCTATGTCCCATTTGATTTTCTTCTAAAGTAAGCATAAACAAGATTAAAAAAATAAAGATTTAATTTTTTGTTTCAACTTGAAGAACAAACTTATCTTTTTCATTGTATTTGATTTATGAGACATGGATTACGCCGATCATTGGATCAGTAGAGAGAAAAGAAGAACCAAAATTTCAAAAGGTCTCGTACATTAAAGAGTGGAGAAGATAGATCTATGTGTAGACACTACAACTTTGACAGATTTAATACCAAACGAAAAGAAAATTTATCTATAATATACTAGTTGTTTTGGAATTGATTTTGTGCGGCGGAATGACGATATAAAACTTCTGAAAACCCTAGAAAAGTTCTTGTGGTTTCTTTGAAAAATGAATATGTTTTTTTTTTCTAGTTTATATATTATTTTTTTATTAAGTCAGAATTCATTATCGTGAATGATTTGAACCACGAAAATATTTTATAATGAAAATTTTCATTGTTTGGGGTTTATTTGATTGGGCCACATCAACAATATATTTGGGGGCGCATTACAATATTCTAACTTTTTTAAAAAAAATCTTGTGGTATTTACTCAAGCAAAAATAAGAATCCAATCAAAAATAAAATAAACATAATATTGCAAACACAAGACTAGTAAACACAAAACTACTAAAATGTTATCAAGGCTAAAAAATTTACACATAATATTGCATATAAACATTTTAAAAATAC
Source organism: Euclidium syriacum (assembly GCA_900116095.1). NCBI lineage: Eukaryota > Viridiplantae > Streptophyta > Magnoliopsida > Brassicales > Brassicaceae > Euclidium > Euclidium syriacum. The sequence continues at coordinate 2,895,177 of FPAK01000012.1, read as the reverse complement.
AAAAACAATGCAAAAAAATAAGAATAATTTTGGATCAAACTTATGTATGCACAAGCATGTTGACCAATCACTAGTAATAAATCAATTGTCAAGGCTGGTAACAACATTATTTTACCGTCAGTTTCTCGAGATAAAAGGTCATGTGTAGCAAAGACCACGCAGCCCTAGCGCCATAAAGCTTCATTTTCTAAGAAGGTAGATGCAATTTCTTTTCATTGTTAGAATGTAACTAATTATTTACCAAAATTTGTTTAGGAATTTGGTCATTTAATTAGCTTAGGAGAAAGCAGGATTGTCCAAAGCAATCAGTTAACTTTTGGTTTATTAAATCCTTCTAATTAATTGTATAGAGTTTTTCTAGAACTTGAAACTTAACAGCTATACCTATATCTTCATAATTTTGTGATCATGCTTGCCTTTCTCAGTTTCTTTTCTAAAGGAAGACTCAAAATTGATGAATAATTCTTATCAGATTTTCTCCATCCTCCTCCTTCTCAAATTTTATGAGCTTCTTCCATCAAACTTAGAATTTCCAAATGTGCAATGATCTTCGTCTTCAATAAAGCGTCTTCAATAATCATGTTTCCCATCAATGGAAGATTCCCTAACATGATCGTCGGAATGAACCAAATGTGTAATGCCACATTTTTATGTTAGAATGTCCAAATGTGTAATGTCACATTTCTATGTTATTTTTCTCGAAACAAAAAATGTTTTGAATGATGTTGAATAAACTACTAACTGCAAATAAAATCACATAATACCAATATTTGATATCCATAGATTTGGAAGTTGCACCAAACATATATTTACCAAACCAAATCTAACTGAACTCAACTCAACTCAACACAAACCAAATTAGGTTTTGTTTGAATTCAAATAGAATTGAATTAACGGAACGGAACCGAATCTAAAGAACAACCGAAACGTTGCAATGTGATCATGATGGGCTTATATATTTGAACTAGCCCAAAACAGTATAATTGAAAATATGACTAGAGTTTCCCTTTATTTATTTATTAATTAAATGGATGTTTCATTCAGGTTTTCTTCCTTGCAAAATCCTTACTTTTATCTGTTTTCACTTATGTAGAACTTATAAGTCATAAGAAGAAAATTATGCAACAATTTGAAAAGACTAGTGCAACAATTCATTGATCTTGCGACCAAGACAGAGTTACCTAATTGTTGAAAGAACACACACGAAGTTATAGTACAGTTCAACTGAACCACACAAGATTGATTTTGAAATGGAGCCTCGTGTCATTTGGTCCATACTCAATTATATATGCCGAAAGTGATATATGTGTCCATAATAAATATTCTGATGACATAGTAAACTTTTACTAGTTAGGTCAGCTGTAAGAGAAGTTTTGTGTATCAACTTCATCGTGGATCTTCGCTGTAAATTATAAAGTTTAATAGAAACCGTATAAGTTATTTTGTCTTATGTGAAAAGATTTAATTATTGACCATTTTTATAACAAACCAAGATTAATATTTCTTAAGAAAAATATAAATCAACGTGCCATGATTTCGGAGAACCCCATATCTCGCTGCTCGATGTGGTAGAGTATCTATTCTGGAAAAAGATAATTTGGACTAAAGACATACTAATATTACTTTTTAAAAAGATTGATTTTATAAGGACAAAAAATAGCCACGAACCATAAGGAGCGAGAACTTGGTGAATTAAATAAATGTCTTGAAAAAGTTGTTGGTGAGAGGTGGTTATGATTGTTAATGTAAATCACGGACCCTGGTAAAAACCAGAGTAGAGGGGCTTTCAACATTTAAAACGGGTTAAGAGATACACAGAGAAAGTAGTATCAATGGAGCAAACTAGAGCTTTGTACAATTTGGTATTAACGGTAACATGCTTGGTATGTTTAGGGTTTAATGTTGGGATGTGTACGAAGTCAGATGATCTCTTGATCAAGACGGTAGTGTCATCATCACTACCATCTAACGATGACTTGCTCCATTCCGGTAAGTTTAAGGGTAACTTAGCCAAAAAGTTACTGTGAATGCATGAATTTTGTCAAAATCAAGGATGAAAACTTTTGAAGTTTTCTAACAAAAAACTTTTCCATTTGAGTTAGAGGATTATTGTTATAGTTTAGTCTCTATGAATAGTTTTTTCTATCTTGACAATTTTCTTGATAAAAAGTGTAGGTTTTTCCGTAGATTATATAGCGTTTAACGTTTTGACATTTGTGATGTGTAGTACCAAGTATCTCTGAGTCAGAATGGGATTCACTTGTGATCAAGTCCCAACTCCCGGTGATGGTTATGTTCGAAGCCTCTTGGTGTGGACCATGTCGTATGATGCGTCCCATTATGGACAAACTGGAACCGGAATTCTCGGGTCAGTTCAAATTCTACAAAGTCGACGTTGAAAAGGAGCATAGCCTCGTAGCACGTTACCACATACTCAATCTCCCGACTTTTATCGTCTTCAAAGGTGGATACCAAGTGGGTATACTCGTCGGAGCTAATCCACGACCGGCACTAGAGATCTTTCTGAGCAAATACGCGTGATTCCGTATTTAAAACTAACATTTCTTAAAGTGAGTTTTATCTCCTTTACTTAATTTTTACTCAAAAATAAAGCAAGGATGAAAAAATTTAAAACTAACATTTCTTAAAGTGAACTTTTAAAACATTTAAATTAACATATCTTTTTACATATATATAAAAAGTACCTTTCATGCTTGTTTTTATATCATTTTTTATTTTAAATTACTTCTTTTTTTTTAATTTACACAAACAAAAAGTTTAATATACTCGCAAAAAACCTTGTTTTCTTTTTATGTTGATTAGTATTAGTTGATTAAAGTATGTTTCTAATGAAATGAACTTTGACGCTAATGTGTTTTATTCTTAATTTCGTGGTATATAATAATGTTTTTAGCTATAATAATAGTCTTTGTGAATCACAATTCAACTTGACCTGATTCTGAACAAAAAACCCAATTTACTGCAGTGCTCTTGAGCTATATATATATTCTTTAATTGTCTGCATGAGTGCCATATACTCGGCCTCTATTGCTGATATTGCAACCACATGCTCCAGAGACCAGAGTCGACTTCCAACTAATATTGTTTACCACAAACTCACAACAACGAGATTTTATCGTCTCTGCTCAGTAACAAGCAAAAGGGATCATACAGACGAATCCACTTGTATCAAGTTTAATAATTTAGAACAAAGCCGAACCAAAATAATAGTAAGAGTAGAGACTAGATAAGTAGATTAGTTAGAGAGGTATCCAGATATATCCAACTATAACTATAGTGGTAAACACAATCTCTAAGATCCTACCTTTCAAAAACTTTGGCTCCTGATGCTTCGTAGACAATCTGCATCTTGAACTTTTTATTTTGCAATCCTGACCATGATCCCCTGATTCTGACCGTAATGGCACCAAATTCTCAAGGTAAGGAGATAAAACACAAATATCTGAAGAGACACAACGAATCTCATCACTCACTGGATAATATTTGAACAACCTATTGTGATTGTCATGCAAGACAACATTCCCTGACTTGGAAACTGTCAACGGCGCGAACCAATACTCCTCCCATGCGTTAATGGTCACAGTGGCTAAACTTATCAAGTGAGTCTTGCTCCATCTTTCTTCTTCACCATCCATACTCCATATCTCTAGTCTCCATACAGGACCAATTTTTGTATCGGCTATGGCTAAACGGTTCTCAAGGTTCACTAATTGAGTCTCATCCGTGACCCACGTAGGTGGAATCAAAACATCGTGAAACTATTCTGTGTGAAGATCCAAAGCTAGAATTTTGTAACCCCACCAAATTAGTAACCAGTAGATTGATCCATTCACACACACTGACTTCCTTCCGATATCGACCTTGTAAGGAGGTGGACTCAGTTTTCGCCATTCACCAGTTTCGACATTGACAACATTGCATTTTCCCACAGGATCAAAACGCATTTTCACTATTTTATAGCTTCCCGTAACTTTGTCTCTACCGAATCCCATTGCCCAATGTAACTTAACAGTGGCTCTGCAAAAAAAAATTCCAGAAATTTAGCTCATATTTGACTCTTGAGAAAACGTTTATTAGATTACCTAGTAACTGACGACGGCGAGCGAGTGCGGCGGACGGCATGGGATCTGGACCGGAAGGGATTCGCCGAAGTTTCCCGGTGGAGGGGTTGAAAACGTTGATACAATTTGGTTCTGGAGTGCAGATCAAACCGTCGCAACTCATCGAGGGACGTGTGGCGTCGCAGTGAAGATAGACGATCTCTTCTTCCCCTTCGAACCGCGAATCGGGGAGGAGATACGGCCGGTCGCCGCAGTCGCAGTTGTAAGCAGCCAGGATTTTCGCGCTCTTTTGAAACCTCATATGCCTCTCCACAAACATCTTCGATTCCAGAATTGATCTCCATTGTTTTGAGACGGTTTTGAATTTCAGGATTGATTTCAGGGGTAATCGAAGGAAAATTTCTTCCAGTAGATCGGGAACTATGTCCATCCTATTTAGGTTTTTTTCTTCTTCCCCCAATTTTCTTTTGTTTGTCGTTCTGAAAAACTAACTCAAGAACATCGACTATCCTTTTTTTCAATTAATTTATTCATTCATGATATTTTGGGCTAGTCAGATATAAAGCCCACTTGGTTACGATCGTGTATGTGCATTTGCATATTTTGGTGGTTTTAATTTAAAAAGGTTAATTCAATTTTAATATAATTTTTAGTTGAAGTCAAACAAAAGTTTGTGATCGGTTCAATGTAGTTCGGTTTGGTTTCTATATGGTTGTTGTTCCCAAATAGCATAGATTTTTCTAAAAAACCATGAAAAGAGACCAATCCATAAAAAAATGTTGTGGTTTTGGACGTAACATTGTTAGTTAAACGTTCATTGTAACATGTGGTTGTTGTTTGGTAAAATTGAAGGCATTTATGAATTTCTTAGAGTCATGTGTAATTTAATAATTTAGTGTAATTTAATAATTTAATGTAAATGAATCTTTTAGTGTCGCATATAATTTAGACGAATCTTTTAACGTCATGCATCAAACATTTATGGGGGTACTTGTATCAAATTACGTGAAGACCAATGTCCTTTTATATGAAAGACTACTTCGAATCATGTGTCGCAGCCTCCGATTTTGTGGCTAAATTATATAGATTGTGATAGTCGATGACATAGTGATTATATCGAAATGGTTCCCTGACTTGATCCAACAATGACCAAGGAGCATAGCATGAGAACCGTCTTTCTCGCACTCTCTTACTAAAGTTCACTTGACACGCATCCTAGTGAGCATGAGTGTTTGGAAGGTCAGCTCAACCTCATGTGTAAAGATGTCTTACCGCTAATTATTTACTTAATACATTATCTAATGAAAAAGAATGAAACTTAGCGTTAAGGTTCTCAGATTTAAACGTGTCAGAAATCGATAAGAATCATATATGCTTCTATAAACCTCGAAGACAATGATAACACACCAACAAACATTCACACCTCTTCAGGCACAAGGATGATGCATCGTAAGACAGATACTATGATGCACCGCCCATCTTCTTTTGCATTTTCCAAACACCTCAAGGTTACTTTTGTTGGCCACCTGAAAAACAAAATAATAAAGTTAGGTGAAAAGTATTCAAGTACTCCGTACTCGTCCAACCCACGCCAAACAGATGGACCGAGTGAAAGCGATAATGGATACTGTTTATTACATCAATTATTAGAATTTTGTTCGGTAGAAATTTGTTAGTCTCTCAAATTTTCAAATGAGGATTTATTTTTATTAGAAGCATGGGAAGATCTGTGACTCTTGTTCTGGCACAGTGATATTATTGATAATGTCTATCACAGTGATAATGTTTAATATCCGATTTTTCACTAGGCACTAACACCTAGCGGAATTTTGACCAAAGGTAAAACAAGCCTAACTTTTAATTCTTGACAGAAACCACCTCAATATTTGATTCTTTCTATTAAGCCCAGTTAATTTCTAAAAGATTAACTTAGGTCATCTCTCTCTCTACCCCCAATCCAAGCTCGTTCATCCCGAAGATCCTGCTGAGCGTCAAATCCAGTAAGCTATATTTCCCAGGTTTTCCTCTTCAAGTTCCTGCTCTGCAATTAGTTATAACTTCATTAATTCCTGGAATCCGATTTCTCTGCTGCTGAATTCGAAATAGATCAATTCTATCTTTTTCGTCTCCGGGTTTCAATTTCTTGATTGATTCAGCTAAGAATATCGATGTTTCAAATTTCGTCGATTTGTTTTCGTTACTGGGTTTCGAGCTTATTGACTGATTCGGCTAAAAATTGAAACTTTCCCAACAATTTCTCTCAGTTTCTCTGACTTGAATCGAATTGAAGGGTTACATAATTTTCAAGCTTTCGATAATGTAAAAAGCTTCTAATCTGCAATCACTCTTAAGATTATCATTAAACTGTAAAAAGCTGAAATTCGATCTGATTTTGTGGCAGTGGAAGATGAAGAAGATCCATCCACGAAGAACAACAACAACACAGAAGATTTAGTCATAGAGCCTCGTGAAGGGATTGAATTCGAAACCGAGGAAGCAGCCAAAATATTCTACGACGATTACTCAAGACGGTTAGGGTTTGTGATGCGTGTAATGTCTTGTCGAAGATCCGAGAAAGACGGAAGAATCCTTGCTCGGAGATTCGGTTGTAACAAAGAAGGTCATTGTGTTAGTATCCGTGGTAAGTTTGGATCAGTAAGAAAACCAAGACCAAGCACTAGAGAAGGTTGCAAAGCCATGATTCATGTTAAGTATGACCGATCTGGTAAATGGATCATAACCAAATTCGTCAAAGAACATAACCATCCACTTGTCGTTTCACCTCGTGAAGCTCGTCAAACTCTTGTAAGTTAACTTAAACTTATGTCCTTGTTTCAATGTTGTAAAAGTGTTTGAGGCTAAATGTTATATGATTCTTGTAGGATGAAAAGGATAAGAGGATTCAAGAATTGACTATAGAGTTACGAAACAAGAAGCGGTTATGTGCAGCGTATAAGGAACAATTAGACGCGTTTACGAAGATTGTTGAAGAATATAGTAATCAGATAGAGAAGAAATTCGAGAATGTAGTTAACAATTTGAGAGAATTCGAGTCTATAGAGCATGAGCTATTACAAAGTAAACAAGATTGCCTCTAAACCGTATGATTGTACATTGTTTTGAACCGGTTTAAACCGATCTCAAAAATGGCTTTAGTGTTATCTTAGTTCTTGTTGTATGGAATGTAATGTTAGAAACTTTGTAACCATAGATTAGAAAGAGAACATGAAGATTTACATATATGAATTTAAACGTTTAACAATCTATTGAAGGTGAATCTTACATAAACTTGGAGAAACCCTAAGAAAAAAGATGTTTTGATTCATGATGAGAAAATTATATACAGAGGAGAAAAACAAGAAAACAAACCAATCAATGGAATAAAAAACACTCTTTTTTCTTGAGTCAAATAAAACCCTAATTTAAAGAAGATTCAACTACTGCTAAAGCCACCACCTTTCATCATCTGAAGAAACTCTTTGTAATTGACTCTACCATCACCATCTGCATCAACTTGCATAATCATCTTCTTACAACCTTCTAAAGTTTTACCTTGCTTGAGTCCTAAGGAACCCATCACAGATTTCAACTCATCCACAGTGATAAACCCATCTCTGTCTTGATCAAACACGTTAAACGCGTCTTTCATATCTTCTTCCTCTGTTTCTCCATCGTTTTGATGCTCATCCACAATCGAGCTGTACAGAGACTCGAATTCTTCTATGTCGACGCATCCATCACCGTTTTCATCGATCTTGTGGATCATTTGAGTCAGATCTTTGTCTGGTATGTAGATTCCGAGATTCTCTAACGAATCGTTGAGCTCTTCCTTTGTGATTCGACCGTCTCCGTTCTTGTCGAACATCTGGAAAACTCGTTTAAGCTCGGAGGGATCTATTCTTCTCGCCGGATCAGACGACGGTGACGGTGACGGAGACGATAACATCGAGGCCGTTGAGTTCTTGTGGAGAGACTTCTCGAACCAAGAGAGAGGGAAGAGAGTTCGAAGCTTTTTTGGTACTAAAGAGAGAAGAAACGAGTTTAATAGATTGTATAGAATAAATATTCTCACCATAACTGTTTTTCGAATCAAACTCTTCGAATTCTGATGAAGAAAACAGAGAGAAGATCTGAGAAACAGAGAGCTTGGAAAACAGAGCTTTTTTGATGATAGAAAGATACTTGGAAATTGTTGTCTTTATAAAGAGGGTAGAGAAAGCGAGTGCGTGTTCCATTTATTACTATAATTAAATTATATATTTTTCATGAGATTAAATAATATATTTTCGAGAATTTTATTTTTCCTTTTCTACACCAATATAACCGTTGAGTCTATTTTTAATCAGCATATACGTTATTCCTTTATTGCTTTTTTACTAAAGAAAATAAAAACGGAAATTCAATCTGAAGTCTGAACATGACTTTGAAATTCTTTTCTTCTAATGTATGTTTGAATTTCTAGAGACTCAATAGTCTTTACAAATTCAATTCAAACATTGGTCACATTTAAAATTAAAACATTGTATATTTTAAACTTCATATAATCCTTATTATCATATTTATAATACATTAAACATCAAAATTACTTTGGAGAAGCTTTTTAAAAAAAAAAAAATCAAAAGAATTTCAAAAATATTGCAATGAAATAGAAAAGAGTTGATTAATCATTTTCACTAATGATATTAAAAGAAATGTGAGTGAAAAGTAAGGTGAACAATTAATTTCTTTTTTGTTATTTATATGTTTTATTAAAACTTCTAATACAAGTTAAGGTTTAAAGTAGTTAAAGCCGCGATTTACAGAATCTATTTAAGTGTATGCACCATGAAAAAACGAATGAGATATATATTTTAAAAATAAAAAAAGATAATAATTTAGTAAAAAAAAAAGCCAGTAGATCATTTAATATAAAAAGTAAAGAAACTGCAGAAAACGCGTGAAGAAGGTAGGGGTGTAGTTAAAACATAGACATCGATTTTTTTTGTTAAATTAAAAAGGAAGTAATGTCAAAAACGCGTTGCTATAATTGTTGATGTTTGGTTCCTGTCCCCATTTGTTTGGTTTTTTAATCTAAGTGTGCCGGTCCTCATCTCATGGTGTTGTAGACTTTATAGTTTATATCATCTCTTTTTTTATCTGAGTCGTGGAAACGAAAAAACAGGCAAACGGCTTTGTTCAACTGAAATATGTTATGTACACTTTGTAACTTACTAGATATTATGGTCAATCAATTCAACTTCTAATTGATTTTCATTTAGGGATTCATGATTTCTGTTTTGGTGAGTTTCCGTCAACTGTGCTATGTGCATCCATCCATTAAGGAGGACAAGAGTCCTTTACATGTAAGCAAATATGTCGCAGTTTAAAAAATACTAATGTATTCAAAGATTTTTCTAACACTAAATCAAGAATACACCTACAAATTATAGTAAGAAGTAAAGAAAAAATAAATAAAGAGGGGTGTATTGAACTATGGATTTTAAAAGGTTTTGGGGTTTTCTTAAAATCCTTTGTTATTCAACTAAGGATTTTAAAATATCTTCCCAAATCCGGTGTTATTGAAAATGAGATTTATGTAAAGTCATTTAAAATCATTTACAATCTCTTGTTATTCAAACAAAAGTTTTTAAAAATCATATCAAATCCACTGCTATTGAAAATGTTTTAAGTATTGGGATTTTAATGACTGCAGAAGATTTTAGAGGATTTTAGAAGACTTTCTTAGTTAAAAATATAAAGATCCAAATCACATGGTTTTAGGTGGAATTGTGGGAAATTTTAATACCAAATCATTACAACTTCTTTTAAATCACCCAAAACCATCAAAATCATCTAAAATCTTATTAAAACTCAAATCACTCTAAATGCCAAGTTCAATACACCCCCAAAAAGCCGAAAAAATGTAAAAAGTGATCGGACTACAATCACTACATCGAGTTTGGAAGAAACGATGGATCACATACTTATATCATAATTTGGTGAGCAGTTTAGTGAAAAATACAAGTAAAATGATGTTTTCATGCGATGTTGTTGTGGTGGTCTGAAAGGAATGATTCCTCCTTGATTTATTGGGTGTGTATGTTGTTGAGTTTGTCCTCGTGAATTGTTGTTTCTCTACTCCAATGTAATAAAGTTAGGTAATGAAACTTGATTGTTGAATTGATTTTTTGCTCCTCGTCAAAATCTAACTCCAGCATAGTGTTATGTGGTTGTGCTTACAACTTTTATGGGTGCGAGATTGTTTAAAGTTATCGCTGCAGACTGACTCTCGCCATTCATTGATTGAGACTTTTCAGGTTGTCCTTCTTTTTGTTGAGTTGTCAAATCGTCACTTATTAGTCTTTCGAAAACATTGACTGCATCTTTAGCTTTCCTTAATCCTCTAGAGTATTTCAAGTATAGTTCCTTGGTTAGCTACTCTCGTGTCTTATTTCTCATTGTGACTTGCATAAATAGAGGCGAATATTGGCATTATTTCAATAGATGTTTTTGGCTTTTCTTTTATCATGCAGACTCATTTACTTTTCGTGATTCTTTCCTTGGTTCTAAAAAACGTCGTGTATACATTCGTCACACATGGTTCCTCATAAAAGTGGGAAACCAATGGAATGTACTGATTCTTCCTTGGTATTAGATTTCATGTCGATGATATAATACTGAAATAGGATAGTCGAGATATGAAATCGAAAGAATTGTTTCGCCAATAACCTCGTATTTGCGCTTTTGTTTGATCGCGTCGGTCGACCATTGAATTTGGTCAGCCGTCTTCGTCTGGCCGGTCGTCCTATCAGCTTGATCAGTCGACCGCAGCCTAGTCCGCTGTACCTTTTCAAACTTCAAAGAAGTTTCGATTCTTTGTTTGTTCTCAAATGGCGGACGCATGATTACTCTAATCATCCTAATGTATTCCTTAGACCTTGGATAAGTGTCTCCTTTGGGGGATTTTTTTCGGGTTTTTGCCAAACGACCTTTGTATTCCCATTGTTCCATCTGTTGTTTCACTGCTTCTCCATTTGGTATCTTGTATCTCATGTCATTCATTGCAAATAGGTAGTCGTACATGGCCACCACTTCTCTAATCATTCTTGTTGAATCTTCATGAATGTGTGGAACATTTCTCTAGCTTCGTTGGGAAGTGATCGCTTGTTTCTTTCTTAAGTAATGTGCACCTGATCCTTCTTCCTCTAAATCGGAATATTCGAACGATCGTAATCTCTCCTTAATCTATTGTATTTCCTTCGTCTATTTGGATAGCTATTCGGAAAATTTTCTTGTATGTTCATCACCTTGGCAATCGCGCTTTCGCTCTTGACGTAGTTTTTTATAAGTGTTATTTCGTCTTCGGAATCCAAAGTGTCGAAATCTCCATGGATTGACAATCATATCTTGCAATGCAACATGTGTCGTCATACAAAAATGACAGCTCGACACATTACCAAAAAACTATCATGTGGATGTTCACTGTTGAAGAATGGAGTTCCCGCTTTAATTCAAAATACTATTTCAAAGTTTCCGCTTTAATTCAAAATACTATTTCAACTTTCAATTGCGGTCTCGTAGAAATTACTAGTTCATTCATATTTTTGCATTTCTTTACGCTTTTTAAGGATTAAATTTCCATTGGAAACCATAGAGATGAACTAGCTCAAGGTCAATATTCTTCATATGAACTTATAGACTTATTTGAGGTTTTCTTCACATGATAATCTTTGGATCTATAGCCTTGATATGGTCTAGATTCACTTTTAAGTCATAATATATCTCATAGTAACTATTCTAAGTATACCAAGAATGAATATTTTTTGTGGTTATGCTTCATATTTTATTTCTTTAGTGTCAAAAACACTGTTATAAGTGTGTCACATGATTGGCTGCTTCGAACAACTTTGAATGTATGTCTTCTACGTAGACTTCAATCATATAACCAATGATTTGGTATTTGAATATTTTGTTCAAAAATCTATAGCAATAGATTTAGGGGTGATTAGACGACATTATAATGTTCTTACATGTTCAAATATATTTAGTTGTATCTAAAATAAAAGACAATCAAGAAGGTGAGCAATTTGTGTCTGACTAGGGCATCTACTAGTTTTTCTATATGATTAGACCCACTTTGTTGATGTTGGTAACATCTATGTAGAACCTCCATTTACCATTTTTCTCTTTCAAGCCACCACATTTTCGGACCACTTCAAGTATCATACTTTTCCTACTATTCTGGAGTTGATTAGTTGTTTTTATTCTTCCATTGCTTTCATTCTATAGCAAATTTTATGTGCTTCTTTTGTTTGGAAGAAAAAAATGTGTCCACGGTTATTTATGATGATGATGGTCCACTCCATATATATTTTTTGTGATCATACAAATATTTCGCGTTGTTTGCTAGTAAGAAATCATATTTTCGGGAAGTATTTTGAAGACTCTATGACGCGAAAAAAATCTCCTCTACATATAAACAAATACGTGACATTATAAAAAAACTTGGGATGTATTTTGAAGACTCTCCCCAATGTTTTTTTAAATACTACAAATATTCAATTTTTGTGGACTGAGACGCTGAAAAAAAATATCCTCTACAAATAAACAAATACGTGACATTTTGGAAAACACTTGGGATGTATTTTGAAGACTCTCCAATTCTCAATTCAATGTAGCAACCCATTAAAATTGATAAAAAAGAAAAAAGACTACAAATAATCGAATAGAAAAGTGATTAGTAACACCTGAGTCTAAAATAAAATAATGCTCCATTAAGTTATCTGATAAATTAATTAACATTTTAGGGTATGTCAATAATAAATATGGTGTATTTTGTGAAGAAATGTCCAAAATGTGGTTGGAAAAGAGGACAAAAAATGATTTATAGATGTGTAACTTTGGTCCCAAGAATCAGCAAAACATAGATGTATAACTCTCTAAATTCTTGCATTTGGGAAGATGAGTGAAGTCCTACTTTTTTACATATGAGATGTGTAATTCTCATACTTTCAAGTTTGATAGAATGTTTCAATATTTAATTAACAACCTTGAGTTTTTCCTAAAATTAAATTACACATATCAGATCTATATAAGTACATAATTAGAATCATCTTTGCAAGAACAATAATCTTATCTTCGAATTTAGATTATATTAAAATTTATGATGGAAAAGCAGTCATCAGTCATCACATTTGTTTCTTCAATCCCGACTACTTCTTCACCCGAGAATTTTGTCTAGATGCAATACTTTATTTATACCAAAAAACTAAAAGAATTGGCGTAATCTTTCTTGAATTAGTAAAACAAATGTTTTGAATGATGACAAAGTAACGTTTATCAAAGAACAAAAAGATTTTTAAAAAAGCGTAACGGGTCGCATAATCAAAGGAGGACATTGGGGACCGAAACGCGCCAAGAATGACGGCCGTTGGATTATGACCGTTGGATCTCGTCATCTCTCTATGTTTGTCGTCGTACTATTGGTTTGCTTCTCCCACGTGGACCCACTTTGTTACAACAACCAACGATTTATTCATATTGAAATATTAAATAATCGATAGGAACTTGGAACATATCAATCTTTACTTAAAAAACAGCTACTAGAGTTTAGTAAGAACTGAATTACTTGAGTCGCTGGAAAGTAAACTAAAGTAGAACTAGTCATTGGCGTTAAGATAAAATAATCTATAAAAAAAGTAGAAAGAAAATTTGAGATATTTCCATGAAAGACATAACAAATAACAATAAACATCCAAAGCAAGTTCACTAACTACTTTAACAAAAAAAAAAAAAAAAGTTCACTAATTAGAACGTTGCTATTGTGAACAGTTAAAATTGCCTTCAAACAAGTTCTGAAGATTAATTCTATCTTCTGTCAGGATCTTCCTGTTTTAAAAGAAATATTAAAATTCAGTTTTGTTGGTAATAGATTAATGTGTATAGTATACTTTATAATATTTTATAAAAAAATGTAATATAGATTCTCACGGTGTAGTGTAACGGGATCCAAGGACATTTGACTTGTGAGAAGTGTTATGGACTTCATGGTTGTCCTCCAGCTCACCCCAAGCCAGCTCTACTCATAATTCATATTTATAATTGTTATTAACAAACTTTATTAACTGTATATTTTCTCATTATCACAATATTTCACTTAATTTCGTATCTTTTTATAAGAAAAATTATGAGTTTTTGCCCTTTTATTTGACAAACATTCATTCGAGGACTTTTTTCGTTCTTCCTTTTTGTCGTTCTAGATGCAAAAAAAGCAATGATTCTCAGAAGTGGTCACTCTACTCTTATTCCATTTTCCATAACTTTATATGCCACTTTCATGTGTTTTTTTTTTCCTTTGAAGATAATCTATGTGTATCGATTATTATTCTTTGGTTTTTTATATACTCTGTTTCTAATTAAATTGATTGTAAGTTCCTAACGTCTACAATAAATAGACATTATACAACTGATCGGATTTGGGGCATCCACGACTGGAAATCTATATATAATAAGATTATATCTATATAACTTATAGTCTAAATCAGTAATCTATAGATTAGAATTCAATTATCCACACAAAAGGTACAAGAATCATAAGGTATTAACGCGTAGAAAGATATTAATATTAGTAGTTTCAGATATTCAAATCGATTTGGCTTGGATATTTTAGATTTTTGATAATTTGGATTTTAAAGAATATAATTTAAATATAACTAAACTTTATTTCAAGGTTTGGTTGGGTTATGATTTATGAATAAAAAAATTATAGCAAAAAGAAATTAATTAATATTAGAGATTTACAATATAGTTAAATTTATTTGTCTATATAAATAATAAATGTTAATTCTAATAAATTTTGGTTTAACTAAGTTTCACTTTTGAATAAACACAAGTTTTGGTTCGGATTCGGTTCGAATCGATGAGTTTCTGTTAGGTTTTTCCTCACAATAATAGGCTCATCAAACAATTTGTATAGTAATTAATTGGTTATTGACCTGTTCTTATGATTACCACATTGGGGTTGCACAATAATGCACGTATTGAGGAAGAGAGAAAAGAAGGCATATGCATGCTTCTATAATTAATTGACTTTACCCATTAATTAGATATATCTACCATAACCATGTTCTATTTATTTTTCCCCCCTTATTTTTGCTAATTGGGATTTTTAATGTATCTAGTATATAAATTTTCAAGCTCAAAGATTCATCCGTGGAAGAATACTAACTAAAAACAATCTGGCTTGTGCCTAATTAATTGTTGGGCCTATAAACCTAATTAATTGTTAAACAGGTCCGTTAAGCATATGTGTATTTTGACTATTTACAGTCCTGCCATCGCCATATAATAAGATTTTAACGTTGTGGTTGTTGTGACAAGAAGTAACGATTGAAAAACTTTTAATTAAGAACGAGTCAATGACATAGAGTGGACAAAAAAGTGCCCACACGCAGGATCGAACTACGGACCTTCAGTTTACAAGACTGACGCTCTACCACTGAGCTATACGGGCCATTTTGTTTTCTTTTATCTATATATAGATATCTATTTATTTAGTTTGTATTGTCTTTTAGTTGGTGTGAGTTTTGGGTCCTTAAAATTTAAGTTCTTTACTCCAGATGCATTGATCTAAATTTTCGTCAGAAATTTCCAGTTTAGCCGGATATTTTGTTATTTTCATTTAAGTCTATAGCCGGATATTTTGTTATTTTCATGGGTGGTTGTTTATTTCCTTAAGAAAAATATTTCCTTAAGAAAAAGATGTTATAGCAATAAAAGATTATCTACATTAACTCTGAATTTGGTAGACAAGGTGTTCTCTCTCTATAACTCGTGAAGTCAAGAGCCGGAGAAGATGAAAAAGACAGATTTAACAGTCACCAACCTAGTTTAGGGTTCTCACCACGATGTCTAAGCTCATTATCAACCGATTCTTGAAGCCATCTCTATGCAAAAATGTCTTCGTAAGTTGCATTATTTTGTTATATTATAATAATAATTACTAGGGTTTCATTTCTACGTTGGCTTTATCTTATTGTATGATTATAACTTGAATGTGGCAGAGACACAACAAGAAGGTTTGTATGTTCTGCTCTAAGCCAACACACCTGTACATGTTGATTGACCGCCTCCTTAACGCCAAACAATGTTCCAATGATCAAGTATACTACATTGATAAACATAAAGACAAACTTGTTATTAAGGACAAGGGACTCCAAGAGGAGGTACGAGAGGCGATGTCCGTTGCATTTTCAAATCAAAATGGATGGAGAGTTAACTTGGAGAAGTCAGAGGATGGTGATTCCACAAGTCACATACTGGTCAATAAGTCAACGTCCGGTTCTGACCACATGAAACATCATCTACCTCCTCTCCCTTCTAGTTCTAAAATCCATAACGTGGTAGTGTCTAATGATCCTGACATAGAAAAGAAAGATTTGGTAGTGGCGGTCAAGTTCCTGGGATCTCATGTGAGTTTGTGCAGGCCCTTCAGCGACTCTGGCGCTGACTGGATCGACATCAACACTTCCGGCTCTGTACACCCTTTCTCTAGTTTAATGTATTCCAAGACGGAGGAAAAGTTCCTCACTGTTAGTCCTTCTGGGGAGTACATTTGGTCATTGGATCTCCACTTCAAGGAGAAGGAGAATATCCACCCAGAGTTCAACTACTTGTGTTATTGTAAGAGTAAGGGGGATCCTGATGAGATCTATCCGTGTCTTTTAGAAAGGTTCATATGGTATTCCAGAACAGACCACCTTGTGGAGTCACCCTCCGGTCAGCTTTTTCTTGTCAAGTGGTAATTTTTCTTTTTGTCAAACAATATATGTGGGTTTAGTGACAACTAAACCACTTATATTAATAATTAAATGTGTGTCTATATATTTATCTATATTTTATTTGTAGGTTCTGTGAGGAGAATGTGAGGGACGACGAACACACGATGGTGGCAACAATCACCCAAAAAACTCAACACTTTTTGGTGTTTAAATTTGATAACCTTCAAGATGATTTGATTTACACAGATGACATTGGAGATCTTTGTATCTTCCTTGGGCATGGTCAAGCATTTTGTGTCCCGGCAAGTTCGTCCCCTGGACTCAGGCCTAACTCTATCTATTATGTGGGCTCTAACTTTGGTGTTCATGATATTGCAAAACTATTTGGCACTGTCTTCCACAACGAAGATGTAGTTCCATTGAGGTCCACTGAGTTCCCTTACTGGCCTCCTCCATTCTGTTATTAGTGCCACTATATATTACTATGATCAGATATCTAGTTGGTGTTTTTTGGTTTGGTTTGGTTCACGTACTAGTGAATATCAGATTTCTAGGTGGCTCTTTAGGGATACATTGATTTAATCTTTCAAGTGTCCTAAAAGAAAACATATCATGTCTTCGTATTTATAGAAGTAGAATTATATTCTTTATATTAATGGAATTATTTATCTTTAATATTAAAATTGAAAGTTTTGAAAATATAGATTAATAATAACTATTAAGTTTTCTAAAGAACCATGCGCTATTATTAATCTTTAAACCATACAATTATAGATAAAAATTTATAAATATATATATACTATTGAGTTAACTAGGTGATATATCACATTGTATTAATGTTTTAATTTAGTGATCTATAGTCGATTGTTTGGGTTAAATTGACTCTTTTAATCTTATCGGATGTTTTAACACCATGTAACACGTGTAGTACTTATGTGAATCTTTAGCACCATATATAATCTAATTTAGACGAATCATTTTGTCATATATATTATCTATTATATTACGGAGTATTCGTGTTTGATGATGTCTTATATATGCCAATATGTAGGATCACCAAGACCTATATTTCTCAGAAATCGATGGCATAGCTACGTTATAGGCTGATAACATTGAGGACATATGGTAAAGCATGTAAAGCGTCGTATCCTCCCTCATGTCTTCGTGTCGCGTGATGAATGATTTTGTATTTCTAATCGTTATAATCCCATATTTTATCTTCTTTTATGAGTATCTCTTGGTCCCATAAGATTGAATGATAACAGGTTGTAGTTTGACGATAACGATAAAAGATATTTTAAAAATGTTGGTCACAATTCTTCACTTGTTCATTCTTTGTCTCTTGTTATTCATTGAATTGGTTCATTAAAATCATGTTTTAATTTCTCTTCTTGTAGAGGTTATATTCTCCGAAAACTATTTTTCCTATGATGTAGCATTAGAAAAACTATCAGCCGATTTTATAGTATCTACCAACTCATTGTGGTGAAATCTTCTCTAAGACACTCCAAATTTCGACACAACAATTTGAAATAGTTTTCCCACTAATGGGGGATATATAAAGACGGTTAATGTATGAGATGAAGATGCATATTGGAGTTGTGGCGCTTGATTCACCAACGAATTTCGATGAAACAGTGATCAACGAGGCCAAGTTTCATGTTTTGAAGTCGTTGACAAATGGTCATTACAATAGCTGCGATTTCTAACGGAATCAAATCGGGAGAAAAAAAAGTCAAAGTTTATCAAAATGATCTTGATATGGAAGTGTTGGATATGACATGGTCGAAGTTTCAAAGTTTTAAGCGGAAGCATTGGATTAGTTATGCAGTGTGTAATTTTGATTTTCAGTCGTGAGTGGCTAAAGCACGTATATAATCGCATTAGTTTTGTCGAACGTAGATAAGAAAATTAACTGATTTAGCAATTAGTCTGAAAATTTTATATCTCTAGAGAAATTAATGAATTAGTTTGTAAAAAAATAAAGTGCAAGGCGAGCTTGGGAAGGAAGTAAAAATCAAAACATTTATTTTCCCCATTTAAAGAACCAAAATCTCATTCTCTCCTCCGTGAAATCTTTCGAATAATCCGATCAAGCAAGCAAATGACGCGAGCGATGAATGGGACCCACCGTCACCATCTTCTTCAGCTGGTCTTATCATGCCGTAAAATCACAGCGCAGGTCACTCAACCAGGAACCTCCACGATCGTAGCCATGGCTTCATCCTCGGAACAGGAATTTCTTGCCCAAAGCCGCGCCAATCTCTACCGATTCCCTCGTTCCAACAATTTCTGGGATTCAAAAACCGCGTCACGCGTCGGCGAGAAGCTTGGGCTACGTTTGAGAGACCTTGGCGTCGACGCCGTCTCCATTGATGCCGACGAAGAGATCGCTCGTCCCATTCACCATCGCAAACGGGTTCTTCCTTTGTTTGATTCCGTCCGTCGTACCGGAATCAGAGTCGACGGAACTGAGCATTTAAACGATATCGGCCCAATCATTCCCAGAAATTAGGGTTAGGTAAAATTTGGGGATTTTTTTCTTGTCAGTATAGTTTCTTGTATAAGTGAGAGATTTACAGGAACAAAGTTGATTTTTTCATACATTTTGATTCCAAAACAGGCGTAAAAAAAACGAAGCTCAAACCTTTTTGGTTGCTTTATGCATCTCAGTGCTTAGAACTAGTACTTCATCAATCATCATTTTGATATACATTTCAATGACACATGTTTACTTGAATTTACAAAGTGTAAAATTCAAATGCATCCATTAGTCTACCTGAAAATATGAGTTTTGTACATATGCATAAGAACCATCAAGATAATAAGGGATAAATGAAGATGAAAAAACTTCATTGAAATTTGCATAACATCAAGGAAACAAAAAAAAAGTGCAGTATTTTACTTCTTTTCAACTTAATATGCTTGGTGCTTGAGGAAAGTTTGGTCTCTTGAACACTTTTTACTTAAGGAAGAACTTCCAAATATCTCTGTCTGTAGTTTCTTTAACCAAATGAGCTCCTAAGATACTTTCTTCATCAACCAAATTCCTCAAATGTCTAGCTCCACTGTTGAATCCCACATACTGTTTCTTCGCCGCCAAATACATTACACCGTAAGGCGGTCTCAGACACTTCTTGATAAGGGAATATAGTTTCTTCAGAGAAGTAACCGAGTATGGAATCTCAGTCATTAGTATAACATCATACCCACATTCTTCTCCTTGATCAGTCTCGTTCGCTCTTTCCCACGCTCTGCTTCCCGAGAGCTTTCTCGATCGTCTAGACGAAAAATCTATTTGTCCTGTAATGCTTCCGTCTTGACTGCTACATCCGTCCATGAAATCTTCTTCTGAGAAGCTCAAGCTCATTGGATTAACTGGTTGTTCGAGAACATCGGTTCTTATGATGGATAGAACGTTAGGGAGCTCTTCCCATTCTCCTGCGTAGAAACGGACAGATGCAGAGACGGTTTGTCTTGATGGTGTGAGTGGGCTTTCTGGTTGACGGATTTGTCTGTCTCGAGCTTGTTCGAGGTTTGCAAGAACATTTGGGATAGTTGTGCATCTTATCGTTTCTGCGTTCAGGTCTTGAAAGTGGACTGAGGAAGCACCCTTTACAAGGAAACAAAAAAAGGTTAAATCATTAGAAGCGAGAAAGTAAAGAGTTATCTTGTAGCGTTGGTTTAACTTACTTTCAAGCAGGCAAAGATCCCAGGAACTCCATAATTACAACCTAACTGTTCAAGTCACAAAAGAATGTATTATGCCACAGAACTATTTAGTTGACATGGAAGATAAAAGTTAATAGCTTTGAATAAGTTTGTTAATACCTCAAGGACCCTTTTGCCTCTGAAGCTAAGCTGACCATCGCGGATCTCGTTTTTAAGGACATTAACAAGATCAATAGAGCTTTCCCAACTTTTCAGAGAACCTACACATATATTTTTAAAAACTTGATACAGGTTTGATAATGAGACATAAAGATAGGAAAACATGTGGATGTCAGAAAGTTAAGTAGAGATACCTTCATATTTTAAACGAGCAGTTTCTGAACCAGAGAGCCCAATGATATCAGCAACACTTACTTTTCCCTGCAAGAAGCGTGTCATGATTTTTCTAAGTAAAGAAGCAAAGCTCAAGATCCACAATGAAAAACAACATATGAACTCTATACATGGAGGCTTTTTAAATTACCAAACAGATTCGTTTTTCACTTTTACCTTAAACTAGCCAATGATCAAGCAAAACCGGCCTTCCATTACAAAAATGGTCTAACAGATATCATTAACAACAGTCAAATTACTTTGCTTTTCACATATTAACTATCCAATCACAAGACTAGCATTAGAATATCATCCTACCGCATCATTGGACCTTCCACGAAACACTTCTTCAGGTTAAAAGCTCGAAAAAAGGATTTGACAAGCCAATATTCTTTCCCGATGATCTCAAAAATCCAAGTGGATTGGACAAATTAGTTTTTCTTTACTGTCTTAAAGATTAGTACCTTAAAAACTTGTAAACCAAGCATGTCTAGATTCTCCCCTGAATACCTCTGATGAGCTGCGGTCTACAGATGAAATGAAAACGAAAAATATAATAAGAATTTCAAGCTATTGAAGGTAAAATGCATGGAGAATCCGAATATGCTATGAAAATGAAGAAGTTATGCAAAAAAAATTAAGTTAGTATTATGACATCAACAATGAGCAAACAACCTTAGAAGGTATGATCTCAACAGCAGGAGTTGGAAGCTGCAAATCCTTCTCTGATATTGCAGACACACCACCTCGGTCCTGAGGTAGTAAACCGGGCAAGCATTGTGCAAGCAAAGACGGTGCACGCATACTTTATCTTCAGAGTTCTTAGTAATACTCCAATGGCAACAATCTAAGAAATTATCACAAAAAATCTAATACTTTAGTAAATGGAATTCCCACTCTATGAACATCTTTAATAATTCTAAACCCTAAATCCCAAAAACCCTAGACACATCATGATTCTCACTAAACGCCGATGCAATCACATGATTCACATGAATAACCGATAAACTTAAGAACCGAATCAAGCAAGGATAAACAAAACTTAATCCCAATTGCGAGATCCAGGCGGATTTTCAATTTCACGTCCCTATCACTAAACCCAACCAACAAGGATCAAAATCAAACCAGAACCCATCAACGAAATCAATGAAAATGAGCTCTTATAACCGAAATTTTCAAAATGAAGTCAAAATTTCAACTTAATTACAATTCTCAATGACCGATTACCGGATCAATGGAGTATGGAGAAACGGACAAGAAAGATATTGAAGATTACTCGCAGAGAGAATTTTTTATTTAAGATTAATAAGAGAGAAAACGATCAGCGGAGGAGTACTTGACACGAAATTCGATGGAGAGGAAAAAGAGGGGATGATTCTTCTCTAACACGGCGAAAATCTAGGGATCAAACACAGCACCAGAGTTGAAATTTCTGAGCAAGGAAAATCTCTCACACGTTTGAAGTGTAAAAGAAAAATTGAAAATGAAAATAAAAAATCTAAAAGGGAAAGAGGAAGTTTGGCCAACAAATCGAAGCTTCGGTTCAGACCCGCTGGTCCGCTTTTGTACACCTGTCCAAACTATTTATAATTTTAGTCCCTTTTATTCTTTGTAAATCAGGAACTAGCCACTTTCTTTTGTTCCTATGGTCGTGACCTGATTTTTGACAATTTTCCCCATTTCGTGGCGAATCTAATTATCTGGATCTTAGAAGGCCTCAGTTACATCCATGGCCCATGGGTCAACAAACTTACAGCGTATAAACGGACATGTTAATTGTGATAAGGATGAATGATCTGATGAAAACATTTGAGGTTTCCTAGAGTTGAGATAAATTTTGGTCTGAGAAATAAGAACCAAAAAAGTAAGGCAGAGGGTAGAGAGGTTAAATGAGCGGTAGTGGCAAGGGTGGAGATGTTGAAGGTAAGTCTATGAATATTTTGATTAAAGTGATAACATGGAGGTTGGAGAGATACTTAAGCAAGAAATCTCACTTTTAGGACTGAGGAGGGAGGGGTGAAGCCAAGGGTTGATCAGATAAAGGTTCTTGAGAGGCAGTAGTGAGAGGGGTTGAGGAAAGGAAATAGCTGGTCCAAGAGAAGTTTATGTAGCTTAGCTTTGATTCAAAAGTGTTCTCAAACAAGTTTTGTTCAGTGACCTTAATAATGATTGCCTTAATTTCAATCATAGGAGTCTTGTGATGAGAATTTTAGGATTCATAGCAATATGCTTGAGCTCTTTATAATGAGAGCATGTTGGACAAATTGGGGGCATTCCAACTCAATATGTACCACTTTACCACTCTTCCTTTCAATTTCAATCTAAGAGTTTAGTAAAATCCACTTCCACTTTTATATCATAATCATACTAGTAAGATTCATTTGTCTCTTTAGATTCACCAAGAGAGTGAGCGACCCAACAAAAACCTTCTAGAATGCGTAGATCAAATAAAACATGCATATGGGCTCGTAAGGGGATATAGTCAAACCATGGTGTTAGAGGAATGGTGGATAGCCCACTTCTTGGTATAGAATATGGAGCCCCTGACATACTTGATAAACTTTTTCAAGATTTTCACTATGATGATTTTGTTTGGGATATAGACAAGCATTGAATTTTGAAAACCATTCAAATGGATTTCAAGTCTTCTTCCTTTGACTCACATATGGTTGAACACGTTTTGGATTTTTTTGTAAGATGGAACACTCCCACAAAAATAGCAGACAAAGAATTCTCTATAAAAATCTCCCACAGATGAATACCTCATAAATATCAAAACTACGCCTACTAGTTTGAGATATATGCATTGGATAGTAGTATTTATAAGATTATAATCTTCGTAGAAAGTTATTGTTGTATCAAAGGGCGTATATATGCTTACAAAAGGTGTAAGAGTATATTCTATACAAATTCATGAATATAGAAATAGTGTATATTTCCTATTTTTATCAGTATCATCTGTTAATCTCATTCTTTCTGCAAGATCAAGGCCATGGAGCAAGAAAGGTAGAAGAGGTTGCACAGTTAGTTGATTACACAAGACTAAGGAGGGAGGAAAGAGTCTGACTTAATACGGGTTGGATTGAGAATGTGAATGTAATCTAGAAATTAAAATACTCTTTGTTTTATTATATAAAATGTTTTAAAGATATTCCTTTATTTCGTTATATAAGAGTTTTTCAAATTTCTATGCAAAATTTAGCTGAGTTAATATTTTATAACTATTCGTATTATGTGGTATCTTGTTATTAATTATTCTAACTAGATATTAAATGATTTTTAGGTAAACAAGAAAATATTAGAAATTTAACTTTAAATTGTGCGTTCTTAGTTATAAAAAAAAATTGATATCTTA
This sequence comes from Euclidium syriacum, assembly GCA_900116095.1. Taxonomy (NCBI): domain Eukaryota; kingdom Viridiplantae; phylum Streptophyta; class Magnoliopsida; order Brassicales; family Brassicaceae; genus Euclidium; species Euclidium syriacum. Next base: position 2,870,938 of record FPAK01000012.1, on the reverse strand, counting down.
TATAGTAAAAAAATAAGGTTTTAAGGTTTCGTCATGTGTCGTCACCACAGCCCTCTAACGACTTAGATTTCATAAAATAAGATTTTAAGATTTCATCACGTGTCGTCACCACAATTCTCTAAAGACTTAGATTCCCTAAAACAACATTAGTGAATCAACTTAGTTAGATTCATATGTCATTGGTACATAAATATCCTTAATTAAACACTAAACATTAAACCCATTATAAATCACAAATTTAAACAATACTCTGTCTCTATATTAAACAACATAAAACCAACCAAATTATTAACTACTAAAATATGAATAACTCAATTCTTTCACTTTCGTTTTAGTTATTGTCTTAATCTAATTTCTTATAAAAATTAAATACAACCTATTAAACATTTATGCTTAAACTCAGTTACTTATGATCCAATAGTCTTATTCCTTCTTTAGAGACTTCATCAAACCGTCTTATCATAAAACTTTTCTCTTCTTCTTCGAAAATACATTAAATTGGTAAGTTTTTTCTAAAAAAAAAAAAAAAAAACATTGAAACCATTCTTCAAAAAGTTCTTTCTTAAGTATCGTAGATATCGTGGACTTTATATGAATGTGCATGGATTTCCAAAAGAGGTTGTAGGGTCTAAATTCCCTAGAAAAAACATATTATAGATATTGTGGATTTTATGTCAGTGTGCTTGGGTTCTCAAATGAGGGTCTAGGGTATAGATTCCCCAAATAAGCATATCGTAGATATCGTAGACTATATATGAATGTGTTTGAATTCCCAAAGGAAGGTATAGGGTATAGATACCAAGAGAAACGTAACGTACATATAGTGGACTGAATATAAATGTGTTTGGGTTCCCAATGGAGGGCCTATGGTATAAATTCTCTATAGAAACATATCGTAGATATCGTTGACTGTATATTTATGTTTGGGTTCTCAAAGGAGGGTCTACGGTATAAATTTCCCTGAGAAACGTATCATACATATTGTGGACTATGAATGTTCTTGGATTCCCAAAGGAAGGTCTAGGGTATAGATAGTATCGTTGACTGTATATGAATGTGCTTTGGTTCCAAAATGAGGTTGAATGGTCTAGATTCCCTAGAGAAATATATCTTAGATATTGTGGACTGTATATGAGTTTGCTTGGGTTCCCAAATGAGGGTATAGGATATAGAGTCCCAAGAGAAACACATCATACATATAATGGATTGTATATGAGTGTACTTGGGTTCCCAAATGAGGGTCTTAGGGTATAAATTCCCCCGAGAAACGTATCATAGATATCGTGGTCTGTATATCAATGTGCTTTGGTTCCCAAAAAGAGGTTGCAGGGTCTAGATTCCATAGAGAAATGTATAGTAGATATTGTGCACTGTATATGAGTGTGTTTGAGTTCTCAAAGGAGGGTCTAGGGTATATGTTGATGGTGGGGGTAATCACCCCTTATCAATAGTTTGGCAATAATTGAGGTTCGGACCCTACCGACCTTTCTTTGATTATATATTAGGTTATAAGTCCCTTCAATATGATTAGAACCCTCGGCGCAGATAATCGAGGGATACCTCGGTGAAGAATGATCGGATTTTAGTGTCCAAAGCGGGGGTGTAAACTACTTCGTCCCAAGCCGAAGTCTAAGCTCGGACATAATAAGATCAAATCTTATCACATACTCCTTGATCTTGGAAAAATGAAATATTTCTATTTTTTCCGAGGTTAGCCCATGGGCTTAGATAACCGACTACTAGGATATATAAATACACACCCTTTTTAATAAATAAGATCAATCAGAACCAGGGAGAAGAATTACTAGACAATCTAGGTTTAATACTTTTCTTTGATAAAAGTTAACTCGACATTCCGAGTTAACATTCTTGTAATCGATATAATCAATAAAGCTAATTTTTCTGAGGATTCCCTTTTGTCTTTTACTTAAACTTACTCCAAAAAAGAACCCCTCTAATTATAAATAATTAGAAGTTGAACCCAATCTCAACAGTATATAGTCCCAAGAGATACACATCGTTCATATAATGGACTGTATATGAATGTACTTGGTTTTTCAAAAGAGGGTCTAGGATCTAGATTCCTAGAAAAACGTATTGTAGATGTTATGGACTATATATGAATGTGTTTGGGTTCCTAAAGGAGGGTCTAGGGTATAGATTCCCCAAAGCAACGTATTGTAGATATCGTGTACTGTATATGAATGTGTTTGGAGTTTCCTAAAGAGGCTCTAGGGTTTAGATTTCTCAGAGAAACATATCGTAAAATTGTGGTTTGTATATGAATGTGTTTTGGTTCCCAAATGAGGGATGTAGGTTTAGATTCCTCCACAAGTAAGCATTTATAAGATATTATGATCTCTTACACCTAATTTACGATACGTTTATACGTCTCTTCATATAGTAAGCACTGATTTGAGAATCTCGATAAGAATATGCAGGATATATAATATTTTAATGTATTAAATTTTACTCTCTTACACCACATCTCTGCGCAACCGCGCGGACAAGTCTATAGTTTAACAAAATTTGATAAGATAACAATTTTTTTAAACCTTTATGTAAATATATGATCTCAATAATATCATAAATTAATAATGATGTATAAAAATTTTATGCATATTTAATTAAGTCAACTTAGTTAAATAAGACTCTAGTGTTGTTTGTTTTCGAATCGCATACACAGATTATGAAGAGCTCTAGATGTGATAGTTGCTTCTTTACTTGTAACTCCTATGTAAATATATGGTCCCAATAATATCAAAAATTAATAATGATGTATATAAATTTATGCATATATAATTACGTCAATTTAATAAAATAAAATTCTAGTGTTGTTTGTTCTCGAATGGCATAAAAAAACTGTGAAGAGTTATAAACGTGATAATTGATTCTTTACGTGTAACCGTTTCTAAATATTGTAGAACAATTTAGAATTTAAAAGAAAATAATTTTTGGGAATTCTTACATTATATTTTAATACAATATGAAAAACATGATTATTAAAATAATTAAAAAATATTTTTTCTTGCGAACCAATAGACCAATCAGAGTCTTATTATTGAAAGCTAGTTGAACCAAGCTCTTTCAGAATAACTGCTGTTATCAATAATATACTCACTAATCATAAGACACCAACCTAAAACTCATAGCAACTAGGTCTGTTATGTTGCATGCTCTTTGAAGTTTATTAGTAGGTTGTCAATTGGTTTTGCATAGACTATTTCAACGTTATCTCTGTATCTTCTTAATCAGTCTAATATTCAAATTTATTTGAAACAATTTCTTTCAAAATTTCATCAAGACCAATCACAATGCTATCTCTCTCTCATTTTTCGTTATAAGTTCATGTAAATAAAATGAAGATATTGTAGAATATTATTTAGAAATCATTACTTAGGAAACAAAGTAAAAATTATGGAATGCCTTATCGACATTAGCTAATTATACCACTGATGAAATGTAAATTTTCTAGAAAATCAAATAAATAAAATAGTCTAATCAAAAGTTGAAATAACGATAACCACATTAAAAATAAAAAAAAATTGTTATACTAACATTTTTAATGTGTAGAAATGACTCAAATGTTGGAATAGTAATAGTCACATCATAAAAAATAAACAAACAGAACATACGTAAAGGACATTCATCATCAATTTCATATTCCTCAAAACATAAACAATCTATCAAATACTAATAATTTTAATAATGTTTGTGGAAATTTTAAATATATATATATATATATATTATGAATGTAATTTTTTTTTTTTTATTATAACTTAAGTTTTATTTGATTAAATTATACATTGTATTTCAAAATAATTGATATCAACAATTTGAATTTAATTTGGTCGTGCAGTAGAAGTACAATCAACATGTTGAGAATTAACATTAAACTGAAAAAAAAGTCTTTATGAAATATGATAAATTTTGTCTAAGTTCTATCTCTAGAAATCATTGGTTTTCTTTTTTTTTCAAAATATGATGAAATAAAAATCGATCTTCTTGATATAAGGATATTGTTGTACGGATATGATATTCAATCCCTTGATAATGATTATACCAATTCGGTTTCGTATTAAGAGATATGAGATTTATTGTGCTTCTAGCACATTTTAAGAAGTTAAAATATTTGTAGTTTGCATACTAAATCATCACTTGCTATGTTTTTACTAGTTATAAGAAATAGGGAATTCAAAATTTAAAATAAATGTTCTCGAATGAAACTCTACTTTTTAAAATTATAATTTTTGTAGCAGGCAAATTGGGTATAAAATCCTTTAACCAAATATGTAAATAGCTCGTTGCTTTATTAAAAAAAAAATCTTAAATATTGCTATAAAATGAAGATACTCTTAATATATTATTTGTTTCTATTAGTAATAACATGTAATTGTCGAGTGTATAAGCTGATAAGTTATCAATAGAGACTTTAACTCCGGTGGTGAAGGTTTACACGTAATAAACCGTTTAATCTAAAATGGTTTAATTTGATCAACGAACATGCTGACCCTGCAAATATGGGTAGATTGTTCGAGAAGAGAGCGTTGTTACACGCGCCTACGCATCCAAACAAGAGCCACTAGTTATCACTTAATCATCCAACCTTCTTACACGTGTATACCCACGCGCGTGACTACCACCGAAAACCTACGTTAATGATTGAATGCGATTGACAAAAATAAAGGTTAAGAAAGCGAGTATAACAGTTATACATAACCTCGCGAGTATAATTTATTCTGTTTGTTGGTATTATCCAGAATATTATTGTCTGTTAGTCACCGTCCCGTATTCCTAAGTAATCCTCTCTGTCTACTTACGTTTCTCGTCTTTAAAAATTCTCCCTTTTTTTCACGGCTTCATTTGCTTATCCTTTTTCTTAGTTTGAAAATTTTCTGGGGTTTGAAGGAAAATTCAAAAGTGGGATTTTTATTCTCTTCTCGCAAATTAGGGAAATTTAATTCCTTCCCATTCCCCAATTTTCCTCCTCGAGCCTCGGCATTTCAATTTGTTTAGCCGGAGATTTAAGTTTTCTTCCTTCCTTTTAGTATTCGCCTCTGTTTTTGTAATTCCGGCGAATTAGTAGAGATTTTGTCCCGTGTTCTTCGCAGATTGAGGTGCAGTAGCGTAAAATAAGATAAGAAGAAAATGACAATAACGATCCACAACGCACCTGGGAGCTCCGGGTACTTGGATTTGTTCCCAGAAAGAAGGATGTCGTATTTTGGGAATTCTTACATTCTGGGTTTGACTGTCACTGCCGGAATCGGTGGCCTTCTCTTCGGCTATGACACAGGTCTTTCTAACTCCCGTTTCATTGAACGGTGAAAATCTCACGATTTAGAGATTCTAGGCCTTAGATTTTATTTACTGACTCATTGGTTACAAACATTGTAATTTGAATTGAAATTAAAGTCATTCGATCTAAGATGTGTTATTGGTTAGATTGAGTTTCTTTGACTACCCAATGTGTAGATGTTTTGTAAAATGAAACTGGAGTCTTCTAATCTGTATTACTCGTCCCATTAGATCTCTACTGTTATCAAATTCTGAAAATTGGCTTGGTGGGTTTGGGATAGTTTGTGTTTTAGATTGAAACTTATCTGATTCTGTTTAATATTAGTTGAATCCTATAACAATCACTCCTCTACAGGTGTAATCTCCGGTGCCCTTTTGTACATTAAGGATGATTTTGAAGTCGTTAAGCAGAGTAGTTTCTTACAGGTACTTGCTTCACCTTTACCAAGCCTGGAAACTCTTAGTGTTAGTAGTAATGAGTGATCCATGAAGAATTTTGAATCTTTTGTAGGAAACTATTGTAAGTATGGCATTAGTTGGTGCAATGATTGGTGCAGCATCAGGAGGTTGGATCAATGACTACTACGGTCGCAAAAAGGCGACACTTTTCGCCGATATCGTCTTTGCAGCTGGAGCCATTGTCATGGCTGCTGCTCCTGATCCTTATATCTTAATATCAGGTCGTCTCTTAGTTGGTTTAGGAGTTGGTGTTGCTTCCGTAACTGCTCCGGTTTATATAGCCGAAGCATCTCCATCAGAAGTTAGAGGTGGACTTGTGAGCACCAATGTATTGATGATTACCGGTGGACAGTTTCTTTCTTATCTCGTTAATTCCGCTTTCACTCAGGTCAGTTAGTTAATTAGTTAAACAGATTTTTTTGGTAGGTTTTGAATTGATGGAGATTATTATGTTTTAGGTTCCAGGAACATGGAGATGGATGCTTGGTGTTTCAGGTGTTCCTGCTGTTATTCAATTCGGTCTGATGCTTTTCATGCCGGAATCACCTCGTTGGCTTTTCATGAAGAATCGTAAAGCAGAAGCTATCCACGTGCTTGGCAAAATCTACGACGTTTCTCGTTTAGAAGACGAGATTGATCATCTCTCCGCTGCTGAAGAAGAAGAAAACTCGAGAGAAGACACTGTTAGCTACATGGATGTTTTCAAATCGAAAGAATTGCGACTCGCGTTTTTCGCTGGAGCTGGACTTCAGGTAAACCCTAAACCCTAAAACCTAAAACGTCGAGCTTGTATAGTCTCAGACTTTAGACATTTATCGAATTTTCGCAGGCGTTTCAGCAATTTACGGGTATTAATACCGTTATGTACTATAGTCCTACGATAGTGCAAATGGCTGGATTTCATTCGAATCAGCTTGCTTTGTTTCTATCTCTCATTGTTGCTGCAATGAACGCTGCTGGAACCGTCGTCGGGATTTACTTTATCGATCATTGTGGACGGAAAAAGCTCGCTCTCTCGAGTTTATTTGGTGTGATTGCATCTCTTATAATTCTCTCGGTTTCGTTCTTCAAACAATCTGATGCATCAACCGATGGTGGACTCTACGGTTGGTTAGCTGTGATTGGTTTAGCGTTATACATTGCTTTCTTTGCTCCCGGTATGGGACCGGTTCCATGGACGGTGAACTCGGAGATATATCCGCAACAGTACCGAGGGATATGCGGAGGTATGTCCGCGACGGTTAACTGGATAAGCAATTTGATCGTGGCGCAAACGTTTTTGTCGATAGCGGAAGCGGCTGGTACAGGAGTGACGTTCTTGATTTTGGCGGGAATCGCGGTTCTCGCGGTTATCTTTGTGATCGTATTTGTTCCCGAGACGCAAGGGTTAACGTTTTCGGAAGTTGAACAGATTTGGAAAGAGAGAGCTTGGGCGGATAATAGCGGATGGGGAAGTAGTAGTGGTAGCAACGAAGGGTTAATCGAAGAAGGATCTTCTCGGTCTTAATAATCTTGGATCGGTTCATGATATCTAAATCGGAATTGATTCCGGTTCCGGTTTAGCTATGTGTTGTAATGTGATAGGAAATGTGTTTTGTAAATAGATGCAATTTAGGGTCCACTTTGGATTCCAATCTTTTCAATGTGTTGTGTTGAGATTTATTGTCTGCAAATCTTTATGCATGTGTGTGTGTCTATGATCAAAACGATGCGTTTTTTGGATGAGGAGAAAATATGACAAGGGCATTGAATATAATAAATGTTGATTCACAAAACATAATAAGACTTGTCTTTAAGTCACAAGACGAACTATGTTAAGAACTGTGTTCCATTTTTACCTTTTTTTTTCTGTTATATGTAACAGATATATTTTGTCTTTTTGTCAAAACAGTTAATTAAGGAAATGAAAAGTGAACATTTATTGTATTGGACAAGGCAAGAAAATCAGGGACATAAGAGACCCACCAAAATGTATGATTGGATTATGTATAAACGTATCATGTGTTGTCTTATGTGTCACTATACAATGTAAGATTGTGATTTGGTCCTTCTGTATTTTTTTCCAACAAGTGGTGATTTATTACTTTAATCATATTTCTTCAAAAAAAAAAGTTGTACTTATCTGAAATATATGTTATCTTCTTTTGGATATGGGTTATCTAGCTGAACTCACAAAGATAAAAGTTGTAAAATCAAGATAAGTATAAAATCACCTTAGACTATATCTGTTGAGTCAGGACCGATCTAATCAAATAGGTGGTCTGAAGGTAAAACAATTTTTATGGCATTATTTATATTTATTATTCAACATTTCAAATAATATCATATATATAAAAACTTGGTTAATTTTCTTCAATTTTGCGACACGTAAGCACGTGAAGAGCGACACATATCAGGGAAATTTTTTCACTTTACAAAAATCAAAAACCAAACTATTATTGACCATTCATCTCCTTCAATACAAAAGTTACATATTTTAATGTTATACTTTTACAGCTTCTTCTCTATTTCTTCATTTTCTTCATTATTATATATGATTATAATACCCATCTCCAATACTTTAATATGCTTCACACAATCTTTGACTTCTCAACTTCAACCTTTTTTATTTGTTTCATTTTCTCTTCTAACATATTCAATAATTTCAGTTCCTCATTATTTTGCTTTGATAATTTGTTTTCAAATCCAATTGATATGGATATAGAATGAATCTTGTCATCTACATCCCTTTTTTTTTTTTTTTTTCCAATTTTAAAGATTTGGGTTTGGGGAAAGATGAGAAAAAAGCAAGAAGCGTAAAAAAAAAAACATCTGTGAATAATCATCAAAAAGTTGCAAAAACTTTAAGGTGATGCTTAGAAAAGGTTTAGCTTTGTCAGATTTGCTCAAGTAAGTTCATTTTATTTCTTTATCGTCTATAAGAATCGACTTTATGGGGTCGGTAATTTAGATTTTATGAACCATTTGTTTTAATTGGTGAAGTCTCTTTGGCAAAGGTGATTTTTGATTTGAGTTTTGCTTCCTACAATTCAACTGGACAGTCCCTTTGATTGTTTCCTAGATTTTTAAATATTTAATCTAAACATATTGGTCTGATAAAAGATTATCCAAATATCGTTGTTGTCATAGCTTAGTAAGGATCAATGATTTTGTATTTAATTTGTTTTGGTGATTCGAATATTTTAAGTTAATTTGCGTGATAAATTTTATGAATAGATCACAAAGATAATTGAAGAAGTGTGCAAAATTTGTCAAAACATAAAAACATCCGAGAAAAAATAATAATTTATGCTTAACTATCTCTCTTTGAATGACTCATAAGATAGTATAATGTGTAGTTTCCATTAACATATGGTAAATAATTATAAAGAGATGTATCCACAAGAGAAAAAAGGTTACAAAATGATGAAAGAAGAAGAAACCATGAGTTAGAAGAAAATGTACTCCTGAAACTTTATAAACTGAAAATTCTCCAATTGCTAAAAAAACTGTTAATAGTTCAAAAAAAAAAAAACTGTTAATAGATGGGTTTAAATCTTATTATCTCTGATTCATGGTATTACGACGAGATATGTTTTTGAATGGATTGAACTTATATCTTAGATTATGGTTCTAATTACATTAGATTAAAAAAACACATGTGCGTAGCACGAGTACCCACCTAGTTAACTTAAATGTCGACGAAGATATTGAGAATGCAAAGATGTCGACGAAGCCTTTCAGCTCTACACGCTAAGTTAGATGGCCTTCTTTAGGCTATGTCTTGTCTTAAGAAGACAATTCCTCTCGGTCAGGATAAAGACATACTGCTTGACTTTGATTACGATGAAAGATAATCTTTCAAATTCGCCTGCTTTTTTCGCGGATTTGGATTATTTTACTATTCTTCGGACTAAATTTTCAGATTTCTCCTTAGTTTTCATTCCTAGATCTTCTAATGTTCGTGCCGATACTCTTGCTAAAGGGGCACGAGCACAATGTTCTCTTTTTTCCCATGTTAGCTATGTAAGATCAGTTTGGTTTAGCACTGTTGCAAACCTTTTTCCGTCGGTTTAACTAATGTATGGTGTCTTTGATGTTAAAAAAAAAAAAAAAAAACTTAAGTTAGTGTAAAATTTTATGAAAAAACTTCTAAACAAAAATTTTCTTAGTAAAGGACAAATTTGGTAGCTTTAAAGATATAATCATATAATCACTATCATAAAAAACATAAAAAAAAAGTAAAAAAAAAAGTGGTCCTAAAAACCGTAAAAACATTTGGTGGTATGAGGTAGTGGTCTTTTGAACCACTAAAAAAATTGCATTTTTTTTAAAAGCAGCTACATTAATTTGATGTTTGATCTGAAATATTCTGATTACCAAATTTTAAGGAGATGGAAAATAAATAAATTAACAATAATTATGCTAGGTGACACTCTTCCACAAAAGTAATTGAAATATCACCCCGTGAATTTTATATCAACCCCGTGATGCCTATAAAAGTAAATTGTAAAAGTTAAAAGAGAAGAAAAGTTGTTATGTGGTAAATGAACAAATGAATATGGGACCCAAGTGAACATGAATGTCGTGAAGACTGGGTGTGAAAATGTGGTGCTGATTTGTTGAGCTGAACAAGAAAAATGGGGACGGACACGTGAGTTGTTGGGTCTCTTCTTTGTCTTTTATTTTCAGTGGGCCCCTGTAAAGCCTTGAGCCCTTTCATTTCTTATCGTAACTATCCACGTGGCATCTCCCCTGCCTTTTGTCTTCTTCTCTCGTTCACATGTGATTCTCTTCCCATTTCCACATTTATAATCCCTACCCTTCCACATGCTTTGTTATTTTGTTTCCATCACAAAATTATTCAATTAAAAATATACTTACATTACATTGTTATAAATAAAATTTAAAATAAGTCAGTTATTTCTAGTATCACTTTTAATGTTTTCAGGTAATTCTCCTATTTTTATAATTCAAAACATTTTCTGAATTTTTTTAAAAATAGCTCACTTATATATTTTGGCATGTTTATCTAACTAAAATAGACAAAAAAATCATTAATATAGTGAAACCAGTTTAGACGTTCAAAATAGAAAAAGTGAAACCAGTTCTTTTAATATTCATGGTTTCTTGTAAAAACCCTTTCTAACTTTAATTGTTTTTGCTATTGGTTCATTTGATTGTTATGTTGGTACATAATTTATCTAACATACCACTAACATTGTTTAGGGCTGTTGATCAAAAACGAATTTAAGTTAGTGACACACTTATTTGGTGTTTTTATCTCGTGATCATTCTCAGTTTGGATGTTGAATAATTTCCAATAAAGATTAGTGGACATAATTTCCACTCATTTGAATAATTACTTTAATATATGTATGTGCATGTATGAAAGTTACTCGACATAATAACAACAGTATATTACTTGCATTGTTGCACATTAACTATAAACCATTAATCCCCTCCTTACAACAATAATTAAAAAGTAAAAACCTATTTTTCATTGAATAAAGATAAACGCGAGCATATCAAATTGCTTAATGTAGTTTTGAATGTTTGATTTTCTATTTGGTCGGTTTGTTTAAATATATTGAACGAGTCAACCATTTGCAGAAAAAAAAGGATTTTAAGGCGACCATGCCGTCCAAAAACCAAAGAAATTTTGTTTGCCGAAGTTTTAACCACATGATAATAGTTTTATTGCTTGCACTATTTACTACCGAAAAAAATACAATTTCAATGGAGAGTATCCGTCATTTATTTAAAAAATTGACGGATGGTATAAAATCGTAATTATGCCGGTTCGTTTATTGTTTGTATTTAAAAAATAACATGGTTTTTACACATGTTTTTTAAAATCTCATATCATTTTATCCGATAACTCGTTATTTAACATAATAAAATATAGATTATATATTTCGTTTAATTTATGCTGAATAAATACATGATTTTAATTCCAGTTGTTAATTACCGCAGTGTTTTTTTTTACCTACTTAATTTAGCATTAGGTTATCTACCAAATAAAGTTTATTAATGAATTATTATTAATTTTTTCCACCAATTTAAATCAACATCGTTTATTCAATGAGCAATAATGGCATTTAATTTACACTATTCGCAGCGCCATAACCACCACAATCATTTGGAGCCTTTCGTTCCATAGGAACAAATAATATGCGAAACTAAATACTATATATGCCAAGTCTACGTACTCCTGCTTTTATACTGACCCTATAAAACTACCAAACCATCCATGATCCATGGAAGAAACACAATGGTAGATGTAGATCATCAACACCATGACATGAACAATAATGTCATGTATATGTATATGAACGTGACACGTGTGTCTCCATTTGGTTACGGCGCACCATATATCAAAGTCATGTTAATTTGTCAATGAAGCCAATTAGCTCATCAAAAGCTGGACCACGATCCTTTTCTTTCCTTTTTAAAAATTCTTTTTCCATTTAGAAAGTTCGAGAAGCGATCTTGTTTTGGCTTCCACATTTTTTGTTTTTTCTTTATGATTTATATATTTAGCTGTTTACAGCAGGGAGTTTTCAAACAAAAGCTAGGAGGATTGGTTACCCATTTAAATAATTAGTTTCTATAGAATATAGAGTATATGTATTAGCAAAAAGGAGGAGATTTTATAATTTGATAAATCAATTATTTTAGTAGATGTTATGGATTTGACATTTATATTAATCAAACTTATTTTCTACAACCAATTTGGAAGGGTTGCTTCGCTTTATATGTTTGCTTAGCAAACACATCAACTAATCCATGTTATTTTGAGAAATCTTGTCATCAATCACAATATCTAGCTAACATTAATTTCAATATCTATATTCTCTTTCTTTTCTTTTGAAAACATATACACTCAACTTACATATTGTTCTAAAATGAAAATAGTAATCATAAATCAATCACTAAACTAATTAAAATTACGCTACACTAATAAAAATTGAATCAAACATCTGGCTATGAAGATGAACACGAATATGAATGTCTAATACATTATACAAGAGAAGCCATTTAATGAGGTAAAAACAAAATTTCGTCGTGAATTAGGTAATTAGTTTTAGGGTTGTTTACATCAATTAGCGACGGAAATTAATGATTTTGTCTTGCTTTCGTAACCGACCTTAATAGTCATTCCATTGATTTGCTTCACCTCACTAACATTTTGTCTCTTTTTTTCTTTTCTTGATAAACAATATCAAGCTAAAGAAGGTTGAAAAATCATTACTTTTTATATTTGTCAATATCTACAACAAATAAATAAAACTAAAAAATGTTGGTGTGGAATCTAAAGTTACTTGTCGTATTAAAAAAATATTTTTAAGTCGTAGGGAAATGTAAAACTGACGTGGCGCATCTCGAGGCCAACAACTTATTGGCAGGCCAAAGGTGAATTGTTTATAAATAGATTTGTAATCATTAAATTTATCTAATAGCTTAACCTCTGATCACCTACACAGTTCTCTAAATTAAATAGATATTAATATTATGATGAGTACAATAATCTTTCAAGTAAAATAATTGCAGCAACCTAACGAGTTTGGATCAACGACTTATTGTTGCGGCCGCGAGAAGTTAGATATGAAAATTGAAATTGTATGCATATATAATATAAAATTATAAATTACAAGGACTAGCTTATGCACTATAATATACACAAGCATTATTTTACGTGTATAGACCAATATATATAACAAGCAATCTACATTGTACATTTGTACACATTTCTTTTTTGCATGGGCCCATAGTCTGCATACATTAGTTTTACATCTGTGTTGATGGAAACTGGTAAAAGATTTCCATCAAAAATTTGGTTGTGTTTTTCTATGGGTGGTGGTATAATATCGTGAGCTTTGTTTGCATATAAACTGGATTTATATTTTTTTTCTGTGTGTGTAAAGGAGAGTTGGATGATACACATGGTAGGATGAATTTACATTCTAATAAAAAAATCTTTTAAAATGTATCATATAAATTCTTACATGCTAAAAGATTACGTGTTCGATTTGTTGTACTTATTTTGACTTGCTGTAGTAATGACGGCATATTTAAAGTTAGGAAATTCATAACAGAGATTAAAAAAAAACTATATCTTTGTTGTGAAAATTTACAGTCTCTTAGAACTAAAAACGTGGGGTTTAAAGGGTTTATCCATTAGGTATTTAATTTATAGATCAAAGTCAAAAAACGAGTAACGAAAGTAGATATGGTGTTCTTAATTTTACGTACTGCATGTAAACGTTTTAAGTGATAATATTTGATATTTTACTGGCCGAAGAGAGATTAGTATTGATCCGTAGTCTATCTCTCTTATACGAAAAAAGAAAAAGAAATTTGTGGTCTTTTAGAACTCTATTTTATAGTATTAGTTAGAAGAAACATTTGATCAAACAATTCTTTTCCAAAACTTATACAGTACTCAAATTATGACATGACCCCAACATTGATGCGATCGACTATACAAAATGTTTAGTTTTCCGTTACCAAAGATGTAACCTATATCGTTGCTATTAGGCCTCGACAAAATATAGGTAACCAAAAAAGTGAACTGCACACCGATCAGAGAAAAGAAATACCAAATCTATTGGAAATTGATAAAATATCTAAAACATCTTAAACTCCTATACATAAAGAATCCGAACTGAACTGTTGCTCAATCGAAAATCGAATGAACCACTCTAAATATTTAGAATACAATTATATATTAAAAAACTTAGTTATATTTAAACTTGATATCACCTTAATATTCAAAATAACAACTATAAACCCGAAATATCATTTATTTTAGACTGAAATACTTGAAGTAATAAAAAATCCTTAGTTATATTTGTAAAGATATGTAACCAAGTTTCATTAAAATATAACTAATATTTTAGTTTTTTTTAATGGTTATTTTGAGTATTTTATGATGTTTCGAATGATTTGGATAAAATTTAACGGAATCGAACGTGATTTTTGTTGTTGTTTTAGGTTGGTTATCGAATCGATTGGAACCGACCCGAACTTGGGAGGAATCAAATTGAATCTGACCCGAAGATTTTTAAAAATATATGAATAGGACCTAATCCCTAATATTGAAGCACCCGAAGTCTGAACCGAATAACCTAAGATCTAGATTAAGGTCTTGATTGCTACAACTTATATTAAAGCAGTAGCATAAACCAGCATAAGCATCAACATTAGTTGTTTATAAACACATGCAATTTATTAAATTATGTGATTGGTAAAAATATAAGCATTTGGATACAAAATTACCATAATGACATAAGATAATAATTTAAAACTTAATTAAGTAAGGGTATTATTGTAATTCTTAATTTATAATGTTAATGCTAAGTCAAATGCTCTAACCTTGAATATTAGCAAAATAAGCATTTAGAACTCCAAATGCTTTGTTTAATACTATAAATAAAAATAATTGATTATATATAACAAAGCATTAAGCTCACCCAAATGCTTTACCAATTAAAGGCTGAGTTGCTACTATAAAACCGGTCATAAAAAATAAGAAAATAAACAACCGATTTGTATTCTTATTAGTGAACAATACGGTAAAAAGCAGTGATTAATAAGGTTTACTAAAAGGTTGCATCGTGTAATTTCATTTTTTCAATGTTATAATTGTTATCACATTAGTAATCAAATTACGTATACAGCACTGGCTAATATATAAATTTTAATGATGGCTAAAAAAGCGGTGGGCATAATTCGCCAAAAGGTGCTCATTCGATGATCTAGATTCTAGGCGCACATGGTGGGCCCCGATTCTCAGGCCCCACTTCGACTTCCCTCTTTATTTATTTAATTATTTATATACACAATCACGATGAATAATGACCATCATAATCAATCACCATACATACATACATACAATCATACATTGAGTAGTGACCACATGATTAGAAACAGACAAAAATAATTGCCGCCAGTTGTATAGCTTTATAAGCACCTCTTCATCTTCTTCCTCTCTTCACTTTCTTCTCCTCCTTTCTCCACAAAAAAAAAAAAAAAAAAATCCAAAAATTCAACAATGTCCAACTCCTCCTCAAATCTTCTTTCTTGTTCTTCCTCCTACGAGGCAGACATTGATTCATCCGATTACGAGATCTCCAGCTTCTCCTCCTCCTCCAGCTCTTGCTCGTACAGCGACGAATCTGATGGAGAGATCTACAATGGCGTATTCGGTGATTCGAAGAAGACGACGAAGAAATTGGAGAAGAAGAAGAGTAATGTGTTGTTGGAAGGTTACGTTGTTGACGATTTGAAGAGAACCAAGAGTTTAACGGACGATGATCTCGAGGAGCTTAAAGGTTGTGTAGATCTAGGGTTTGGGTTTAATTACGAAGAGATCCCTGAGCTTTGTAATACTTTACCTGCTTTAGAGCTTTGTTACTCGATGAGTCAGAAGTTTATGGATCAAGATCAACATCATCATTCTTCGCCGGAGAAGAAATCATCGCCGGTGGTTGAATCTCCGATTAGTCCGATTGCTAACTGGAAGATTTCTAGTCCTGGTAAGCTCAATTTTCGAAATTTTCAACATATTTTTAGATTTGTTACAGATTTTCTGATGATAATTTGTGGAAACAGGCGATAATCCTGATGATGTTAAAGCGAGATTGAAATTCTGGGCACAAGCTGTGGCTTGCACTGTGAGATTATGCAGCTGAGAAGAACAAATTTGGGATTTGATTCATCCAAAAGTTGAGGAAATGGGGAGAAGATAAAGAGACGATGAAGAAACATAATTGGCAGGAGTGAAATCTCTTAATTCTGTTTCTGTTCAGTTTAAGAGATTGACCTGCTTGAAAAAATCCCCCATTGTTGTAGAGCTTTTTTGCTCACGCTGTAAAGATTTTGCTAGGAAATTGTTGTAATCGATTATATAATAAGAGGAAATAAATCAAAAATTCATTCTTCTGTGATCTTGATTATATTAAGAACATATTGTTACAAGAAAATGAAATTTTACACTTAATAGAATCAGATTCAAGACAAGCTGTCTTCTTTTTCATCAAGTGGCTCTCCTCATTCTCATTCTCAGACATGTTTGATGCTCTTGCTCATCTGTTTTGTACCAAAACGGTCCACATTATATTCGATTCTTGTCTGCAGAAGCATTCCCTAAAGAAATCATTGGTTGTCTTTGGCCTTTCAAAAGTGGTAATACCATTTTCACAAGATTCTGTTGCTTCTATGTTTCACCAATGAGTTGTTACAAACCTAACTGGTCCTAAGAGTTTGGCAATAGTTGCATTCCAAAGTTCTAATTATAGATTCACATGATTCAAAAGAGAGCACTTTATCTAGTCTCTATTACTTTTCACAACCTATGTATTAGTTTCTTGTCTTAATCCAGGTAAAGGAAAATGATATTATCTTTAATAAAGATAAATGATATCTTTGAGGGCTAGCTCAAAAACTCACCTTTTAACTTTTATGTTCAAGCAGATGCCAATAGCTTCTCTATGTCTTTCTGCAAAAGATGAACGAGAAAACTACTCTTTGTAGTTTCCATGTGTTAAACCAATGCCCCATTCAACACAACTTTCACAAGCAAGATTATAGATTAAGACACATTATATGCAATTAGAGACCATTGGATACTTAATAATTATACAACTTAGAAGCTACATTCACTATAAGAAGCACTTTTCCAGTGAACTGACTCAAACTCACATCATAACCTTCAATGTCCTGCATTTTCAATATCAAATATTTGAACATAAACCCCATAGATTTCTTAAAAGATAATAAGTTCATTCCTGAAAAACACAAAACAAAAGCTAATTTCCTCACCTACACTACCTTGTTAGTTTTGTCGTAGTTCCCGAAGGTCACCGTTTTGTGGCTTTTCGATGGCCGATACAAATCCGTGCGGATTTGTTTTGGAAACGAACGACCATCACGGAAACCACCATGGAATCAATACATGGCGGAGGAACCAAATACTATCAAGACGAGAATCATAAGATGCTACATACAATTTCAACAATCATGGATATAAGCTACAACCAAAGTAAAAATTATCTCGTTTTGCAGAAGAATTCTGAACATATAGATGGTCTTGCGGTGTAACGGATGGATCGCAAATTTTGATTTTCGAAGCATAAAAGGTTTTTTAATCAGTAAAAAGAATATCTTTCCTAAGCTAGAAAGTCACACAAGATTGACGAATAAAACAAGGGTAACTAAGCATATGATCAACAAAGCAGAGCCTAAATTTTTTTGCGTATAGTTACCAAAATTATTTGATTGTGATGTAATCTCATGTTGAATACTGTAGTTTCTTATTCATATCAATAAAGTTATGATTAGATGAAAAAAGATTGTTTAATTAGTTATTACAAAATTGTGTCATAGATTACTACAAGGCGATTCCAACCGATTCGATTGGATCTGTTATCTTTAAAAATGAGTCGATATTTGTGTCGAAAAGATAAATTTTATACAATGTACTAATCACTCATGAAGTCTTGCATTTTCTGAAATCATCAAAAGTAACGAAGGGGTAGTAAAGACCAACAAGAGCAAAGCTTATGAATCGACTCGAATGGAGACTCAAAAAATATTTGCCAGAGCAATTTGGTTTTCGCCGGAAATGGAGAGAACACATTATGTAGTGTTGATGTGGCGGTGTTTTTCAAGTTTAAAGTTATAAACACCTCAATGTTCGTCCAAGTAAAAGCAATACTCGTTGTAAAAGTTGAGGGATAGAACCCAAACAAACGTGAAAATTTATCGAAAGATTTGAAAACCGAATATAAATCGGATGCGAAAGTAAAAGGGATTTGTTTATTGTTTCGAGTTTTGGTTGTAGTAAATTCTACTTAGATTTATAAACTAAAATCAATATTTAAAGGTAAGGGTTTCATGGGATGAGATATCGGTTAGGAGAGATCCTAAGTAACTAACTAAGACTAGGGTTTTAAGTTCTTGTTTATGGGTTTGTTTTACAAGTGAATTTATTCGATTAACCCGATGGTGTCTCGGTGAGAATCAATTCGCTAGTTACTTGCTCTAACAACGGGCCCATTGAGAGAGACAAACAACTAACGACCTTAAGGGATACAAACGCCATTACTATTCTTAATGTAGCGGTTTGATTCTAATCTCGATGGTAGACTCAACAATTGTTTAGAGTACAACCACCTCTCTAGATTACTCTATAACATGTTAAGCCATTTGAAAGGAGCCTAGCGCAATCTTAGGCGTTAATTATGCAAAGGTTTCCACAAGTCATCCTTAAAGTCTAGTTGAAACTATCCTAATAGGGTAGAGAAAGCCTCTCTATTAACTACTTACACAACTCTTCAAACACATAAATTATGTATGAGAGTGTAGGGACAAGATTGAGTGATAGAAGATGTCACTAACTTCATCTCAATCTATCCCTAAGAACCCATAGTTAAGAGAACTAAACCTAATTAATCTCTTAATTAACCAATTAATTAACATTACTGACTAATCACTCCTCTGACCTATCTCTCATACTTAACCCACAAATATATTACTTACACATGGTGAGAGGAAATAAAAATAAAAGATATGAAAAATGCCTTTAAAATAAATAAGAAAGGGAATATAAGATAAAATACTATTTATACCTAATAAAACAAATATTAAAGTAGTTTCCCTTTACGGAACAAAAGACGACTAAAAACTACAATAGAAAAGTGTCAAATCAAGGTCTATGTCTCCTTAGGTCGAGCATGTTGTATTTATAGGGGGTCAAAGTCGGTCAGGGGCATTTTGGTCTTTTCTCGCTTGTGCCATTTCCATATCGATCGATATGGGCGGTTGATACAATGCTTCCCATATTGATCGATTTGTAATCGATATGGACGTCTTGAAATTTTTCCTTAGTTATTGTTCTTGTCTTGGCTTTCTCTCATAGCTCCTTTGTCCTCTTTGATTACCTGAAAAAGTCCTAATATGTACAAGAAACATGCTAATGAAGACTTCTAGAACTCTTAGGATGCAATGCATGGAAAACTATTCCTAAATGCATAAAGAGTGAAATAGAGTTGGGTCTATTGATGTAAAATGTGCATAAATTAGGTGCTAAATCTATCAATTTTCCGTCTCATCAAGTGTATCACATACATAGATTATTCGTTTCTCATATATGGAACCGCACAAGGAATAGTCATTCCACAAAGAGGGATTTGTCAAGGAGACCCGTTTTCACCATTCCTATTCATCCTATGCAGCCAAGTATCAACTAGATTATGTAAAGACATGCAGAAAAACTGAGACTTTTCCTGAATCAAAGTCGCAAAAATGAGTATAAGAGTGAATCACTTGCTTTTTGCAGATGAATTCTTGGAAAAGCATAACATAAAAGTTGTGAAAATCTTAGGAATATGCTGATTGAATACATGACTGCCTTAGGGGAGATGATAAATAAAACCAAACTGTCAATATGTTCTCATTTAAGACGAATGTAGAAACTCGAGACATAGTGAAAGAAAGCCTTGAAGTAGAAAAAGATGGTGGAAATGGAAAATACATGGGTTCTCCTACTCGTCGACGTACTTCGCTAGCAAGAGTGAGGATAATTTACCGTCGCTTTCTTAAGAAAATTATATGAAAGAGAAAATATATTCATTTCTCGGTCAGCTAGCTATTTTAGAATCTAAGGACCAGTTAATAACCATTTTTATTTTACCAAAAATTGAAATCATTACGTGTTGCAAAGATTTATTTGGTGTATATACAAAAACTAAAGAAAGTTGTGGATTAAAGACCAAATAGATCTTTGCAATCAACAATTAAAAAATCATCTCTAAAATTATTAATTGTCGTCCTCAACCAGTCTTTACATTTTGGATAATGGTACGATTATTATGACTTATGAGGTTATGCAATTTCTCAAGCAATCGAAAGGTCCAAAGTATTTTTCAATGGCCGTCAAAATCAACACCGGTAAAGGACTCGATTGGATTGAATGATTGTTCATGAAAACGGTTCTCAAAAGATTCGGTATAAGATGGCTTGGGAAAATGTGTAAAAATAAGTCAGAGGGGGCATCTATTTTGAGACGATTTATGAGCTTAATCCAGCCTTATTAGTAAAGAAATTTTGAAGGATACTAAAGTTTTCAGATCCAATTTTCAGAAAGATTTTTAAAGTTAGATACTATATGAAATCCACTCTGATTAGAAATTCAGCACCATACTCGGAGCATTATCTAGACTAGGACTTTGGTTAAAAGTAGAATGATTAATCGCAGCGAGTGGTCTTATAACATGTTACGAGAGCATGTGTGCTTGCTAAGTTAGGGTGATGATGACACTTGTACAATCTCTGAAGTTATATACATTTTTTGTTTGTTCAAACACTAGTTTATGCTTGATAAGATTTGTTGGAGATGGGTTCGCATCCCCTTCAATGGGCTCGGCCCAAACCTTTTTTGTGGCCCATTTACGAAGAAACCCAACCTGAAATGGTCGACTCCCACTGGTTTCAGCACGATGCCCGAGGAACCCACGTCACTGCATATCTTTCCGAAAGCGAGAGCATGCCACGAAAGCCTACTACCTAGATCGGACACGTCGAAGCAAGATGAGACCATCAGATGTTCGACACGTCAAATGATAGCCGAGCACGCGAAAGCTATCCAATCCTCTGCCATGAACAGTTCGACTGCAGACGTCATGATGACCTAATTACTAACTAATCGACCTACTTAGTTTGGCGGATGAAGAAAGGAAATGATGACTCTCGAAATACGCGCTCACCTGCTACGAGCTCTCCATCTGTGAATCTTTCCCTATATATAGAAGAAAAAAATTCATTAAGCAAGACACACATAATCCGCACTAAGACTTCGGATAAGAGTGGGGAGATATAACTTAGATCGTATTTAACATTTCTCTTCCGACCTCTGTCGTTAAGTATTAGGTTCCGATCTCAGTCCATATTCGATCTTTTAACACGAACTCTATTCCCGAAGTAATAATATACGTACTATTCAGTATCCTCAATTTATTCACGAACTGTTCATTCTGAACCCAAAAGTTTAGCTTATCGTAAGACCTTTGACCCGATCTCCGAACTCATTATCCTGCACTGAAATTTTTTGGTTCAACAAGATTGAATTTTAATGACTCTCACATGTACTGGTTTAATGGTTTATTCGGTGAGATTGACGCAAAAACGTCAGTCTCCAAGAAATCTCTTGTGGTTGTGGGCTTGATACCATGTATAATGACTTGTTTGGCAGACACATGATAAAAGAAATTTACTTTCAACATTTCAATATATAATATAGAATGAATAGAACTGCATAATAAGTTAACTGATGAAACATATAATTAATATGTTCAATCAACAACCAAGAAATAAGTTATATAATTCACACAAAATTTCTATTCATTATAAGATAATTATTATTAGTTAAAATGCATATTCATACTTAGTAAACTGGGTGATATGTCCACACCCAGTGCATACAAGAGTTATTTTATGAATAAGTTTATAGAAATTTTTTATAATCAAAATTAAGAGTAAAAAATATATAGCCACCACACAAGTTATATCCATGATGACAAGAATTAACAACACGTTTCCGCAACGCAACAGCAAGAATATAACGGACACTAAACATGTAATGGATCTCAAAGCAAACAAAAACATATAAACAAGAAAAACAACAATAAAACACAGATAAACACTATACCATCATAGTGAGCTGCATAAGTTGTGGCCTCGACGAATTTGATAGGTCGTTATAAACACATAGAGAGATATCAGAATCACAACACTTAAAAAGATAGAAGGTAAGCATGTTTTCAGGTGCTCAAGTTTTTTGCAAAGCAGGAAAATAAGCAAAGATTTATGATTTTATTTGTGAGAGCAGTCTATATATATAAGATTATGTATATTGATGAACATTTGACGGAAATGGGATTTCGGCCTAGTCGTTAATAAGCAGAGCCCTATTCGATCAACTATATTTATAAATTCAATTTTAACCCATTAGATACTTAATTGATAAGTAGCTCGTAATAAGTGCAGATATCGAACCCAAAGAAGGCGGGAAAATTGCTAGTTTCTAGTACTCATTAGTTTTTACGCAAGCTAAGATGTTTGTGGGTTTTTATGGTTTTAGATGCGAAAATGTGAACTAGAAGCTACACAAGTAAATTAAATAGAAAGAAAGCTAGAATATCAAAGACAAGTAAAGTTGCAAACAATTAAGAGATGTGTGGACCAAGGGATGAGTATTAAGGATTATGGAAGGTTAGGATTAGGCTTCTTAGGTCCTATTGACAGTCCTAGTTAACAAACAACCTAGTAATTAAAGATCAATGGAGACTAAATCAACCCACGTTAATGGAGAAGATTCATCTAGAACCCGTAGACCTAACGAGGCTCTCGCGAGCTAGATAGCAACGGTCCTAGTCATTTTAATCAATATTTAATCGAATACTAGAGGATTGTTGAGACTTTTCTGAGCCAAACAACATCTAGTTCATTTGAAAGTGGTCAAGACATTTCATCAAACACCTAGTATGCATAAAAGTACTAAGGTAGGTTTTAGGGGTTGTAACTTCCTAAATCCAAAATTCAATCCATTCAAATGATAGATATCCTCTTCAATGGTCTAGAACCTAGGAATCCTAACTCTAATCATCCCATCTCCAACGCATCCTTAATCCACAAGAGATCTACTCACACATGGTGTGTGGAGAACAAAACAAAGTAAGTGAATATAAAGACATAATTGAAAAGCAAGAATCAAATACAAACTAGCTACTCAAAATCATAAAGAGGATTCAAAGATCCATCCTTCAAAAGATGAAGAACAAAAAAGAAAAAGGAGAGAACTTTGCAAAAAGCTCAAAAGGTGGCTCAAATGTCTAAGAGAGATTCATTAACCATTAGCATCTTCTTTCTTTTCTTCTTTGGGGCTTACCAGAGCCCAATATATATACTAAGTTCAAGAGGGTAGAAGGGTAATTCAAGCTTTTGGGGGTCGGTTTGGGGGCGTGTCGCCGGCACGGCTTGTTCCATGGGCGGCATGGTTTGCTTCCTCTTGTTGAACCAATTTTGGATCATTTGTGCCATCTTGGGGCTTGTCTGTGCCGTCGGCACGGCTTGGATGCTTGTTGGGGTCATCCTTCCTTCGTTTCCTTCGTGCCGTCGGCACAGACTTGTATTCGGTCAAATCTTAGCCTTTCTTCACCCAAGCTCCTTCCTAGCTGGTCTTTGATCATTTGGCTGGTTCAATTGTTCCAGTGCACTCATCTTCCACCTATATTGCCAAATGCTATGCACAAATGCAAGCACAATGTAGACATGCAAATCACGAGCTATCTAGGCCTAAATGCATGCAAATGAGTCACTAAATAGCCTAAATCTAAAAAAAGAAAAATAGAACAAAATCTATGGCCTAAATGAGTCAAAAATATATGCATGTAAATCTCGTTAACGGTTTTAGAGTTCTTAACGATTATAGGGTTTAAATTTATGGGCCATATTTTTTAATGATATAAAATAGTAATTAGGGTTTTGAACGATAGGATTACAACTGTTTTATTTTTAGGGTTTAGATTATGAGACCAATTTTTTTTATATATAGGATTTTAATTATGTGTGCGATTTTTTTAGAAAAATTAGATAATGATATGTTATGGTAATTATAATAGTTTCATGACGATGATATGAACATTTTTAGAGGTCAAAATACTTTTCATTTAATAAAATAATTATTTTAAATTACAGATTTTATAATTATAATTTAAGAAATATCCATTTTTTTCCCACTACTATATATGGTATGAGACAAATAAGTCAAAGAAATTGCAATTCAAAGAAGAACTTTGAAATTTTATTCAATTCAAAACAAAATAATAAATGTTCTTTAATGAGAAAGAAATCCACAAATAATGAAAATGAAGTTACACTTCTAGATATAAAATTTTTTCCATTATATATATCCACACCACAAAATATCAAATAAAAAAAAAAGCCAGCAATATTAGTTTTACTTTAAGTTTTATATTTGTTGAGCAAAAAATTCTAATAGAAATGGCACAAAAGATGTGTGTGATGATGATGTTGATGGTATTGGTAGTGATGGAATGTCATATAAAAGCATGCAACGGAATGGATTCCAGAGGAACAAAGAGCGACCGTGGCATCCAGTTTCCCACACCACCTTCACCTTATGCCTTAAAGTACGTATTGCATATTCCCAACTGTTAATCTACTTTAAAAATTATTTCTCTAGTTGATACTTATATGTATGTGTGATCTTAATTTATGATGATACAAAGGATAGAAGCAATATTGCAGAAACAAGGCAACTCCGGTGCATGCCCCGAAAATTGTCTCTTTTTATATCCCAATGACCCAGTTTCTTTGGAACGTTGTTTAAAGAATTGTCCTCCTTCTACTACTTTTTAGTTCAATACTCATTTATGTTATTGTCCATGTTTTGGTACAATAAGATGTTGATGTATTAAGAGTGTTTTCAACACACTCCGGTCTAGAAGACTAATAAGAAATTAATTATGAGAAATTCGATAATAAAGTCTTAACTTTTACGAATCGTAAAAAAATCACGAAATTTCGGATTGACCAAGAAAAATTTGAATTTTATTTGACTCTCCAATTAAATACCAATATTTTCGTTGACTTGCCGAAATAAATACGCCGTTAAAAAGCTTCACAGAATAAAAAATGACGTTAGATGTGCTCGTAAAACGATGTCGATTTTGACATGAGACAAAACCACGTCGTTTTACATGTTTTTGAAAATTTAAAATATGTAGTTCTCTAGACTCGAACTTGGGTCCGAACAAAAAGGTCTCTTACCACTAGGATTCTAGCACTTTCAATTTCTTATATTGGGTATTGATTAAATATCCTAAAAATCTCTTTAAACTTTAAAAATTCTAAAACAATTGAAAAATTACAAGAAAAATTCTGAAAAATTAATATTAAAATTAACCGTAAAATTGAATTTCGGAAAAATCAATACTAAAAAGAAATTTCAAAAAAATTAGATAAAAATTCAAAAAATGATTGAATTGAAATTACACTCGTAAATTTAAAAATTAAAATTACACTTATAAGTAATTGAAGATTATAATGTAGTGTCAATAATCAAAGAAGTCCAAGACAATACAAAATACTAGTCTTTGTTTATATAATCTTCAATAATCATGTAATATTATCATGAATTACAAAATGGTAAAGAATAAGTTTCAAAATATTTTGTAAAAAAAATTCTACTTAAGTTGTATGATTAGGTTTTTTATAAATTTTTATTTTATGTGTGTACAATAGATAAAATATGGGTTTTTAATTGTTTTTTACTTTTGAATTTTAATTATTTTTTTTATGTGGAGACAAATAATTTTAATTTTAACATGTTCATTTGGGTACAATTTATTTTAATTTTAATTATGCGGGTACAATTAATTTAAATTTTTAGTATTTTTTAGGTTTTTTGGAAATTCTATCTATTTTTTTATTTTTACTAAAAATAAAAAATTTCATGTAATATCAATATTAGTTTTCCGAATTTTTCTTGTAATTTAGCAATTTTTTAGAATTTTGAAAATTTAAAAAGATTTTTTGGATATTTAATGATTTTTTGGATATTTAATCAACACCCAATATAAAAAAGTTAGTTGGAATAATACTTAAAAGTGTTAGTAGCCCAATGATAGGAAACCTTTTGTTCGGACTGAAGTTCTAGTTTAGGGATCTACATGTTTAAAATTTTCAAAAACGTGTACAACGGCGTAGTTTTGTCTCATCTCAAAACAGCGTCGTTTTACTTAACGACCACATCAAATGTCGTTATTTATTCCGTTAAGTTTTTTTAACGACGTGCTTAACTTGGCAATTCAACGAAAATTTTAGTATTTAATTTTTTTGTTTTTTTAAGTTTTTCAAAAGAATATTGATATTTAATTAAAAAGTCAAATAAAGTTCAGGATTTTTTTGGTCAGTTCGAAAGATCGTGTCTTTTTTGGCGATTCATGAAAAGTTAAGGCTCTTTTTAGCCGAATGTTTGTGGTCTTTTATAGTTGAGTGAATGGAAAATAAAATTCCTATGAATTATCAAATTATAATCACAAAATAAAATTACATTTTGGGACAATTAATTAAGTAATAATACTTTATTGCAAAATTTTGTTGCAAATTTTGTAGTCTATAGTTGCTGAATTTTAGAGTGGCAATGTGATAATTTTTTTTTTTTTTTCTTGGAATGAATGTAAAATTTATTCAAACACAAAAAAAAAGTAAAACAAAAAGGTAAAAGAAAAACGTTTTTACAATAGTATGTTAAGATGGCCGTGCGTTTCCTCTTGGTTTTGGCACATACACATGACTTAATATCCAAGTCTCACTTTCTCATAGGATATCTCGTAGATAAGCGATCCAAAATTGCTAACCATAATTATTAAGTTATATGATTTTTGTTTGTTTTACTAATTTTCTTATAGATTAGTAATTTCGATTGGCTTTTAAATTTTTATCTTTTTAAAAAAATTTGTGTAATCAACTTCGTTATTATAGCGTTATCTTTATTGCTCTTAAACTTATCTTCATTTTTACTGTTATGAAAACTTCTTATTGGCTATTCGAACAGTGTATTGCATTATTATAGTCTTCTGAGATTCAAGTTAGGAATAGTTAGACGATGAGATCTAAAGTTCAAAAGTTGGCGAGGCTGTGACTGTACACCGTTAACCATTTATATAAATATATTTAGTTCTATTTAACCATAATTGCCTCTGATTAAACAAATAGATACTTTACTCTCATCTCAAACAGACAACGTTTTGAAAATTTAAACACTTGTTGCTAACACCAAAATGGTTTTGGCACAAGTCTCTTCAAACTCTCTCTTATAGAATGTGAGTTGGGTTGGAGTCCCAAAACATGTAACAAGAAGAATTAAAGTTCATTAGGGTTTTGGTTTGCTTAGATAAATCTCTAATTAACATTGAGAAATAAATATTTAGTTTTGTAAGAATCTCTATTAAGCTGGAGCTATAGCGTTGTCAAAATAGGATTTTAAAACACCAATCACATAGCTCTACATAAATATGTAATTTTTCTATATAATTATCTAGTTTTTTTTTTTTTTTTTTCTAATTGATTTCCTTTTTCTCTAAATTAAAATTTAATGTTGAGTTGAAGATATACTACACTACCTTAATTTTTGCTCACAAATGTAAAGATTTTGCTAGGAAATTGTTGTAATCGACTTTTGTGATCTTGATTATGACAAAAGATTGGATCAAGAACAGATTGTTACAAGAAAATGAAATTTCACACTTAATAGAATCAGATTCACAGATTCAAGACAAGCTGTTTTCTTTTTCATCAAGGTAAAGAATAAGAATAGAAAGTGGTTCTCCTTATTCTCATTCTCAGATATGTTTGATGCTCTTGCCCTTGTGTCCTGTACCAAATCGGTCCACATTATATTCCATTCTTGTCTGCATAAGCATTTCCTAAAGAAATTATTGGTTGTGTCTTTGGCCTTTCAAAAGTAGCAATACCATTTTCACAAGATTCAATTGCTTCTATGTTTCACCAATGAGTTGTTACAAACCTAACTGGTCCTAAGAGTTTGGCAACAGTTGCATTCCAAAGTTCTAATCATAGATTCAAGAGAGAGCACTTTATCTAGTCATTATTACTTTTAACAACCTATGTATTAGTTTCTTGTCTTAATCCAGGTAAAGGAAAATGATATTATCTTTAATAAAGATAAATGATATCTTTGAGGGCTAGCTCAAAAACTCACCTTTTAACTTTTATGTTCAAGCAGATGCCAATAGCTTCTCTATGTCTTTCTGCAAAAGATGAACGAGAAAACTACTCTTTGTAGTTTCCACGTGTTAGACCAAGATTATAGATTAAGACACATTATATGCAATTAGAGAGCATTGAATACTTAATAATTATACCACTTAGAAGCTACATTCACTATAAGAAGCACTTTTCCAGTGAACTGACTCAAACTCACATTACCTTCGATGTCCTGCATTTTCAATTAGAGACATTGAAACTTTTCAGTGTAAAGATGAACTTAATCCCCTTCCTTGAAAGATAATAAGTTCATTCCTGAAAAACACAAAACAAAAGCCAATTTCCTCATCTAAACCAAAATTACTATATAAGTAGTTGTTAAAATGAAGGCATTCTTCTAGATTCAGTATTCAACATTACCAATAAAACATCAGCAATCAAGAAATTAACATCAATTCATTCCCTTTTATTTCATCTTAATTTAGAAACGAAACCAATTTCAATCGTTCAAAAGAGTTAACCACAAAATTATTCATCATTCTTGCTCAACCAGACAATATTGCCAACCTGAAATGTCCTGTGCTTTGGATCTACGAGCAAAATAGTGAAAACCAAAACCTAATAATCAAGAACCTGTCAAGAAAAAATCTTGCAAAAGGGAAGCTTCATCATCGTTAATGTAGACAAAACTCAGAGAAGCTGATTTGAGGTTTTAAAAGCCTATAAAACTGCAAAATATGAAAAGCTTAATATAAAAATTGTTAAGTGATACGGAAGACATTTCAATCTGAATCAACAGAGAGTCACATATTCACAAATCACATTGACCCCAAAATGCAAAATCGATAAAAGAGCTCTAAGGAAGGAACGAATCTTTTAATGAAACTCAAAAACATATCTATGCTTTTTTATTTTTATTCCAAACACATACAACCAACATATTCAATGTCACAACTCAAATCTCACGAACATCATACATAAAATCATCATCGAAACCTAGAAATATATATATATATCCATCCGATCCGAGATCTATTTTACAAAATTCAATTAGATTTATACCGCCTTGAAGGACTCAAGTTTCCTGTATGATTCAAACTGCTTGTCCCACACGACGGCCTCGTATTTTTCGCTCCCACCACCGCCACTCTTCGCCGCGATGGTCAGATCGTACATTTTGCCGGAGACCACTTTCTCTTTTCCCTGGACGACCTTCTCCAACATCAGATTCGTCTTCGACTGCTTGTTATACTCCGAGATTGCATACTTGGCGAT
This sequence comes from Euclidium syriacum, assembly GCA_900116095.1. Classification (NCBI taxonomy): domain Eukaryota; kingdom Viridiplantae; phylum Streptophyta; class Magnoliopsida; order Brassicales; family Brassicaceae; genus Euclidium; species Euclidium syriacum. Next base: position 2,841,112 of record FPAK01000012.1, on the reverse strand, counting down.
TTCCACCACGTACGGATCCGTTACATCCTTGATCGGCTTCCAGCCACCGAGAAGTCCGCCTTCCGCGACGGAGACGGTGATTACGAGGACTAGAGAGAGACAAATCAACGACTTCATCATTTTTCCTTTTATCTTCTTTTCGACTGGTTTTGGGTTTTTATAGGCTTAGATTTGGGTTGCCTTGAAATGTGGGCGGATACGCGGTGACGAGTCTATTGTCGTTTTACACCGTCAGATTTGACAACTGGACTCACCCACGTGGCACGATAGACAAACATGTTCAGAGTCAACGAGGGCTGTCCCGTCACGTGTACTGTACTCAAGACACTCAGTGGAGTTATGGGTGGGTGGAGCACCAAATGGGCCCAGTTATTGTTTGTTTGGGCCGACATTGTTAGGACTCGCGTCGGCAACTCAGTGATAATGACCCAATACGACGTCGTTTATGCGACCACAGGTTGATCAACTGCTCAGATTACCCTGCTCCTTTCTATTTATTGTAGACGCGACCACCGGTGATCACGGAATCAACGTGCGAGAGACAACACTTGCTACGTCGACGAACGGTTAATCGGAATAGAAAAGGGAGAGGGAGGAGACGGCTACGGCGGCTACGGCGGAGCTTGAGAGACTTCAAATTGAAAAAACCAATATCTTGCTAGGAAATTGTTGTAAATGGATTATATAATAAGAGGAAATTAAATAAATAAAGATTTATTTTTTTGTTGTCTTGAATATGAGGTTGGATCAAGAACACATTGTTACAAGAAAATGATATTTCACACATTTAATAGAATCAGATTCAGACAAGTTGTATTTTTTTTCCTTTCTCATTCTCAGATGTTTTGATGCTTTTGCTCTTGTGTCCTGCACCAAAACGGTCCACAATATATTCCATACTTGTCTCCATAAGCAATTCCTAGAGAAATTATTGTTTCTTGGCCTTTCGAAAAGTGGTAATACCAATTCCACAAGATTATGTTGCTTCTATGTTTCACTTTTCACCAATGAGGATGAGTTAATTAATTGCAATAACCTAACTGCTCCAAAGAGTTTTGGCAACAGTTGCAATCCAAAGTTCTAACTATAGTCTTTATCTCGTCTCTATTACTTTTCACAAACCAAGATAACAAATTTCGATCGTTCAAGAAAAATTAACCACAAAATATTTCATCATTCTTGCGCAACAAGACAATATTGTCAACCTGAATGTCACCTAATAATCAAGAACCTGTCAAGAAAAAATATTGCGAAAGGGATCCATACATGTTTCTTGTTTCACGATCCAAACTTTTTTCTCGAGTAGATAGAAAAGCTCGATTAGAGAAGATGAAACAAGAAGAGAAGGGAAATGGTAAAACGGTCTGGAACATTATATTATATCCATAAACGAATCATCAACTCCCACAACACAAGTTCTTGGGAATAGTATTTCACAATGTCTACTCTCTGTTAATATCCCAACGAAGATTCATCATCGTTAATGTAGACAAAACTCAAAGAAGCTGATTTGAGATTTGAAAAGCCCTTAAACTGAAAAATTTGAAAAGCCTGATCTAAAAGAGAGTCACATTTACACATCACATTGTCTCTAAAATGCAAAAATCGATAAAAGAGCTCCAAGGAAGAACAAGATCTCGCCACTTAATGAAACTCAATATGATTTATATTTCTATTCCAAACACATTACCAACAACAACAAATAATCAAAAATTTCACGAACATCATACGTAAAATCTCAAAATCGTCATCGATACCGAAATATATCTATCCGATACGAGATCGATTTTACAAAAAAAATTCAATTATACCGCCTTGAAGGACTCGAGTTTCCTGAATGATTCAAACGGTTTGTCCCACACGACGGCTTCGTAGTTCTGGCTCTTACCACCGCAACACATCGTCGCGATGGTCAGATCATACATTTTGCCGGAGACCACTTTCTCCTTTCCCTGGACGACCTTCTCAAAGACCAGATTCGTCTTCGACTGCTTGTTATACTCCGAGACTGCATACTTCGCGATTTCCACCACGTCCGGATCCGTTACATCCTTGATCGGCTTCCAGCCACCGCGAAGTCCGCCTTCGGCGACGGAGACGGTGATGACGAGGACTAGAGAGATACAAATTAACAACTTCATCATTTTTTCACTTATTTTCTTTTCGACTAGTTTCGTGTTTTTATAGGCTTAATAACTTATTTTCTTATACACTGTCATATTTGACAACTGGATTCACCCACGTGGCACGATATACGAAGAACAGTGTAGTGATGCGTTGGATGGGAAATGTTGTAATGGATTATACAATAAGAGGAAATTAAATTAAAAAGAATTCATTCTTTTGTGATCTTGATTATGATAAAGATTGGATCAAGAACATATTGTTACAAGAAAATGAAATTCACACTTATAGTAGAATCAAGAATCACAGATTCAGACAAGTTGTCTTCTTTTCCATTCTCATTCTCGGACATGTTTGATGCTTCTGATCTTGTGTTCTGCACCAAAACGGTACTCCACATTATATTCCCATTCTTGTCTTCATAAGAATTTCCTAGCGAAATTATAGTGGTTATACCAATTTCACAAGATTCTGTTGCTTTTATGTTTCACCTATGAGCTAGAAGGAGTTATTACGAGAACCTAACTGCTCCTATGAGTTTGGTAACAGTTACATTCCAAAGTTCTAACTATATATTCACATGACTCTAGAGAGAGCACTTTATCCAGTCTCTTTTACCACAACCTATGTATTAGTTTCTTGTCTTAATCCAGGGAATGGAAAATGAAATTATCTTTAATAAAGATTGATGATATCTTTGAGAGCTAGCTCAAAAACTTACCTTTTAGGTTTTATGTTCAAGCAGATGCCAATAGCTTCTCTATATCTTTCTGCGAAAAGAAGAACGAGAAAACTACACAGTAAGATTCTTTAACGGTTAACTAAATGAACGAGGAGGAAACTTTCTACTAACCTCGATTTCGAGAGGCGACGTAGTTGGAGCATATCGGTCTACGACATTTCCTTGTTTATCTACCAGAAACTTTGAAAAATTCCACTTAATAGAATCTCCAAACAATCCGCCTTTTTGTGTTTTCAAGAACTTGTAAAGAGGCGCAGTGTTCTCTCCATTCACTTCAATCTTGACATGAAAGAAAAAATTTAAGTAACAGTAACTACGAAGATATAGGTTCAAAAGTTTTAAGACCTTATCAAAGATGGGGAATTCGGCTTTGAACGTTGTGCAAACGGTTTCTTTAATCTCCTTGTTACTACCTGGCTCTTGACCGCCAAATTGGTTGCAAGGAAACGCTAAGATCTCAAGCCCTGCATCGTGTTTCCCTCACTATTTACAAATGTTGTATAAGTTATTAGCCTAATGAAAGCTACAGAGAGATTAAGAGACGCACCCTTAGTCTTGTACTTGGTATACAAAATGTTTAATTCTTTGTAGTTTCCATTTGTTAGACCACTGCACACATTCATCACAAATAAGATTACATATAGAGACAGTAAGACACAGTAAATGCAATTAGAGAGCAATCATACATACCACTTAGAAGCTACATTCACAATAAGAAGTACTTTTCCGGTGAACTGACTCAAACTCACATCATTTCTTTCGATATCCTGCATTTCAATTAGACATATTGATACTTTTAGTGTAACGATGGACTTAAACCCCATAAATTCCTTGAAAGATAATAAGTTCATTTCTGAAAAACACAAAACAAAAGCCAATTTCTTCATCTAAACCCCAATTACTATATAACTGGTTGTTAAAATGAAGGCATTCTTCTAGAAATCACGAAATTAAAATCATTCCCTTTGATTTTCTCTTAAAAAGCGCGTCATTATACAGAATTAGAAACCAAGACAACAAATTAGAAACGAAGGTAACCATGGTGCACCCAAAGAGTAATTCAATAAATTAGAATGATTATTCAGAATCAAGCACTAAAAATCGAGCGGAATCAACGAATAGGGGAAGCAATTAGCTTTTGAATTTTGTGGTTTAAGCATTGATTATACCTTAACGGAAATGTCGTAAATGGAGTTGGATAATTGTTCGGAAATGGCTGGAGAAGAAGGGTACTTGTAGAAATAGAAGGCGAATGCTAGAAGGAAGAAGATAATAGAGAGCACGGTGCTTGATTTAGCCATTGACACAAATTCTTGTTAGTCTTCTGATCTCCTGTACGATGAGCAACGACGAAACCAAAAGTTTCAGGCAGAACACAAAACAAGCTTGTTGACTAAACAGTCGCAGATTTGAAATTTTAATGGGCTTTTTTTAGATGGCCCAATCTACTTACACAATTTAAATTGTATGATTATATCCCATCTAATTTTTTGGTAAATGACAAAATTTAGAGGTGAATTTTAAAAATATTAATTAGTAGACTTCTAATTAGATAAATTACCCTGAAGCAAAATAAATATTTTTTTACTTCACTTAACTATTACGAGTTTTTTTTTTTTTTTTTTCATTTTCCCAATTCAAATTCTCATCACATTTAGAACTGGAATAAATAAGTTTACTTCATTATTAAAATCTAAACATCTATGAATAACGGATTAACGAGACAGTGGTATCACAAAATCGTCCAAACATGCTACATAGTAAAAAGGGAGAGCTTTATAAGTATCCCAAACCCCTCAAAAAACAAAGTGATGATAAACTAATGAGAAGCAGAAGCAACTTCCTCGGAGTTTTCTGATTCAGAATCATCTTCAGAGAAACTTGGTGGTTTAGGAATGAGACCTAATGTCTTGAACATGAGCTGGTCAGCATCAAAATCATTGTTCGGTGTTGTCAAAAGCTTCTCTCCAGTGAAAATAGAGTTTGCACCAGCAAGGAAACACAAAGCTTGCTCGGCCATTGAGAACCGAACTCTACCAGCAGATAATCTCACCATTGCTTTTGGCATTACAATACGCGCGGTTCCTATCATCCTTATCATCTCCCATATCTCAACCGGCTACAATAAACAACAACACAAATAGTTTTCAAAAAAGTCTTTTACCACTAAGGAATCTATAATGTGCATTTTCAGATTATGGAGATATATACCTTTTGATCTTCAAGAGGAGTGCCTTTGACTGCAAGCAGAGCATTAATGGGAACACTCTCAGGGTGAGAAGGAAGTGTTGCTAGTGTGTGTAATAAACCTACTCTGTCTTCCTCTGCCTCTCCAAGCCCAATGATTCCTCCTGTTTTATCAGTACACAAAGAAAACACTTCAGAATTTGTTGTTTCTATCTTTGAATCTATCTTCTGATCTTTGAATCTATCTTTAAATCTATCTTTGATTCTATCTTTGAATCTATCTTTGATTCTATCTTTGAATCTATCTTTGATTCTATCTTTGAATCTATCAAAACCAATTTTTGTTGTTGTTGTTGTTGTTGTTGTTGTTCATATTGAAGTTACCTGAACAGACGTTGATTCCAGCTTCACGAACATGGTCAAGAGTTTCAAGGCGATCATCATAACTTCTAGTAGTAATGACGTTTGGGTAATACTCTCTTGAAGTATCAAGGTTGTGGTTATAAGCAGTGAGACCAGCTTTCTTTAGCTCTAACGCTTGTTGCTTCTCAATCATGCCCAAAGTGCAGCAAACTTCCATTCCCATGCCTCTGTTAAAATAGTGAGAGTCCAGAAAACATAAGTATAAAGATGGTCCAATCAAGAAACCATATCCAACATCACAGATACAACAAGTTCCAACTTTGAAATAATCACTTGACACATATCACCCACAAAAGAGCAAAATCTACCTTATTTCTTTGATGTATTCAAGAATTTGGCTGAAGTTAGTTTTTCGTCCTACAGTATCTCGCCACGCAGCACCCATGCAAAAACGTGTGCTACCAGCTTCTTTTGCCTAGCAAACACATTGCATTCCCAAAATGCTTCATTAAAACAATCCCAAGATCCTACATTGACATTGCTAAGAAATATACATTCAGCAAATGAATCGACAAGGAAACTGGCTAACCTTCTTTGCTGCAACAATTACAGCGTCTTTGGACATGAGTCTTTGGGCCTTCACTCCAGTGCTATATCTCGACGACTGAGGACAATATGAACAGTCTTCACTGCACCCACCAGTCTTTATGGAGAGGAGAGTACATTGCTGTACTTCCCTGAAGTTATGCACATGTCTATGAACTTGAGCCTGAAACAAAAAGAGCCCACATATCATCATTATCAAATAAGAACAATAAAAATCTCAGGTTCCTGGAATTTAAGCAAAATGTTTCCTCCTATGCATTTCAAAGAGATTCAAGTTCAGCATAAAGTTCGCTACTCAGATAAATCTGTTCTGGGTTTAAAACTAGAATATTGAAAATCTCCTCCGATTTGCATTTCTACAGAAACCCAAACCCTTGTAATTCAAATTTGTGAACAAAAAAGGAGAGAGAGAGGAATTACTCCATGGAAGAGGAGGTCAAGAACGGGAGAATCATATACGGCCTTGATTTCATCTTTACTCCAATCATTTCTGGGACCTTCTCGAATCGTCTTTTCAGCTTCAGATGAAGCTGCGGATGAAGACGAGTACGAACAGCAAGAAGCAGATGGCAGAACTGAGACAGATGGTCTCAACTGAGATCGAAATACCAATCGAGCAAGCAACATTTTTTTTCCTCCTTTCGATCTACGACTCAATTAATTTTAATTCCCGGAAACAAAAACTTTCCGGGAAAATGTGAGAGAAGAATGAGATTTGTTGTTTCGACTTCAGTCATACATGAGTCACCTAACAAAAGCCACCGTTGGGATTTCCGCCTTCGGTGGGTCCTACAAGAGATAAAATATAAATGGGCCTAAAATTGTTGGGCCGAAGTAATAATTACGTAAACGGCGTCGTTTTTTTATCTTTGAGTTCTTTCTCTTTTCTAGACTAACCGGAGCCGCCGTGAGAGAGAGAGGAGGGGGGAAGAAATGAGCGGCGGAGGAAACAACGTCGTGAACAAAGTGTTCTACGCGACGTCATATCATCCGATTCAAGCTGGAAGTATCGACGGAACTGATGTTGCGCCACATGATAACGGCGTCCGTCGAGCTCTTCTCTGTTATCACGCCGGCTTATGTAAAACTCTCAATCTCTCTGTTGTTCTCCTTTTGGGTTTTCTGAATTGCAAAATTCATTGATTTGGTGTGTTTTCTGGGTTGGAAGATGATCCTTCTGGTGATTCGAAAGCCGTCGGAGATCCTTACTGTACTCTCTTCGTTGGCCGTCTTTCTCAACTTACTACTGAAGAAACTCTTCGAGAGGTGGGGATTGCAATTTCACTTAAGTTTTGATTTTCGTATAACTATGTTCTGACTATGATTATGAATGTTTCTCCTTTGCAGGCTATGAGTAAGTATGGCAAGATTAAGAACGTACGCTTGGTCAGGCACATTGGTAAGCTTGTTCTGCTTACAACACCAATTTAGGGACTTTTGTTAATCTTTCTTTTGTTGGCTTAAAGGTGCTTCCATTATAAAACCTCTAGTTTCTATTTTGTGTAGATGTTTCTGATTACAGATTCTACCTTTCTTTGTTTCTTATGTAGTGACAGGTGCTTCACGAGGATATGCTTTCGTAGAGTATGAGACTGAAAAGGAGATGCGTCGTGCTTACGAGGTTCTGTACAATTCTAATGAAGCTAACACTTTTTTGTTTCATTAGTAGAATTTGATAGTGAGAATGGAATGTTTTCTGGTATTTTTTTCTTATAGGATGCTAATCATTCGCTTATTGATGATCGAGAGATTATAGTTGATTATAATAGACAACAATTGATGCCAGGATGGATACCAAGAAGACTAGGTTTGCAATTCTTTTTCTCTTTTGTTCAACAATCGAATTCCCATAAGAATTATTAATATTATCAAGCCAATTCTTGTCTCTAAACAGGAGGTGGCCTTGGTGGTAGGAAAGAATCTGGCCAACTTCGTTTTGGTGGACGAGAAAGACCATTTCGCGCTCCCTTGTATGGTTCTTCTTTACTTATCTTTTCCTTTACGAGTTCCAAACATAAACACTAGCAGAAGATAGTTTTCATGAACCCTGCACGATATTTAACTGTACACAGGCGACCAATTCCTCATGACGATTTGAAAAAGCTCGGCATTGAGCTTCCACCTGAGGGAAGATATATGTCACGTACACAGGTTCACCTCTTTTGTTCATGTTCTTGTGCTAGAAGTAGCATATTGATAGGTTTTTCAATGCCCGATGGGTTCAAACATGAAATCTTAGTATCAGAACTTGTTTGTTGGATGCAGATTCCGTCACCACCTAGGCGAAAAGGAAGTGTGGATAAAGAAGAAGGATACTATAGGGAAAAGATTTCTGTAGAAAGGGAAGAAGGTTACAGTCATCGGAAAAGTTCACATACACATAGTTCTCATAGAAGACGAAGTAAAGATAGAGAGGAGCGTTCGAGGATAGAGTCTCGGTCTGATAGAAAAGAGAGATCACGAGGGATGGAAGATCGATATGGTGATAAGAAGGATGAAGTTTCTGGCAGTAAAAGAAGATCAAACCACGAAGAACGTTCTCACAAACGTCATAAACATAGGCATTCACATCACCGTAAGAGTTCATCTAGTCGGGATTATCATTCTTCTGACTGAATCTTAATTAGGTTCTGAGAGATGTCACAAGATCCTTGAAGAATCTGAAGCTGCGATAGTACAACAATATCCTCATCGATTGACAAAACTTGCAGTGTTTCTGGATCAATGTCGGTGGTTATGGAGTCGTATGATAATACACATACTCCATTATCTCATTGTAATTTATAGTCTCCATATTTTTGGTAAACTTATAAAAATATCAAGTTGACAAAACTTATAATAATATGCACCGTGAGAACAATTGACAAATACTTAGTCAACCTAACTTAAAAAGTGTATTATATGATTAAGCTGCTTGAAGAAGCTGAAATTAGTCATATATCATACAATTTCTCATGGGATTAATTGATAGCTTTAACGATATAAGTGGTCACAAACTGAACACGAGAATTCGATGAGGATTAAAGATCGGAATTAGGGACATTTTAAGAAAATGTGAATTCTTGAAAAACTTGATGAAAACCGAAAGAACATGACGATACTTGTAGTTGTAGTCACTAAACACAAGTATATAAGTAAACGAAACATTAATTACGAAATTTCACCACATGATGTATATAATCTTTTAAAATTGGAGACATCAAATGGAAAATTTATTTAATAATTCAAATGTACCATCACATGCATGTAAGCCTTTTACCAGGAGTGACCCCAAGCAACTTGCAGAACTTCAAATATTGGTTAATCCGCTCCGCTCCAGGATGAAAACCATCGCAATCCGTACCGTCGATCCTCCTTGTTGTGGCTCCGAACCCTAGGCTCACAGCAGGACGCACTCTCGTCTTCCAGAACCACATTGCGAATTTGAAAGCCACTTCTGGACTACGAGCCACCATATCTGGATCTTTCAATAGAGGGAGACCGAGGTATTTTCCTGCCGCACCATAGTACTCGTTCCATCTGATTGTCTGGATGGGACCACGACCATAATACTTCTTTCCCGGTTCACATGGGTACTTCTTGCTTGACGAGCAGAATCTCCCTTTCATCACTATTTCTTCTTTGTAACAAAAACCTTTACATCAACAGAAAACATCGAATAAGTCCAATAGCTTCTAAGAGAACCCAACTTTATTTGAGTTAGGTTTTCAAAAACAATATGTTGTAGTATAGTGAACTTACTTCCAGATCCGTAAGAGAAGTGAGTTAATATAGCGGCGATCTCGCGTATAGCTACTGTGCCCTTGTAGTCTCCGAATGATTTGACTGCGGTGATGAAAGCCTCGCGGTTGTAGAACCCTTTTCCAGTGCAGTTGCTTCCGACTTTGCTCATGATTCTGTTGAACAAAGCAGGTGTAGCGACGCTCTCGATCTTACCGCGTGGGCCAGCATTGAGGCCGGTACGGCTGGTACTGGTAGTGATATTGCAAGGGCCGGTCCAACACCAAAATCCACAGTGCTCGTCTGTTTTGCCGCAATAAACCCCATTGGCTGCAACACTCCTTAACTCCTGTACACCCTTTATTCTCTTTGCAGTCTTGTGAGAACGTGGTTTGGCTGATGGCTGCTAACACGAAAAGGAAAAGGAAAAGGATGAGAGCGTTTTTTGGTATCGCGTTTTGGGTTGCCATTTGTTACTTTATTGGAAGAAGAGTTGTATGGAGAAATGTGGAGTTGTAGACGTATTTGTAGTGCAAATTTGGTCATAGTTTGAAATTCATTTGGTCAACTGTAATACTCTAATCATTTTAATTAAACACGTTTATAAATATAACCTACCTGGTTATTACGTCCAAACTAAATTTTATGATACGCCTATTTATCTATTCGTTTTTTTCTACCACCCGCCTACTTTATCATCATCTAGTCGGGATTATCATTCTTCTGAATGTATGTTATAAGGTTCTGAGAGATGAGGCTCTGCAAGAGATAGGTTTCCACCATGAAAGAAGCTGTCCAGCTTATATAAATTTTCATTTTTACTTATTATGATTTTTAACGAGTAAAAATGAAAATTTTTATCAAGAAAATAAACAACAATGGCTGAACATAAAAATAAGCTTGCTGTAAAAGTGGAAAAGAAAGAAAAAAGGAAAAGTAAATTTAAGATAGAATAAAATCTAGTATATCTAGTATTATGGAAAGATGTAGTGTAATGACATAGAAACTGTATTTACGTGTAGAAAGATCTTGAAACAATAGAAAAAATCGTATGAAGGTACTGAGTACTAACTAAAATTCATATTAGGTAAGATAAACATTATATGACAGAACATAAAAAAGAAACTAGCTTGCTTAAGTAAGAATAAAATCTAGTCTGATTTTTTTTATGGAGAGCTGTAATACTGTAATGACAAATGTACAAGCTGTTTCTACAGACAATGGTAAAAGTATTGAGAAAATAGAAAGAAATCATAATAAGCTAAAAACTAAAATTGAAATTAGGTATGAACAAAAATGACTGGACATAAGAATTAATATTGCTTCAAAAAAATGGTAAGGAAATATTGAAAAATATATATGTTGTTTTGATAGGAAAAAATAAATTTAAAATAGGACAAAATCTTTATTTTTGTTGTTAAAAAAAAAATGAAACAAAATCTACTATATTTGAAAACAAATTATAGAGAGATGTAGTGTAAAGACAAATATTCAAACTGAATCTACAAACATTTAATTTTTTGTTTATGTTGTTTGACTTTTGACAATTTCAATATATGTATTTTTGAGTCACCCCGGTAGATAAATCTTGTGTTTGTCTATTTATATACATGAGCCTATCAATTAATCACAAGAACAGAACCACAAAAACTAGCCAAAGATTCACGAGGGAGAGATCCAATGGCAGAGAAAGAAAAGGGTGTGAAGCTTCTAGGGTTTTTTGCAAGCCCTTTCAGTCGTAGGGTTGAGATGGCGCTCAAACATAAAGGCGTGCCTTACGAGTACTTTGAAGAAAATTTGACAAACAAGAGTCCTTTGCTTCTTCAGCTAAACCCGGTTCACAAAAAGGTTCCAGTTCTTGTCCACAATGATAAAATATTACCCGAGTCACTTCTCATACTCGAATACATAGACGAAACATGGACTAACAATCCAATTCTACCCAAAGATCCTTACGAGAAAGCCATGGCTTTATTTTGGGCCAAGTTCGTTGATGAACAGGTAAATTTATATGCTATTTCCTTTATTAACTAATTGCATCAGTGATTCAAGAAATGATTAATACCTAGAACCAAGAAATTATTCGAAAGTTCAGTATATTTGATCATACATATTAGAAAACGCAATAAATTAGCATTTCCGTTTTGATTTGTAAGCCACGGAGTTTTCTAACTATGAAATGATTCTATCTTGCCGCACAATTTAATCAATCGTAAATTTATGTGTGACCGAAAATAAGATTTAACCATTTTGTACAGAAACATAAAAAAATATGTGACATAGTGCATCACCATCTAAGTTTAAATTCGCATGTTCTTGACGAAACAATGTAAAATACGTAATTACCGAACTCTATAGTATTTTTTTTTGTTGATTCTATTTTAACATACCATACTATTCCATATGATTATATTTTGTTTTTTCTTAACGATATTTATAAACTAAATGCAGAAGATTAATTAGTTTTAAATTCAATTATTCTTGTGATGAAACGGTTACTAATTTGTAGATCGTATTCAGAGGATTCATGCCTCTGGTGAAAGCAGAGAAAGGGATAGAAGTCGTAATCGAGGAAGCTAGAGAACTCATTACCATTCTTGAAAAAGAGATCACCGGAAAAGATTTCTTCTTCGGCAAGACAATCGAATTCTTGGACATGGTCGCAGGAAGTATGATTCCATTTTGTCTGGCTCAGTGTTGGGAAGGTATGGGAATTGATATGATGTCAGATGATAAATTTCCAGAGTTACACATATGGATCAAGAAGTTGAGAGAAATTGAAATCGTGAAGGACTGTATTCCCAATAAAGAGAAACAAATTGAGTACATGATGAAAGTTGCAGAGCGAATCAAAATGACCTAAAAAATGTACTCTTTGATATGAAGATGTTAATTAAGCTTTCTAATGTTTCCTTATTTAAAACCTGGTTGTACGAAGCATCTACGAAATAAAGATGATATCTTGATCTTGGCTTGGAAAATTATTTGTTAAATCAGTTTTGGTAATGGACAGAGCCGGACCTAAGTAAATTGATGCCTAAAGCTAGAAAATTTTTTGTTCCTCCCCCTCTCAATATCAGTTCTACCAAAGAACCAAACGAAAGAACAGAAGTTTTTGAAAAAAATTTAATTATTTTTTATATAGTTTATATGTGAATTAATATAATGAAGGGGAGTTATATCCATGAAAAAGAAACAAACAAACGACAGTTATGTCAAGTAATGAAAGATTAAGGAAAATGCAATAAGTACAAATCGAACCCTCATTCCTAAACTATCCAATAGAGCCCAAAACCACTGAATCAAAAGGACACTTTCAAAATTTTGATGCCCCTAAAATTTATTATAAAAGTTGCTGCCTAAAGCAAATGCTTGTTGGACCTCTCCTTAGGACCGGTCATTCTCTTATATGTAAAAAACGCGATAGAAATGCTAATCAAGAGTCAATTCAGACAAAGCTAATGTTATGGGAAATAGAGTTTGTCGAGAAACTTTTGAGGAGGAAACTCGGTCTGAGTAAACATGTGGTTAACAAACTTAATCAATAGTTATTTAGATCACACGGTAATGCTAATCAAGACTCATATTTAGACATAAGCTAATGTTGAAAGAAATGGGATTTATCATTAAATTAAGTTAATCTCCTTGACCACAGATTCGCAACTCTATTTAAACAAATGAAATTGGTCATTTAACAAATTATAAAGACTTCAATTTAGATTTTATATTATTGTCAAAACCATATAAGAAACAATTATCATCTGTTCCCTAAGGATTTCCAACTTGAAGCCAATGCCTCTTTTCTCATAATCATTAACTCATTCTTAATTCTTGAGCTTTATTTTACTTTATAGTAACTATTTAGTTATTAGCTCAATGCTATCATCCCTGTAACAAAACTATTTAGTTATTAGCTCAACCGTTAGCTCAAATGCTATCATCCCTGTAACAGAACTAAGTCTCCAGCAGCTACGGTTTTACACAAGAACATTTAGTAGCTCGACAGCTACTGAGTCTCAAGAGAATCCAGAGAACTTTTTTTCCGACGAATGTTATCTACTAGTGGAAGATTGTGCTAGACATGTGAGCTTATTTGCTCAATCCGAATTGGTAACCAATATGGGAGTCGAACTCTGGTGGGGCAAGGTGAGTCTCGACCACTTTGAATAAAATTCATAGAAAAAAAATCAAATGTATAAATGTGATTATTTTATATAACAATAATAAAGTGTGCTAAATTTCAATATGATTGCGCAATAAATCCAAGTCTTTGGATATTTGGAATAATTTTATAGGATTCGAAAAATGTTATTTTTATAGACCAAATATTATCACTTCAATAGGTAGTCACAAAAGCAATGGTTATACCTTCGCTTAGCTAGAAGCTTAATGGTCTATCCTTCCTCTCCAAGCACCGAAACAGAGAGTCTTATTACGGGATTCAAATGTTTTGTTGACACTTGGAAGTGTCTTGGAAAATGAATGGACTAAGAATTACAATCAATTGGATATATATATATATATATATATATATATATATATTTTGCTGGATTGGGTAGCATCGGTCTGATCATGGAAGCCCGAGCTTTGAAGATGGCATTAGAGGACACAAAATGGATGAGTACATGAGATATGTATTTGTTTAGACTCTCTATTTTTGGTGGACGCATTTAATCCTCTTACCAAGATCCATTTAACTATTTAAAATATTATTCAATTTTTTGTTGTTAAGGCTTCATATATGGCACGTACTCAAAATATTATATAAAAGAGAGGTAATTTAGATTACCTCGGAAGGAACCGCCACACCACCAATACCGCCACATCTTCTTACCACCGACCTCATCTACCTATGTACCGCCACACCATAATCAAATTCCACCTACCCCTCATCTCTCAAATTTCTACATCATCCGCCTATACCGTCACATCTGTTACCACCAACCTCATTCACCTAATATACCGTCACGTCCGCTACCACCAACGACCTAATATACCGCCACACCATTTATTCTCAATTTTCATCTCATCCGCTAATATCGCCATATCATCAACCTATATACCGCCACACCATACTCAAATTCCAAATCATCCTCTTACACCACCGACCTCTCATCCACCTATACTGCCACGTCATCCTAATTGCCACCTCATCCTCCATTGGTAAGAAACTCTTCCCACGAAGAGAGAACTACCAATACGGTTGGGTTCGAATTGGTGATCATATTTTCAATTATTAAATATTTAAATCATAACATAATTTAATTCCTGGTTTAACCAGTTCGCTGTTTGAGTCTTATCTTCTGCTTCCAAAGTCCTTTAATTTCCTAGAGAACAGATTCATGTCCAGATTGTGCTCTTGGATTGTCGTATACTTTCCAGATTTTGGAGTCCTTTTGATATAGATTTTATTTTATGGTAAGTGTTGAATTTTCGGCTACGCACAAACTGTGACTTTGTTTTCTTGGTGAGCACTTATTTAAGGAGTAGTCGAGAGATGGATAATGTTAACTATACTTGGCTTTGACATTTTGTAATGGCTGAAAAGCTAACAGAATTCTAAAGACATTGAAAAAAAAACTACGAATATAATTCTAGTTTCTCCAAAAAAAGTCCCAAATGTAACTTCATATCAAATTTTGGCATAGGTGAAGCTCTTAAAGGGCTCATAATTTGCTATTATTATTCCGGTAACGTTAATCAAATTTTTTTTGATTATTCTAGTCACAGTACTACTGAAGGTTGAAAGAACTTGCATTAAATTTTCTATTTCAAGAACTAATCATGACGAACCGAAAAAATACAAGTATTTATTTGGGCTAGAAAGGGCCCAATGGGCTAAAGGGTCCAGTTTGTTACGAGTTAAAAACAAAAATCACGTGTACTGCGTCGTTTAGTTGATCAATCTCGAGTCCTCTCTTTCTTATCTAGCTGGAGCCGCCGTGTAAACGACTCGAGTCCTCCCATATGTACAAGAACACTAACGATCAGAATCATCTATTTTCACTCCAAAAATGTTTCCAGAGTCGAACATGATTATACAGTAGAACCCATTCCGATCAAAGTAGGCAATGAGAAATTACAACTCATACTCAAAAATTTCATAAGAGCAACGAGTTCCAAGAATAGAGCAACAGGTTCTCAAATACCAAAATATATATGAACAAAATGAAGACAGGATTCAATCGACGGAAACTGAGTCTTACTCCTTAAGAGGGAGACGCAGGAAAATATGACTTTGGAATCTTCTTCCTGCATCGACCTCTTGAAGAGGGAGACTCAGATCTGTTTTCATTAATAAAAATTGTAGCTGCTTTAAATTTGGAGGAAGACATTGAGAAAACATCAGATCAAAGAAAACCTCCAATCGTGATGAGAAGCTTAATAATCATTATAGGCACAATGCAAAAGGTTGCTCTGCTGTTTCTTATTAACCCAACAAGCACCCGTGTCTGACTTAATGCCAAATCATCATCATCTTCTAATTCATCAATTCAACCAATGAATCCCCAAAACACAATTAAAAACCAAATGATTGTAGCCAAGAGTATTGTATCATGAAACAATTAGACTTGTTTTCATGGGTCTTAGCTCTGGCAAATTTTGATCTGGGCTCCAAGCGGCAGTCAGATCGCCATTAAAGTGGCTCCTGCTGTTGACTCGTTTATAATTGGAGCCCCTTTTTCACATACATTTACAAACAAAACAAAAAATATTCGAAAACGCACAGATCTGTAAAAATGAACAAAACGAAAAGAGATGATTGATGCTGAGAGGAAGAGAGAATGGTTATTATAGGATACACAGTGTGGAAGGAGATACATGAAAACCCTAGCATTGTCTTTACTGGGCTCAATTTGGGCCCAAAATTAATTATTATATTTTCATAAACCGACATCGTTTAACATATTGTGAAAGTGTGAGTGAAATGAGGAAATTTAGGCGCAAATTCTTAGTTACAGGTGAATAGATTATCTCTCTTTACATTATGCTATTTTAAAAACAAATTTAAATTGTAGTATAAGAGATTCACTCAAATACCATCCACAAGAAACATTCAACAAGTTTTCTAAATTAGTAATTTACTATATTTATAAGCTTGGCGTAGCATATAAATACAAACAATTAAACCAATAACCACCAGCCAGAAATCTGAAAAAAATAAAATAATAATAATAATAATAAAATGGCGTTTGGAAAGAAAACTGCGATTGTGTCAATCGTTGTATTTATAATGATAGAAGCAGTAACCGCGACTGAAGTTGATGGCCGAATTCATATCCGACGAAGCTTAGCTGATTTTGGTCAAGGTTGCTGCAACGTGTTTATTCACAATTGTTGTTTTCCTAAATATTAACTCAATTAAATTATTACTTTTAATTATATATTACCTCATCATTTATTTCCTGACGTTTCTTCTATAATTTTGACTATAGCAATGTATATATATGAACCAGATGTGTTATTTGTCTTAGGGGATCTTTGATGTAATATAAATCCTCCACACATACATTTGTATTATCATAAATTTTCTCTTTTATGAAAGATATAAAAGGTAAATATTACATACAAGAAATATCATAAAACAATCCAAACGTATTTTAGTCGTACCTTGCCACATTTCCCAACCCACTGCTCCGTCGCCTCGTTCTTTCCTTTCACCGATTTCCTATGCTTCTCTTTGAAACAGAAACTCTCTGATTCTATTAAAGTCATCTTGCCAACACCACCCGTCTTGGTAAACATGCCCAAGAACAATATAATGTTTGGTCCGATGTTTTGTATACTATCTTGTTTTGACAACGTTTATTACATTTCTCGCATATGGATCGTGTGAGATGATTATTGGGAAGAATATAAGATTTGGTTCCATATTCTATAATCTCTTTACCATATAACATAAACATGCCATTACCAAGTAAGCATCCAGTATGAAGGGCAGTGTCACAGTCATTGCACATATATATTCCATTCTTCAGATATATTTCTTTTTCACAGACATCACACCAGTACTCACCACTCTCGTCCTGGTCATAAGAAAATATGAGAGGGTGTTCATCATGTTTGTACATGAACTTCTTTGGGAGAGTGGCACAACGAAAACACAAAGTAAAGTCACATTCTCCACAATCTAAATTTTCTCCTATGAAGCTTCCCTGACATATTGAACAAATTCTTCCTGGGCCAGATTTCAAACGTAGAAACAAAAGATGAGGATGGGATTGATGATCCAATGGTTCAGATATGGAAGCACAATGCACATCTATATGAAAATAACAATCATCCCTTTCACACTTGTACGTGAAACCATTGCATTCACGTTTGCAAGCTGAACAATGGAAGATATGCACATGTTGTTTTTCCAATGGAGCATCCTTTTGTAAGATGAGAGAATGAGGATGCATCACATGTTGTTTGATCAATGGAAGATATGCGCATACTTTGTGGAGAACGAAATCACATTCCATACAACTAAAAATATCACCATCATAAACAGAAAGTGCACAGGCTTGACAACATTTGTTCTCTTGATACGCTTTATCAATATTTTCGTGGAGTCTCATATGATGTTTATGACTAAAATGTTGTATAATCCCATCATCTATCTCTTTGAATGGTGAAATATCTTCATGTGTGTCTTCCGGCACTCCTTCGAGTTCGATTCCATCCCATACACCATAATGTTTCAGACATTTGGAATGAACAACATAACAACAACCTTTGACACAAGAATACCCTCCATAATTTTCGTCAAATGTTTTACGACAAACTCCGCAAAACCATTCTCCAGAAAGATATGAATAAGTGAAAGAGAGGCGGTGTTTATGGCGAGATATTTTTATGACACGTGGTAGATTGATACATTCTTTATGGACTACAAAATCGCATTGGCGACAATCATAGAAAAAATATGTTGGATGATTTGAAGCACACATATCACAAGTCATGGAGGTTTCTCTAGGAACGTAGAAGAGAGTATGTTCATGAATTTTTGGATGGTCTATTGTAAGGACTGGAGGTTTCCTCGCACAATTACGGCAAATGCTAAAATTGCATATAGAGCAATAGTAAGCGTTGCGCTTTCTACGAAAACAAGAAAAGCACGACCCTATCCTTACGTTCCAAAATATAAGAACTTGGAGGGAATGTTTAGGATGATAAGGGTTTTTTATCATCGGTTCAGTACACTCTTTGTGGACACCAATAGTATATTTATTGAAAATCTTGCACATATAATATCCGGTGGTGCCATCTAACTGAGAAAAGCAAAAACAGCAGTAATCAGGAACTTTGTTTTCTTCATTGTTGTACCAAATCAATGGACACGTATTATCTGTCTGGAGAGACACATCATCGTCTTCATCAAAATAATCGGCTAGCAAAATTGGTAAATCTTTGAATTTTATGGGACGAATGTCGTCATCCTTGAGTTTTGGACGATTGCAAATGTAAAGACTAAGAACTTGTTGATTCGTCATAGAATCCATGGTTGGTATGAGAGAGGGTGGCTATGAAGTTTTAATGAATTATTTGAGGGTGTAGCTTGTATAAAACCTATACACATACGGCATATTATATAATGAAAAAGATTCTTAAATTGTTATAGTTCATTTTCTCAACAATAGCTACGTACGTAAAGAACTGATTCTATATTAAACTTATTCGTTTTCCTTCTTTTAACAATTTTGTGAACTTTCTAATGTCATTTTCCCCGAATCAAAACATATATATTCTTTCTTTAAGTAGTCAAACAAAATTTTCTTTTCTTAACGAACCTCTATAGCAAGTAACCGAAATTTACATTCTCACGAAAGATAACATTACCTAAAAGGGAAAGTCAGATGCCAAGAAAAGGTATTTTAAGATTCTTTTTCTTTTTGATCAAAGGTGTTTTAGGATTCATAGACCAATTGTATAAAACCTTTGTCATTACAAGTTTTTGAATTTTTAATGATTTTGATTACTTATTTTGTATTATATATATCTAAAAGAGATGATGGTACTAAAATACCACTAAAATAAATGATGGTACTAATGATGATATTTCGGAACTAAACTTAAATTGGGGTATCTTAAGGCATTCTTCTTTAGTTAAATATTTGAGTTTGATACTTAGTGCAATTTGAGTCTGTGATTACTACAATGAAAAAAGAAAATTACTTAGAATCATCATCTTCCATTGTTGTGTACTTCCGTTAAAAGCCAATGGCTACTTAAAGAAAAGAAACTGATTTCACAGTGGGAGAAACCTGAGGAATACTCCATTTTTGAGAAATGGTTCCAAGAGCAAAACGACGAGCAACTTCACTTCCACTTCCGACAAAAACAAAAAAGTATTGAAAGCAGAAGCGTATAGCATGAAGTATATAATACCTTTCCAAACTTTCCATTTCCAAGTACAATTTCATGAAACAATCAGTTTCTTGATCCTTAGCTGCTTAGTTTCAAGAAAAGGCAACACAAAAATGAGAGTTTGTATAACAAAAAGGACAAACTGTTATGAATCAATGATAGTTTTTGTTATTGCTCTTTACCTTTTTCAAAGCAATACATCACATAGATAGCCTTTTCCATCAAATCAGGACCTGAGAACTGGTTAAGCTCCCATTGAGTAGTCTCTTGGCTAGGAAATGGTCTGAAAACACGGTGTTTCACTTCACCAATCATCTTGCTAGGACTTCCTATCCACTTCAACTCTTTTGTCTCAGGAATCTCGTACAACGAAATGAACAGCCAATGACAGTAATCATCCATTGGAGTAAACTCAAACTCAAACATATCTACAATTACAAAAACTCAAAAAAGTTAAGTAATGTACACTGAACAAATGAGTTTTGATAGAGAGTATAATCATACTTGATTCCCATGGAGGAGTTATCAGCAAATCATGAGAGAATTGAGGAATTGAGCCTTAAGCAAGTTGAAAATCTTGCCAGCGAAGGAGGAGAATTCTTTAGATGTTGAAGTGAAAGGTGGCCGGAGAAATGGAACTGTGGCTTTTGCATCTGCAGTAGCAATCTCTTGGCAGCAATCGGTGCAGTAGACTGGTTCTTTAAATCTTATGCAGTCCCAACGAGCGCATTGCAAGTGAGGTCTCTTGGGAACCACCACTATACCCCGACGCAGATTATTGGCATCCATGGTGATAGAGACTAACCTATGCAATACAAAAGATCAATCAATCGAGAGGTCTCCGATTTCATCTAGGTTAAACCCTAATTCATAAATCGCGACTGACTAACTACACTGAGAGAGAGAGATACATAATCGTGATTATTAGGGTACGAAATTCATACCGGCGCAGTCGAGTGAAGTGATTCCGTGACGAAGATCTCTGTGTCGGGTTCTGGAAACGGCGACTCGAAGATCGCCTCGAGGGTTTTTCCTTCTTCTCTCTTTATTGCTGTCAATGTGGTGAGATCATCCAAGCTATGGACTTATGCTATTTTCGAACTTTTTACTTAATTTTTTTATTTTCAATTATGCATTATACTGTAAATTTTGAAACTCTTATTATAATTAAACTTAATTTTGGACTTAGCTCTATAATGGATTTATGATCCAATTATCTAATACAGTATTGAACCAAAAAATTCTCTAGAAAAATCACAAATTTCATATATTTGTTAAATATCTCGAGTTAAGGATAAGCAATGTAAGAATATGGTAAAAGGAATTAGTAAAATAAAACTTATATATGCACTCCTTGTCATATATTTGTATGGGTCTAAATGTTTATTAGATTCATTTTGATTGTAGTCTTATTACTACTTACTTTTTTTTTGTCAAAAAAGTCTTATTACTACTTATGCGCCGAAAATATGAAAATGCACTTTAAAAGATGTCTAGCCTCTTCGAAAAATCTCAAACTAGTGTTGAAACTATGTAATTTTGTAGTAAAGAATTTTATGTACTAGAAACGCTAAAATACCTCGAATAGAAAATAAATTTTCAATGATCCATTCATCAATAATCTACATATAAGAAATTAATTTAAATGAAAGTAAAATCATCCAAACCTCAAATCACTCGGAAAAAGTCTCTCAACCTCAATATGGGATCATTAATATTAAAGCAAACTAAAAGTAAATACTCATCATGAAGAGAAACATCCAACACGACGAAGTAACCAAGAATAAAAATCAACTTTAATTCTTAAGACCTTGATCGCGAAACGTCTTTTGGTCGTACCTCGCCGCAACTCCCAAACCCATTGCTCACTCGCCTCGTTGATTCCCTTCACCGATTTCTTAAGCTTCTCTTTGAAACCGAAACTCTCTGATCTTCTCAAGTCGTAGTTTGCCAAAACTGCTCGTCGTCCTTCTTGATAACATTTTCTACATTGCCATTCGCTTTGCTCCTGGTGAGGCAACGTTACATAACCATACATATAAGTTTGTTCCGACATAATAATAATAATTTAACACTTATGGTTTCATATGTAGATGTTAGTGTGTGTATATATATATATATGTACGAGAAAGATGGTCGGGTGAGATTTCGGATGAACGATTGTAGAATTGTGTGTTTGGGTTGGTGACTGTGTTGCACCAAATATGGAATCTCTTTCAAAAGTGTAAATTTTTTATTATCTTTGTTTAATATTTGGTCAGACACAAGCTGCTTTTATGTGGCATAATTTGTTAACTGATTATTAAAAATTTAATTACATATGACCTATGATTATTTAAGACTCGTTTGTTTTAGAACGGATCAACCAATCTTTCTCCATACTGATCCGAGTAAAAATATTTAAAATTATTTGTTTCGATCAAAATAATTTAATTCAATGAACAAAATTATCGCATAGAAAATGAAAAATGTTTGGAAGATTAGATAAGAGATAATAAGAGAGATTAATGAGCTTGACTTGCCACGTCATTGCCGTGTCATCTCTAAACTTTCTTCTGTGGGTATACAAATGAATCCTTCCTTGTTCCTAATCCTCCCTCGATCATCATCGTAGTTTACTTAAGTGATCATGCATAGATTCCTTTCAAAGCTATCTTCGTCTTCCTCTAATCCATTCAGAAACTCGAAGAATCATCATCGTCTGATTTTACCTCTTTTGCCAAATCCTATTACCGCTTCTGTGTCTCCTCCAAGCCCCTCGATCCCTACTAATCGATTCGTTCCTCAAAATTCGCGACATTTTAGCTCAAATTCGAGAAATTTAGGAGTGAATGGGAGTAGATGTATTAGCAGCGAAGCGGGAAGAGAGTCGATAGAGTACGATGTGCTTATCGTCGGAGCTGGACCGGCCGGTTTATCTGCTGCTATTCGATTAAAACAATTGTCTCAGGAGAAGAACACTGATCTATCAGTATGCGTCGTTGAGAAAGGAGCAGAAGTAGGTCAGTTTTGTATCTCTCTCTCTCTAGCTTCTTCTGTATCTCTTGAATTGGTTTGTCAAAGACATTTAACTATGGAATTTTCAATTTCATAGGAGGACATATTATATCTGGAAATGTTTTTGAACCTATAGCATTAGATGAACTTCTTCCACATTGGAGACAAGAAAAGGTATGATCTCTGTTAAGAACTAAGCAGAAACCATAGTTCATTTGGAAAATCAAACTGAAAGGCAAATTTATTCATGTCCTTGTTCTGTTTGTTTGTAGGCACCCATTGAGATCCCTGCTTCTTCAGATAAGTTCTGGTTTTTGACGAAAGACCGTGCGATTTCACTTCCTTCTCCATTTGATAACAAAGGAAACTACGTTATTAGGTAGGTATAGAGTGAACATTTTACCACTGTCTACTGCTAGGTTTATTTCTGAGATGTTTTAGTGTTTGGTTATGTTTTGGTATTATACAGTTTGAGCCAACTGGTGCGTTGGCTAGGAGAAAAAGCTGAGGAGCTTGGAACTGAGATATATCCTGGCTTCTCTGCTAGTGAGGTTAATCTCCTCGTGATTCTACTTGTGTTTATATTCTTAAGAAACCAATTGATGTTATTGATATAGCCAAAGTTCTTTTTCAGGTGTTGTATGATGAAAGTGATAAAGTTGTTGGGATTGCAACTAAAGATATGGGAATATCTAAAGATGGTTCCAAGAAGGAGACTTTCCAACCAGGTGTTGACATTAAAGGTCATCCTCTCTCTCTCCGTGTTTCTCCTTTTTCATATTCCATAAGCTTCTCTTTGTATTAAGATATGTGCTTTCAATACACAGGGCGAGTTACACTATTTGCAGAAGGATGCAGAGGATCATTGTCTGACGTCAGCAAATACGTTTACACGTGATTTACTTCTGTATCTACTGCTGATGCTAACGAATTTCTTTACTTTTAATTGTGCAGAAAATTATCAAAAAGTATAAATTAAGAGAGGAGGTTAATGCACAACATCAGACATATGCTTTGGGAATAAAGGAGGTAAGTAGTTTTATCTTTGATCTAGTTGTAACTTGAATGGATATTTGATTCAGAGGTCTGTAACATGTTTCAGAAAATTGTAATCACATATTCTATTTTAGTGGTACAGATTTATTCTATTAATTGCTGATACTGTTGGTTCACTAGGTATGGGAAATAGAAGAAAGTAAGCATAAACCAGGAGAAGTTATTCATACATTGGGTTGGCCTTTGGATCACAAGACATATGGAGGTTCTTTCCTCTACCACATGAATGATAGACAGGTAACAAAACTTGAGAAAACATTCTCTTAAACTCCTTCGAGTGTGTCTTAATTAATTTGAGTTTTCTTTATAGGTTGCCCTTGGTTTGGTCGTTGCCTTGAATTACCACAACCCTTACCTGAACCCTTATGAAGAATTTCAGGTATGTCAATCTCTCACAACAATAAGATTTCTCACCGGCTACTACTACTAATATCATTTTTTTTATTTTGGAAATAGAAACTCAAACACCATCCTGCCATTAAAAGTATCTTGGAAGGTGGGACTGTGCTTCAGTATGGAGCTCGTACTTTAAATGAAGGCGGTTTTCAGGTGTGTTGAAATTCTTTCCCTTCTTGAACTCTGATTCTACTCTTTTTATGAACATGTTTGTGACATATTTGAACTTCGGTGCTAGTAAAATTTCAGTCCATTCCATATCCAGTTTTTCCTGGAGGAGCAATAATTGGATGTTCCGCTGGTTTTCTCAATGTACCAAAGATTAAAGGAACACACACCGCAATGAAATCAGGTAAGCATTATATCTTTGATAGATTACGGTTTTGATACAATTTCATATCGTAATTTTATCAAAATACTTGCAGGAATGTTAGCAGCAGAAGCTGCATTTAGTGCACTTAATGAAGGTTTGAATATGAACACATATTGGGACAACCTGAGGGATTCATGGGTGTGGAAAGAGCTTTACGCAGCTCGAAACTACCGACCTGTTAGTAATTTTTTTATGAACATATATCAAAAGCATATATGTTCCTGTTCTTTCCTGAAAGATTATAATTTGTTAATCTCATATCATTGCAGGCGTTCGAGTATGGACTAATCCCTGGTTTAGCCGTAAGTGCTATGGAGCAGTAAGACCCCGATTCTCTTCTTTTTGTCTTTTTTTTTTGCTATATGATCGTGTAATAAGTGAACTGTACACGTTTGATTTATACAGCTACGTACTGAAAGGTAAGGTCCCATTCACACTCAAGCACGGAAAAGCAGATCACGAAGCAACAGACGTAAGTATACAAACCACTCTAATCTTTATCAGACTTCGAAAACCGTTAGCTGAATGAACATACTGATATAAACACAGCTTGCTCGGAAACACACGCCGATTGAGTATTCAAAGCCAGATGGTGTTTTGTCATTTGACGTGCCAACTTCTTTATACAGGTTTGTACTATGACACAAAACTTTATGAGCGGTTTCAATTTTGAATGATGGTGAGTATATAACAGGAGTAATACAAATCATGATCATGATCAACCATCTCATTTGCGATTGAGGGATTCCAAAGTTCCAGAAAAGGTTAACTTTCCGGATTACGCTGCACCAGAGTCACGTTACTGCCCAGCCCGTGTTTACGAGTAATAAACAACTTCCTCCTTTGATCTTATTGAACAAGATACTCAATCTAATTTGTCTTTTCATTTGAAACAGGTATGTCGAAGATGAAGAAGGTAAGCCGAAACTTCAGATCAATGCTCAAAATTGTCTGCATTGCAAGGTAAACAAACATCACACATGGACATGGATGATAGTTCTTTCTATTAGTATATAGTCATATGAGATATCGTTTGATTTTCCATTTTTTGTGTTATATATATATCTTAGGCATGTGACATTAAAGATCCAAAGCAGAACATAGAGTGGACAGTGCCTGAAGGTGGTGGAGGTCCTGCTTATTCCCTCATGTAGTCACCAGCACTCGTTTAAAGCTCTCACTTTGCCATAGCGGATAAATAAATGAAAGTCAACAGAGAACCTTATTTGTATGACTGGTTTTAATAAATAAAATTTGTATTTCATTTGACATTAATTGGTAAATGAAAATAAAATAGTAGAAAGCAATGCTAAGTATAATATTACTAGTCATAATGAGAAAAATAGACATCAACAAAACTAGTCATAAATCAATAATGTTATTTGAGAAAATCTCGTACAGATAAATGTTGATTATTCTTTGTAATATGATGATGTTGTCTCTTATGCTTTTTTTTGTTTTTCTTTCTTGATAACAAAAAGTATTCACATTAACCCACAATTAAACTTGATTGCTTTTGTTTGTAAATGTTGTGTATTATGGCTAGATGAAGTGTTTGTATCATGACTTTACTCACTTATAATATGATGAAATTTCGTTAAGAAAAACAATCTTGATCTTGAAACATATTATACTTACTTTGTCAAAAAAATTGTAGCCAAGGTTGAAAAATCGTTTTCAAATAGTTGATAACCCGTAAAATATGGTGAAAATTATGTGATATCAACTATTTGCTGATGAGCAGTATATTAAGCAGATAAATATATTAAAATAGATTTAGGTTGGGTCACGTTTCCATTTTTTTTATATTATAAAAAATTTCGGTCTAGTTTTGATTTAAACAAATGTCCAACCAAAATCTACTGATTGATGCTTTTGTGATGATAATGAAAATTCATAAACAAATTTATAAAATAAATAATATATAAATTGTAATAGTCTCATCAATAAATACGTTGATTGGAGATATAAAATTTGGTTTGGTTTAAGTTCATGATATCCAAATCGAAATGAAAATGTTCACATTCTTATAGGTCAATTTATTTCTATAATTAGACCAGCTTAGTAGAAGGTAGAAGGTAAGAGATTAGGAGAGTGTCCGAATAATTGAAAGAGGTAAATTGTTAGTGTTTAAAAGCTTTTATACGTATGGATATCTCCTACCTATTTGTCTTTTTTTATTTTTTCATTCAGGTCATAAACGCAGTAAATTAATGAAATTACTCGAGAGTTTATATTTACCCGTTCGTATAAAATTTAGTTTGATTTAAGTTGTTTCACATCCAAATCAATTTTTTACAAAATAGCATTAGTAAAACAATAATTACCTTCTCGATCGGAAAGCTTACAACAATTTCGTTCGCTTTTTTCCCCTATTTTTGTGATAATAATAAAAACATAAATAAATTTAGAAAACAAATAATATAAAAATTGGAATAATCCTATCAATAAACACATTAATCGGAGATACAAAATTTAATTTGATTTAAGCTAATGATCTATATCCAAATCGAAATTAGTTTATATATAGCAATTTCGACACAATTTGGTTTGGTTTAATGTGACGATTCACATCCAAGTCGAGTTTTTCTATAAAATAGCATCAATAAAACAACAATTTAGGTTTTTATTTTTACACAACATATATAAATTCATAGAAAAATAAAACACATTAATATGGAGCCTCAAACTCAAATTTCTTGTGCATTGTAACTTAAGCAAATTTTCTGCTAGTAAGTTCTTTTCATTACTTGCCTTTGATAAGCACATGATGTTTATATTTTGTACAAGCATAACAAAATTCTCATTGTTGAAGCGTTAGATTGCCTATAGTTTGTCAATGTAACATTCAAGATGTTTGAAAGATCAAACACCGTTTGGTTAGGAGACTCTTCAATGTGTGAATTCAATTTAGGGGTGTTAATAAAAATAAACCGATCGTTATATGTTTGCTATTGTCTATATATATATTATTGTTAATTGGTTTTTGCTTTTAAAGTTCTTTTTAGCATTTGTAATGAGTATAACTCCTGTAAATACTTTGTATGTGCTCAATATACACTGACAATGTATTTAATTAAATCACTTTGAAAGAATATTTAAAGAATGACTAAAATTTGGAAACTTATTAGGAAAATGACCCTGGCAGCACAGTCATGTCAAAGAGGGAGAAAAATTACCGCTCTAAACCTATCGATGTATGGAGTCACTGAAAATTGGGTATTGGTTTAAAACATGGTGATTCGGTTAATCACTGAAAAATTACTCTGTGAATCACCATGTAGTTTTAAATTATCTCTATATTTTTATTTATCTTCTTTTTATACAATAAATAAAATGGAAAGAGTTGTCAATGAATAATTACCATTTTTAATTATTTTAGTTTTGTAAAATAAAATTTCAAAGTGCATATCTAGAAAAGATCTCAAACCAGTGGCGAAACCTAACATAATAACATGTTAATTGTTTTGAAAGTTGTTATTTCGGTATTGAATCTATCTACAGACTACAGTAAAGTTATTTATCTTGTTAAACTTATTTATTTGTAAGCTTTCATTTTGACATAAAATAGACAAATGGAAAATACATTCGAAAATGAAAAACCAAGAGTTTTTCCGACTAAGTATCATCAACATGAGAAGGATTTGTTTATTAAAAATATAACTAGAAAAATGGAAACAAAACCAAAAATCCAAATCACATTCCATTTTGTACAGCCGTTTTTTAATCTAGAAAAACCACAAAGAAAGAACCTAACAAAGAATAAAATACAAAAACGAAGATGATGAGCTACGAGTGGTTTGGTCTTGACTCTTGACCTCGGACCCTTGCGTCATCTCACTATAGCACAAAAGCCTCTCTCTCGGACAGGCAAAGTTTTAGCGCACTAAAACCGGCTTTTCACTCAAATTCAAATCACACCACCTACACAGTTTCACATAAGTATTAAGCAGAAATACAGTTAAGTAAAGCTTGTGCTCATTCAACTCAATAAATCAAAGCAGCACGTAGAAGAAGATAGAGATAATTCTACCTTAAAAGATTAGTGGGAGCTAGTTTTCAAGGCCCTTGTCCAGCAGGAGTACCTTGTTGCTGCTGCTTCTGCTGAATCTGAAGAAGAAGATTCGCCGCAAACTGTAATGTTGACTGGTACCTCTGGTTCTTATCAACCTCCCCATCTGGTGTAACACCCTGACCACCTCCAGAGACCGCAGGTTGGAGCTGTGATGCTTGGCTTTGCGGCTCTAAGTTCGCCTTATCAACCGGTGGTTGCATGGCAGCTTGATATTGAGAAGTAGGATTCAAATTACGCGCCTGATTCGTCGTTACACCATGGTAATTACCTTGCTGATGATGATAACCTGGAAGTGGACCACCATAGTTTTGGTTTGACATGGAAGCTTCTGGTTGGTATTGCTGTGTCATAGGCTGAGAAACAGGATGATACGAAGAACCCTGAGACTGAGAGTACGCAGCATAATTGTTATTATTATTATGAGGCATATTCGGTAACGGAGACAGTTGAGGCATGTTAACAGATTGGTTTTGGTATTGTTGTTGCATGTAGTTTGAAGCTGGAGTGTAACGCGGAGGAGGAGGAGGAGGTAGTACTGGATTGTACTGATTATTTCCATATTGTTGATACGACTGATTCAAGCCATAACCTTGAGACGGTGCTTCTGAAGTGCCTGGCATAGTTTGGTGACTCTCAGGTTGAGAAGTTGCAGGGAGAAAAGATGCTAGAGTGGCTAAAAGCTCTGGAGTTAAACTAACACCACCAGCTTGAGATGTAGATATTCCAAGAGGCTCGCTAACCGATGGCTTTGCAGTAGCTTTTAACTGTTCTTGTGGTGGACCTCTATTGTAATCATCCCTAGAAGGAGGAGGAGGATATAAACCGTGACTGGCGTTATTAGCAGGTGAATCTCGAGATTGATCCATATAAGGAAGTGGATTAGACTGAGTTTCTTGTCTGTACGTCGCTGCAACAGGAACAGGCGGTGGTAACTTGAGCACAACGCCGTATAACCGTTCTGGACCGGTCACTTTGAGTATATCAGTTAAAAAATCCGACGGAGGCACCAAGAACAGAGTTGTTCCATCGTCTAATTTCGCAACACCGGCTCGGTTTTTCGAACCGAGGTAACGTAGAAACTCAGTGTAAGACGCGAAATCTTCTTCACTGTCTGGTAAGAAGAAAACAATCTCAAATCCAATAGCTTCGGTGTAATGTTTCGCAAGCATATCTAAACCAGTTCTTGCTGAACAGTTGACTACTTCAGGGAGTTTAGTTTCAATTCCTTTTCCAATAGGTACACAACGAGCACGACAAACAGGAGTTCCACCTTTAGCAATAATTCCTCTCCACATGTAATCAGAATCAGAGTAACCACCACGAACAAGCGGCCTAGCAGCAACTGAACCACGTCCAAATGATCTCTCATCATCCACCGAACCATCTCTTCTTGTTCGTTTGCTTTCAGGATCATATCCTTCCCAAGAACCGTTGTTTGGCCTCCTTATACCTTGAGCAGGAGAAGGAAGGATTCCGGTTCCATTCGGAGACGGAAGTATTCCACTTCCATTCGGAGACGGTCTCCTCCAGTTCGGTTCTTTACCAACACCGTCGTTGTATTCCGAACCATTATTATACGAACGCTCATTGATGAACATATCTGGTCTTGACCGTTTCACACCAGAATAAAAACTAGTATTATCATCTTGCTCAGGAGGAATCTCGTCGTTTGAGTACATAATTGTGATTCTTGGATCATTGAATAACCTTCCTTGTAACCCTTCCTTAGCACGACGAGCTTCTTCAACGCTTCTAAACTCCACAAGTGAAAAATGCCTTGACGGATAACTTTTCTTCCTTTCGATCTCGCCGAAGAGTATCATTGCATTGTGTAGCATTTGCTCGTCGATCTGAACAGTTGGAGGATAACCAATCCACAGAACATTACTTGGTTGGTTCTCTCCTTTACCATCTTCATATGATTGAGGAGGATACTGTAAAAAAAAAGCATATAACAAAACGTCAACGTCAACGCCAAATTATTAGCAAAAAGAAACAAACAATTTTCTGATATTGAAGACTAACCTGTGGTTTATGATTCACATTGCCATTCCTGTTATCGTAAGAGCCAGTCCATTGTTCCTAAAGATAAAGAAAAATGTTTTAAGTTTGATTTCAAAAGTGAAAAAAATGAAGTGTCACAAGAATGTACTTACTTTTCTTGGTGCTTGTGATCGGAGAAAATCAACGCGGAGATAGCTACCACCGATTCGTTTTCCATTCATGCTCTTTGCTTGTAGAGCATCGTCTATCTCGTAATAATCAATGAAAGCTGTCTTGCGTTCTCTAAGAAACCTGAAATCTTCTATGTTCCCAAATTTTCTGAACTCTGCTTCCAAGTCATCCTTTGAGACACTTGGGCTGATTCCACCCACCCAAAGACTCTTACAAGGTTTTGCCTGCAGAAACAAAAAAAGGTTCATAAGAAGACGATACGAAGACATCGTACATATCAAGCATCAAACATCAAAGCAAATCAAACACACAGAAAAAGAAATCTAACTACGTTATGAAACCAATTCATGTCAATTACAATCCTAAACACACAACATTGCTGCAAGGAAACAAAAATCATCTTCCTCTATCAATCGGCGTTAATAGTTTCTCTTCGTTAAACAAAGATTTTGTCTGCAGGAGAAGCATGTAGTCACCAAAGCCGGTAAGGTAATAACATTCTCTGAAAGTTCTCTTGTCTTTATCGTTGCAGTATTGCCTGAATCCCAAAGTTAACCAATCCCAGGACACACAGTTAAGAGCTTAAAGTCTTGTCTTGTTAACCACTGCCCGTAAAGGAATCTTTGTCTTGTTAACCACGGATTGGCTAGGACCAGATAAACCAAAACCCAGAATTCTTGTGAAGAACTCAACAACTCCTAAATGAACCGACTTGAGAGCGACCAGAATGTACGTACGGCAAGAGACGAGGACTTCGAGTAGATCGTTTCTCCAATTTTCTTTCCCATGCAGAATTAAATGAGTCCCAAATAAACCAATCCGGGGACAACAATTTAAGAGCTTAGAACCGGCTAAACGGAATCTTTGTCTTGGTAAGGACCGAATAAACCAAACCCAGAATTCTCATCAAGAACTCAACTCCTAAAAGGACTAAGATGAGAAAGACCAGATTGTACGTATGGCAAGACGCAAATTACCGAACCAATATATTCCCAGATTTTTGAATAAATGATTCCCCTGAGTGCAACGATTGACATCTTGACCACCAAAATTCTTACCGCCATAGACAATTTCGTTTACTCATTATTTCTTTTTAAGCCGGTGATCGATGTCCTAGCTTCCAGATTTATCACCCTAGCATTTACCTTGCGTGTTTCGGGTGCGGTAATGACTTCGCGGTTCATTCGTACTCAGCTTGTGAGATTAAAACTATGATGCGGGTCGGAAGATATGGCAATGATATTGCTGACTGAAGCATCGATTATCAACTCAGTCTTTGCCGCAATGCACTGTGCCAATAGTATTGCAGTCTCTGAAGCATTAATTATTGAGTCGAACTTTGCCGCAATGGACTGTATCCGGGTACAGTCATAATTCTGCAAACTTGTAAACGAGAAAACATGCGTGCACATTTTTGCTAATAGAAAATACGCTTTTGACATCAAATTCTGAACAACACTCGAGGATAAGCTTGATTTGATTTGATTGGAGTGGATGGTTTTGATTAGATCGTTGAGATCAAACGAAAGTAATTTGAGAACTCGTTTGGGGGTAAGATCGCAAATTAGCCACGACAGAAAAAAAAACCTAAATCTAGTTTTGTTTTTGATTTGTACGAGGAGAAAACTCAGATTCTACGATTTTTTTTACTAAACACGCATCAAACACAATCAAAATATCTAAACCTGGAGTAGTATGAATTCGCAAAGACAGTATAATTGTAGACAAAAGACCATCCAAGTTAAGTAACAAACGACGATATAATAAACCTAACGAAACAAAGAGATAAGAACAAACCGGTCGAGCGAATTCGATTTTAATCTGACTTCCGTTCAAATTCGCCCCTTGAAGAGCCTCCTTCGCCGCGACTGCTTCCTCTACGCGTCTGTAGTAGATAAACGCGAAGCTACGGGATGAATACGCTGTGATTCTGTCTAAATCGCCGAATCTTCCAAACAGTTCGGTCAGATCTGCCTCCGTGGTATCCGTCGTAAGGCTACCGACCCAAAGATTGTTCGATTTGAAATCTTCTGATTCACGGCCTCTGAAAGGCTTCATAGGTGACGCCATCGGATTGATCAATCGGCAATCCTAGGGCACAGAATTCGATTCCCCCGAGAATTGATTGTTTTACCTTGAGATTATGAGATTTCGATATCCACGAGACGGAAACGAGAGACGAATTGTGCGATGAAGCAACGATCCCTGGAACAACAGAACGTCAGAGAAAGATTCGCCTAAAAATTCTACCAATAGAGAGGAGAAGAGAACCCTAGAAGGAGTTAGAAGACGAAGAAGATAGAAAAGAAAAGAGAGGCCAGAGAAAAAGAGCGAGAGCAAATCTTATCGAAGCGGCGGCTCTTCAAAGAATATATATTTTACTTTTCCTTTTCTATTTATTAATTAATATCTTTCCTTTTTAATATTCTTTTTGGACTCCACGAAGTTAAAGACCAAAACTGTGCGTTTTATAGTCGTTATGGCAAATCTGTAAATTCCGAGTTTTTATATCTCATCACCAAGATTTACTACAGTCTGAAATTAAGAATTACTGATAACATTTTCTTGTCTGTACATCGACATCTAATAACTTGCGGTTAGCCTCTGAGATCGTTCTGATTGTTTTATGGACTTGGAATCTTCTCACAAGAACATTGGTTTAGACGGAGCATCAGAAAGAGGCAGATTCTTCAGCACCATTCCTTTAAGAACTGTTAAGCATTCGATGATGATCCGGGCTAGGTGATAGAGCTCAAGCTCGTATTGTTCGTAGATGAAGAAAGCAGTGAAGGAGAACGAGATCACTGTTCAAAAACAGAGAATGTTATGGTAAGGATAAAATTATTTCAGGTTTTTGTTATGTAGAAAAATTAAAAGCTTTGATATGAGTACCTGTGAACAGAAATGTTGCTAATGAACGCGATAAGATCAGTTTGAGAAGATATATCGGTCCTGCAATCTATTTATTGGTTCGAGGAGACATTATCAAATGAGTTTTTTTCATGTTTGGTAAAAGCATCAGAGAAATATGTAGAGAGTAGAATTGGTACCTTGAAGAACTTAATCCAGTCTCCTCCTCTGCTTAAGGATTTAAAACCGCGAACTCCGTGGTTCCATACAACTACGATATCTCTGCTAAGATCTCTCACTGTTGATTCCGAGATCTCAAATCTCCACGGTGGTATTTTCTTCACTTGAAACCCAAAGCTGTTGAAAAAGAAAAGGCAAACTCTGTCAATTAATTGCATAGATTTTAGAAGAGGAACATATATACATGGATGCATCATAGAAGAGGAACTCGGACAACTGTGAAAAAGAAGCCTGTTTTTTTAGAACTTATACTTACATCTTTGACGGTATAAAAGCGAGTCCATAGAGAGCAACAGCACATAGAAACAGAAGTTGGGCTGCAGAGGAAGTAAATGTTTTCCCAGAAAAGAAGAACCAGTAATATAAGAAGTTGAGGAAGATAAAAGAAACGAATGTTTTCTTCTCATTTCTCCACAGCAAGATGTCTGCAACTGCATCAACATAAAATAAACAGTTGTCAATAGAGGCTAAACACTTGCATAGACCAGATTCGCATCGAGTTTCTTTTATATGTGCACAAAATGCAGTTGGGAACTCGCATAAAATCAGCAGTTCTAGACAACTTGAAGCTGTGAATCTAAGTTAAGAACAGAGATAGATTTTTTCCCGGTGAAACCTTATTAACATACATAATATCAGCAAAATGGGAAACGGACTTAAGGCAATATAATCTGACTATTTAGCGAATAATTGTTCACACGGAGATGGTTTTAACCTTTTCCACAACCAAGAAGTTGATCTGCTTTAGATTGACTGGTTGTATCATCAGATTTCTCAAGATCGTGAGAGAACCACTGTATCGTTGATGCAATACCATCCTACAATTCCAAACAAGAGCTTATGTATATAAGGGTACTATCAAGCAGCTGGATATATTAAAAAAAAAAAAAAAAACAAAGCATTATCCAAATTAAACTCACCTCAAGTGTCACAACAGGTGTGTAACCAAGATGCTTCTTAGCTGCATTGCAGTTGAAAGTTCTCGTTGAAGAAGCTAGCAGAGCAAACTGCTGAGCTGTGTCATAGTAACTCCCAAGTCCCTCCTTTTCTTGTGTCCATTTAAGAAGTGAACAAACAAACAAAACCAGCCGAGCAGGAAGTTTAATGGATGGTCTGCAATTGAAAAGAAGAAACATATCAAATCAGGCAAACCAGAAAGTTGGCTCTTAAGATCTGAAACTTTCAAAATGATCAAATACTTTAGGAAATAGAGGACGGAATAAGGTATGACGATGTACAAGATAGTAAATATCAACACAGAATCACCATGTAAATAGCTGATTCGAAACAAATATGGCCCTACTTGAAACAATTCCACTAGATAAGGGTTCATGAAATCTATCAACAGAAAAGTAATATGAACGCAGATAATTCGGAGGGATCATTGTTCATGCTGCAGCAGACACCGGATAATCAAGAAACAGCGTAATAAAGGAATTCATAACAAGTTTCATTTTGTCAACAACTGTTTGGATGCTGATTTACCTTGGGTATCCCAAACCTTCAACTATGCGGCTTACAAAGTCCCAAAATCTGACAGGCTTTTGGTTAGTAATGAAAAATTCCTACAACATAGAAAAACTTCATCACATTCACATATAAAAGTTGTGAGCTTTCAAGAGTCATGTGGAAGATACACATTTCTTATGATTACCTTTCCAGCCACAAACTCCATCTGTGAATCTAATGCTTCTGCGGCACAAATATGTGCATGAGCAACGTTGTCAGAGTAAGTGAAATCAGACATATTTTCACCCTTCCCGAAAATAAACTGAAATTTAGAAATGAAGACAGTCAGTCTCTTAAAAAGAAATCCATGAATGTGTCAAGCTCAAGGAATATGCCATCCAAAGGGAAAACTACCAGGTACCATGAGATGAGAAATTGATAATGTATCTAGCTAACAAATTGTCTGTCATCTCAGAACCTTATGACCAACTTAGAATATAGGGTGAGCTGAAGCACGAATAAAATTCAGGACACACCAAAATTTAAAGGTCTAGCTTATTATTCTTTGGTTACTGATGCAAAAACGTCCACCACAAAAACACTCTTATGATAACATAATCCATCAATACAAACATCACAGCTATAGTGGGATGAAATAATAGTAAGACCTTTGCATATCCGGATTTGGCAAGATTCACGAGGAAAGGTACAAACTCCGTGTCACCAGGGCCAAATACAATGCTAGAGCGAAGTGAACAAGTTAAGAGACCATCAGAGTTGTTAGCAAATTTGATCAACGCTTCCGCTTGAGCTTTGAATTCTGTCAGCATGGATGGGAACTGCACGGAATCAGAGCAAAACAGAAATCATTCCTGAACAAGAGCAAAGTTAAAATAAGACAATCAAACAATCATGCTCAGGGATACCTTCAAAGGACGTCCCAAGGATTCATCACCATCACATACAGATTGGGAACCATTAAAAACTACATCAGCAGTACTGTTGTAGATAAGTTTTCTGACTCCAGACTCACGACAAGCGGAAATCACATTTCTTGTACCTATTAAAGGACCAAAATCAATTAACCAGCTACTACATTGGTAACCAGCTTGAAATGAGTAAGAACTTTACCTTGAACTATAACCTTGTAGGAGTAGAAGTAGTCATGGGAACGTAAATCATTAACTCCAATGTAAAATACAACATTGGAACCCTCAGTCACTGCAAGGAACATACACCATATGATGTTACAAGCACAACACAACATCCAAAACATCAAACTCGAATGCATTACTCAAATCAGAACCCCAAATTCTCATATCCAACAATACTGTCCTTGCATTATCTCAGATAACATGCACCGATCCGTCCCTATTCTGAGTCTCGTATGTAGCAAAAAGCAAACATCCAGAATTCAAACGGTAAGTGCATAGGAATTAAGAAAAAAGACCTTTAACGATCTGAGGTTTATCACGAACATCGACGCAGTGATAAGAAGCGTGGCCAGAGGAGAGAGCATTCTCAAGGAACGAATCGGACTCGTCGAGATGAAGAGTCTGAGCGGAATCAGCGACTCGGACTGTCCAGCTTCCGAGTCGAAGCAATTTTGTGACAAGCGATCGGCCAATGAACCCTCGGCCGCCAAGGACGACACAAGTGTTGAGTCGAGAATCGACATGGACGTAATCTTCCTCCATTGTTATCGCCAAATAAACCCCAGCCCTATCGCCTTCTCTCCGTATAACTCGCGAGTCAACTCAGAAAAGGCCGAGTCGGGTAGATCAGTGGGTGCAATAAGCTGAAAAAAAGCTGAATACTATTGTTTAAGGGTTTGTTTGGCGGGCTAGTCATATGCTTGCAACCTCCCCACTAGCGAAACCATTAGCGTTTTCATTCATTAATTAATTAATGAAATTAATTCATAGAAAAAATCGTAAAAATGAAATTAAATCATAGAAGCACGCTTGAGTTTTCACTTTCACGGTCTATTTTGAAGTTTGGTGAGCTAACTCCATCAACCCACCAAAGAAATGATTTCGAAAATTACAAGTTTGGTAAGCTTTCGAAGAGAGAACTAAAATGACATTATGTTGAAGCAAAACAAAAAAACAAAAGCATAAATTACACTTGAAAATTCATAATTTTATAATTAAGCCCAACTAAATATTTGGATGTTTTGAATACAAAATTAAAATATTTAATCTTTGCAGCTGATGATGATTGATGACTTTCCAAATTTATCTATACAATAAGAAAGATTCCCTTCCCCAAGTCTTTTAGAAACGATCTCTGGCTCTGTGTATACGACGAAGAGCTTCAGCTTCGTTAGCTGAGTCTGGAATGCTTAAAGATTTACGAATGTCCTTGTTCGATGTTCTCAGGAACGGATTACACGCCTTCTCGACCTTCACTGTTGTCGGAATCTACAGACAAAACAAATCCGTATAAACGAAAATCCAAAATGAGGTTTCGAGCGAGAGAAGAAAGGTAAAAAGAGAAGAGATGTTACCGATGGGAGTCCCTGACTGCGAAGATGAGCGACTCGGGTTGCATAAGACTGAAGGGTTTCGTTCTTTGGTTCTACGGATAGTGCGAATTTGAGATTGGTCTGTATCATGGAAGACATATAAATAGTTTACTTCACCGAACAATGCGAGATACGACCAGTATCTGCTGCGAGTGAGAAAAACTTACTGCTGTATTTTCGCGACCACAGTATATATTTGTGTCATCTGGTAAAGCCACAATCTTTTGGAGTGAAGAAAGCATCTGAGACAAAGAAATGTACTATTGTTAAGTTTGCTTCAGTGAAAGAAACAATAAGTTTATAAGAAGACGATTGTGAAACTGCATATCACTTAAGATATATCTTTCAGATTCACTGGTTAGGTTTTTGAGTCTAATTTTCAATTAATGTTTACCTGTTCAGGGGTTCCTTCTGAGAGGGTACCACATGATAAGCTATAGATCAGGTCTCCTGTGAATATTGTCGCTGACCCGGGAAAGTAGAAGCTGATATGGCCTGTTTGAGGATTAGAAAAAGTTAAGAGAGTAACACATAGCACCAAGTATTAAGTTACTAGTTTTTCTACACTACAACGATGAAAAAGGGAGAGGAGTTAAACAGTGATGTATCGAGAATGACAAATTAAGTTACTAAGATGCGATTCACCAGATTCTTCTTTGGCAATACTTTTTGAGTGTAGAAATTATGTTCATAGTTTTTTTTTAACTATAGAGGTATATGGCAGATATACAAACCTTGTGTGTGGCCAGGAGTGTCAATTACTCGAACCTCATGACCTGCGAACATCCATTTATCACAATCTTTCAGAAGTATGTCAATTCCAGGAATCCGATCTTTATCCACAGCTGATCCAATCACCTGTCGGCAACATAAGTCACATAAGAATATATCACAAAAGCAACAAAGAACTAGACAAAGTTGCAAAACAAATAGCCCTAATACAGATAACTAGCATAGTAGAAATCAACTACAATCTCCTCTCTTCACATTACATTAAAGCCATTTTTTTACTGGTTAGGCAAACAATTTTAAGACAAACCATTACATTGTAGAGCTCTACGTTTCATAGCTATCTGAACCAATGAATAATCCAAGGGAACAAGTGACAAGAAAGACAAGGGTGACTTGCACAAAGAACAGAAAGAGAGCGAAAATAGTATCCTCTTACCTTTGCGCCATACCTTTCTTTCAATTCAGCATTCCCTCCTATGTGATCATCATGATGATGAGTATTCAATATATAAGTTAAATTCCAATTTTTCCTGCTCAATGCCTCTATAACAGGTTTAGCCTCAGAAGGATCAACGACTCCAACTGTGCCAGTGTCTTCATCATGCAAAAGATAAGCATAGTTGTCCTTACTACATGGCACCTGAAACATCCCCCAACAACAAATTTTGTTTCAATCTGCAACTTCAGGATGAAAAGCAAGCAAATGAAAATGAAACAATAAGACAAGTGTACTAACCAGTTCGATTTTTAACGAGGATGGCATGTTGGATATACTACAAAAATGGGTAATTTTAAGTGTTTTTCTAGCTCCACGCAATGTTTTCAATGGCATGGATAATAACCACATCACTCCGTATAATAAGCTTTTCCTGAGGCAAAGCTGTCTCAAACCAGGCCACACGCAAAGCTGCCCTCCAATCTGTTCCATGAATTCGAATCAACAAATTATAATCTGATACAACAAAAAAATGCCCAAAATGACTAAACACAGTTGTCAAAACACCACATCACACAAACTTAAAATAATTCAATCTAAGTTTCACCTAACCTACATACATGTGATAGAAGATGACTATTCAGCACTAGTAGTTGAATCTTAGGCAAAAGCAAGCAATTTCATAGTCTTAAAGCATAGAAATGAATCGGCTATACTAAAGCAATTTCAATACACGCAACACTTGCCCAGAGAGAGTTTCGAGCATATAAAACGAAGATCGATGAAATGAAAATCCGATTTGTGAAATTTCCAGCGACGAAATCGAAGATATAATCTGAATAGTAACACCAATACACAGGACTCGAAGAGTCTTAAATCTCGTACCAACTTTCAAAACCGGATCGGAATTTTATCTTGGTTGCAAAAGTTGAGAGCAAAGACTGAATCAAAGAGAAAAGTAAAAAGGGGGAGGGGGAGAGAGATAAACCCTAGAACACGAAGGAATCGATGAATTGGTGGTAGATGAAGCTTTGGAGATCATCCTCTATCTCTCTCTCCCCCTTGTCTCTCTCAACCTCTCTCCGATAGATTTCTCAGATAAAAACGAGAGAGATTATTGTCGATTACCTTGAAAGGCACTAGAGAGATTTTGCGCGTACAAAGCCAGAATTCGGCTTGAGCTGTGATGACGAGTCTGCGACTTCGACAGGAAAGACGTCAGAGCGAGAGACAGCTTTTACTCTCCTCCTTTCTCTTTTTTATTTATTTTATTTATTCGCTTTTAAGTCAAATTTTAAATAGCTCAACTACTAAAATCCCCAATTAAATTGCTCCGTCCTATCAGAAATATAAATACTGGTTATAAATATTCCACCACGAGAAATTAGTATTTTTAATTTAAATATTTTTTTTTTCTTTCTTTTCTCATTAAAGTTTTTCTCTGTGTTATAAACAATTTTTGTCCTTTTAAGGTTTTACCGTTAAATTTATGATTTTTTACTATTTTGTTAGATTATATTCCTTTTTGGAAACCTGGAAAATAAAACATTTCTTTTTGGGTCGACGCCACGAGATTCGTTTGGTCAAAATTTATTGTTTGATTGGTAATTTTTTTCTCTTTTGTTATAATGATAAAAAGTTTAACATTTGAATTGTTGCCAATCAAATGAGTAGAAAATTAAATATAACAAATTGATTGAGATTTCTTTTATCATAGTGGTAAAAAGATGTATTATTTTTTTCACAATTACAAAACGTTGAAAATTAATGGTAATAAAAACGGTATTACCACTATTTTTTCCACTATCTTTTACCATGATTTTAATTATTTATAATAACTATATTGTTATTGTTATTATATCACAAAATAGACTCATATTGATGTAGAGAAAACGATATCATTCTCTCTTATCAAAAAGCTATATTGTTGTTTTTTATTTTTGTAATACTATCTCTTATCAAAATATGTATTTTAATTTTATCGTTTGATCTACTTAGTGACATAAAATAGTGTGATTTTTTTATTAGATAAACGGGAGTGATAAGTGATCACGAAAGAGTGAAAAGATATAAGAAGAAAGTAAATACCTTTTTTCGATTTCACAATTGGTGAATATTAAAACGATTCATCTTAACCACAATGGTAAAATATTACCAATCGATACTCTTTTTTTATCAATGTAAGCTTGCAGGTTTTTATCTATTTATTCATCTCTCCGCACTTTTTTTTTTTTTTTTTATCATAATTTAGATTAAAAGCGAAATGAAAAATGGAGAATAGAATAATAGAGAGAATAAGAGAAAGAGAGTTATATGACTAGTTATGAATATTTTGTATATTTGTTCCGAACATAAAAGTACATTTATATAAAAGATTATTCTTGTATATTCGTCCCTTTTAGTGTTGAGGAACAAAGCTTGGCTGAATCTTCCTCAAGAAGTTTGGTATAATCGTGTTCAAGAAACTTTGGCACTATATCAAACTTCATTTCAACATTTTTTACCGATGAAACTTTTTAACCGCTTTATATATGTTATCAATCCAATATAGCTAATATATAGAACACATATCATCCAATTCTATTATGATTTCAGTAGAAACATTAAAGAAAACAATTAAATATTGGAAAGCATAATTGAATATTTGATAAAAAAAAAAAAAACAAATCTTTGATTCGTTTTCGTAGATTAAGATCACATACAACAACAAAGTAGTCCACTAAGAGTTGTACCTATCTTATTGAACCTGTCTAGGACCTCACTTCATTACCCATTTCTCAATATATATTATTGGCTTAGTTGGTTAGCATTTAATACTATTATTGACAATTCATATCCAAACCATAACTTCAAGGCTTCAATGAACCAAATTATTTTTTATTGTTTTTCATTGGACTGACTTTACAAGACATATGATTTATTTAACAATTTTTATTAAAGTAAATAAGCAAAAGATAAATAAAGAGTTACTAATAGTAATGGAGTTATTGGCATGGGCGCATGGCAGTTATACAGTACAAACTCTTTAAAATTAATAATGTTAATATTGTGATATTTTATTAATTTATAGAGTTATTAATTTATAGATAAAAAAGAAAATCTATATTTATTATCTTTTTGTTTTTATTTTTTTAGTTTTGATGATAAAACTAAAGATAATATTAAT
This sequence comes from Euclidium syriacum, assembly GCA_900116095.1. NCBI lineage: Eukaryota > Viridiplantae > Streptophyta > Magnoliopsida > Brassicales > Brassicaceae > Euclidium > Euclidium syriacum. The sequence goes on along the minus strand of FPAK01000012.1, from coordinate 2,798,545 downwards.
GTATCTTAGAAGTAGTTGCATATAAATAAATAATAATCGCATCTAGAGTTTTTCATAATTTTTTTATACGGTTAAAGAAGTTTATAACTCCAACAAAATTTAAGCTGCAAAACAAAAGAAATAATATTAGAGTCATATTATGTATAAATTTATATACCTGATTACTAAGTTGATTACATATAAACTATATATAAATTTATATACCTAATTATTAATTTATGATATTATTAGGATCATATATTTACATAGAGTTTTCTAAAAAATTATTATCTTATTATCTTATCAAGTTTTATCAAATTTTACACTGACCTAACTCGGGACCGGTAAAATTTATTAATTTATCGTCATTATTAATTTCTCGAGTATTAATTTATAGAGTTTCTACTGTTAGTTGCACAATTGCAGTAAAAGTACATTAATGTTATTAATGCCATGCAAAAATAAAAATTGGCAGTAAAATAAGAGTCTCAAAAAGCCAAATTAATATCCCCATTGGAGTTAATGCCTTGACGTGAATAAAATATTAAATGTGTGAAGTGAATGGTAACAAAATCAACATTAATGTCATCATTAATATGTAGCCAGCAAATAATTGTTCGTATTTTCCTTAATCTTATATTTTGTATTTTTTTTATTCAATAAACAATACTCCATTTGTATCAAAATAAATAATGTTTTGGTTGAATGCACACCAACTAATTTTGAATGTACACCATTTAACTGTGAGTGTTCAGTGTTGAACCAAAACAATACATTTTTCATGAGAGCTCTGCTTTGGCATTATTTAGTGATGCTCTGTTATCTATTCTCTGTGCCCTATGGGTTTTTAAATTTTCTCTGTTTATCTTCTAGTAATAGGTTTCTTTTCTTTTCAATAAATTTGACAATTACCCCAAAAAAACACTCACATATTATAATTAATCATTTAAATAGTATTAACGAATTATAGGTGTAAATGAGGAAAATAACTTGATTTTTTGCATTGAAATTGAACAAAAAAAGATTGGCCAAAACATCATTAAAATTGAGACACAGATAAGTTCCAATAATGTATTAAATTAAAGATTAAATAAAATCTAATGATGTTTAAGACGTAACTTACAATTCAATTATGTGCATTTTGACTTTTTATATGTTCTACTGAAGAATACGTCAGTTTTGTTATTAGTAACTTCTTTCATATATGGTAATTGGTTAAATCTTTTTGCGTAAAGCCTAAAGAACAATTCTAGTTATCGACAATAATGACTATTAGTTTTAAATTTTGAAAATGTAGAACGCTGTGATGAAGTGAATGTTACAGTCATCATTGTGACCGACATCCACATGTGCTTATCTCTCAAATCCCAATCACACGCGCTTAACAACAGTTAAATGTCTCTTGATCTTTTCCTTCTCTTTTCCTAATCATAAAAATTATCATCCATCTGACTTGGTCTAAATTGTTGGACTAATATATTTGAGCCTCGAAGCCTAGGAGTATATTTTAGACATTAGAGTTGATACAAACGCATCCCAAAAGAAGCCCGAGCAAAATGGACCTGGTCCCAAATACGCATCCCAATTTAGTTTCTTAATTCGAAAAACTAAAGGGGGCAACTATGCATTATTTGTAAGTTTTGGGGCAATTGGGCAATTTCTATAAAGTTATGTAGGTACAAAGAATCAAGGACGACTATTATGATTCTTTAGATGACATTTGACTGTAGGTGGTATGAGATTAAGGATTAAAAGTTGAAATCAAGAGTGAAACCGTATTTAATTTTCTTAAACTGAACGAATCCAAAAACACACTTCAAACTGGAAAAGTCTAAACATAGTTTAATGACACAAAATAGATTCTCCTAAGAAATTTTATAAGATGATGCAAAAGTATTCATCACCCTACGAAAACCCCATTTGCAGAAACACTTTGCTAAAACATCTTCAGAGGTCTTGCACACTCAAACCTGAAAAACAATGCAACAGAGTCCACAACACAATCAGAAACAATACATATATTATGTTGAAGTATGAATCGAGTTAGGTTTAGGACCTATATGCCAAAATCCAATGCAATTAGGTTTCAAATCAACTTTCATAAACATCTTTACTTAGCAAAACACAGACATTAAGCAAGTTTTAAATCCAATATTGATTAGGTTTTAAATGATTTCAAAGGTTGAGAATTTTGTGAAGATAATAACCTGGAGGAAGAGACTGCTTAAGCTTGTCGGCTTTCTCTTGGTCAAAGACGCAAAGCGTGTAGAGGTATCTTGAGCACCTGACCTTGAACTTGACGACATCTTTGCTTCTCTTGATCTTCACTGATCGAGCATCTTTCCTTCTTGCTGTCAGAAGGAAGTCCTTGATCTCGTGGATTTGCTTAGGCTGCACAGAGATACATTCATCATCGTCATTTCCAAAAATTTCTTAAGGATAGAATTTTCAATACTACTTGAGAAATTCAAAATTGATAAGACGGAAAATCCCAGAAAAACGATGAACCCATTACCAAATCAAAATACGGTCTCGAATTCAGAATACATATATGCAAAATTCTCGGAAGAACAGATAAATTTCCCCGAAACCTACAAGTTTTACTAGATCCTAACCAAAGCAGAAAACAACAATCAAAGAGAAATGAAGAAGAGAATCGACATTTCGAGAATAAACATCAACACATAGAAACAACGATACTGCACTATGAACATTACAAAAAAAAAACTTCAAGCAAGCGGAAACAACAAAACGAATCCAAATCAATGGTGGTATTAAAGATGAAACGAAATCGCAAGTACGGTAAGAACTGATGAAGCAGTACCATTATCGGATCTGTTGTTGTAGATCGCCTCCTTCAGCACCTAGAGCAAAGAGCAGAACCCAGAAATCACCGTCGCCAAGTTATAGAGAGTTTACTTCCCTTAAACTTGAAACCCTAGCTCGTGCTTCGGAATTCCGATTATACCCTTCGGCCCATTGATTGGATTTCAAGCCCAATCGTATACCTGCACACTAAATAAATTTTGCCCAAATCTTACGGTGCTATTTTCTTTTAGGTCCCTTTATTTTCGTTTTACTCTTTTCATACCCAAATCTTTCCTAGTAATTTCTTCTGCTTCGTAGAGAAACCAAATCAACAACAAAATTCATTACTTATTATAACAAAACGAAACTGGTTTTTTGTCACAAGAAAAGCAGCATTACACACTTCGATTAACATTTACCAATAATAAAAACATTACCCTTTGTTCAAAGAAAAAACGATCCAGCTACAAAAATAAATGTTTAGATTTTTTCTAATGCTTCCAAGCCATGGAGTGACCATCCTCAGTGTAAGGCTCAAGAAATCCAATGAACTGCAAAACCAAAAACAAATAAAAACAGAAACACTTTTAAAAAAAAATCCAATAATTGTTCATCAAACAAAAGATAACTTCTGAAACATATTATAGTTTCAAAGCTAAATGTATACTTTAGTTCCATCTCGAGACCAACGAGCTCCATAGCTTTGAGCTACTCTTATCTCAAACACTTCTCCATGTGGTGGAACAATATGTATGTTCATCCAACAACAATGGCTAACAAACCGATCGATAAAGTCCATCGCAAGCCTACTTTTATCTGATTCTGATCAAAAACAAAGAGAAGAGAGATTCATCAAGTATGGAGAAATGCATTACGCGTAAAAATTCGGATATGTTTTTGTTACTTAACCAGTTCCATGAAGAACACCCCAAAATCCATCACTACTTCGATCAACATGCTTAGCTAATGCTCTAGCTCCATGGCTCAATCTACAACCTTTTACCTTTGGGTTATATGGGAGCATGAAGGAAGAGAGGAGACTCGATCTTGAAGGAGGCAAAGCATGAATAATGGATCCAATAGTGTGAGAAAGACCGAGAAGACTTTGCACGCCTGTGTAACTCAATCTCTGCAATTTTGAATATTACTTTTATGAAGAAACATATGAAAAAAAAAACGAATATGAATCATAAAACTCGAAACTCACAGAGAGTATGTGAGCCAAAGTGGCACAAGGTTGAGATACTGATTTAGTAAGATGGATTGAGACAACACCAATGATCATTTCTTGAACTTCCTATATATATATCATACATTTAAAAGAATCTAAATCTTTTGCAGAAACATGAAAGCCAAGAAAATGATGTGAGTGTACATCTCACCAGAACTTCAAACATGAGACATTTATTAACCATAACCATTGAACCTCTTTGTCTAAGACTGAAAAAAAAGTCAAACAAACATTTGTGAATACAAAAGACACAAAATTAACCGTACATTACACAGTAAGTAAGTTTTCACTTCACATACCTATCATACTCGGATTCAAAACACCTTGTTTCAATTGTTTTGATTCCATCTAATAGTGTATTCATTCAAATTAAAAGCAAACCCATCTGATCAAGAACTCTTGCCACTTAGAAAATTGACAAGTTAAGTACCTTTCATGAGGTAGAAGAATGGCTCTTGAACTTGAAGTTCACAAGATATACCCTTCAAGGCCTGTTAGAACAGTCAAAAACAAAATTAAAAAGTTTAAGTAATGATGGATCTGATTATACCCAATATCAAATCAAATTCATAGATTCCTGCGAATTCGGAGTTAATCGAACAAGAAATGATGCGTTTGAGTGTTTGACTATGACTCACATTGACTAACTCGGAACCCTTTTGGATTATGAGTTTGCTCCAATCATCTTCTCTGATTACCTCTTTCATCATTGGAATCTTCTCAAAGATTCCACAGAAGGAACCAGAATTAATTGATTTCAGCAGGCCCAAAGCAAGACGCTTGTACAAAGGATACTCAGGAACACCTGTTTTTGCTTCCTCTGCATCGGAAAAAAAACGTGGATTGAAGATTGACACAATAGGGATACGAACGGGAAACAAATCGATTCGATTCGATCACCGGCGGGAAGAAGTGGGTCGCCGGAAACAAGGCCGGAGCAGAAATCATCGGTTAAGCCTAAATCGAAATCTGTACGGTAATCGAGTGTGAATTTCACCATTTCCTCTATGCAATCTCTCAGTCTATCCATTTTTTTCGCTCAATTGGGGAAGAATTGCGATATAAATTAGTACTGATTCCACAAAAATATTAATTCTTTATTTTTTGTTTCTCTGAATAAAAGGAAAAGAATTATTTTTTTCTTTCTTTCATATAACCCAGAAAAAAAATTGAATCAAATGATTCTGATTGATACATCAACTGATAACAAAGATCAAAGCTTGTGCATTAAGCTAGGTTTATGCTGAGAGAAACAAGAAAACCTAAAAACTGAAAAACCAACTGTTTAAACAAGGTCCTGAAAAAATTGAATTGCAAAAAGAAGAAAAAAAAAACAAAAACAAAAAGGAGAAGCAGCAATTCATGGTGGATTTGGTGGAGGAAGGATTGAATCAGCTTGATCATCGTTCAATTTCTCCGGCAATGGTGGCATAAGATTCATCCTCTCAGGCATTCTCACTCAAACTGTAAATATAAAAGAAACAAACAAATAAAATTATGATACTTAGCAATGAAGAAAGACATAAATAAGTTCTCAGAGAAATTGATGAATAATGTTACATACTTGTTGAGAATTTTCTTCATGTTATCACAGAATCTAACCAAGAGTGTATTATCTACGACCTGTAATGACACAAAAATAATAAATAATAATAAACTAATAATTAATAAACCAAGTTTTTTCGTTAAATAACTTTTTTTTTTTGGGTGATTTGGAAAGGAACTATATAAACTTACATTAAAGGATGTGAGATTTGCAGAAATCTGATTAAGCAATTTCACGTTGTGATCAAGAAGCTCAAGAGTGTTCACTGCATAACATTTATACATGGGTCTTTAGTAATTTTTCCGATATTAACAAAATAAACATCGTTAAGAATACTTACCATCTTTTTCTGTAAGATTTGAAGCCATCACCCTACTGATAATCTCCTGAAGAAAATCAAACGGAAAATTACATTAACAAGATAAACAGAAAGAAATAAAAACAGAGAGATTATTCAATGTTCAATAACCTTATTGTTAACTTTTCCGAATTCATCGTCATCTTCGTTTCTTTTCTTATTTTCCTTCTCCTCCAAACAAAAGCAACTAAATTAATGATTAATGCCTAATTAAGAACCAAAACTTGAAGAAGATGAAGAAGAAGCACAAGAGTTTTACATATATCCATCTGCAACGCGCAGCAACGTCTCTAACGGTCTTGTCCGCAAAATTCTTCGCGATTTCTACGTAACGGGAAACATTCGATACCGACCAATCGGACGAATAACTTCATACAAAACAATCAAGAGTTTGCGTCTTGTTTAATTACGATACTGAAAAAAAGAAAAAGGACGAGTTTTGATTCGAAAGAATTTAACAAACCTAGCAAGACAATTCTCGAGAAGCGCTACTTCTTTATCGGTCCACTTCAGGGAGATTCCCACGCCATGTCTCATCCCTGAGCTCCTCACCGGCGTCGTGAATTTTCCGGAAGAAGCATCATGGTGAGGATTTCTCTCTTCGTTTTTTCCGGAAGAAGAATTCGCCATCAAACACCTAAAACATCAAACAAGCAAAATTTCAGAAAAAAACAAAAAACAGAATTGAGGATATAAAGAAAATTCTGATTCCGGATAAATAGGAACTTTGGAAGTAAGTAAGCAAATATATATATATATGTGGAAGAAATAATAAAATAAAAATAAATAATATAGGAATAGGCTGCGACAAAGGAGCGGAGGCTCCACAAAATTAATTTTGATTTATCATTCAACTTGAAGTTTATCATATTCTTGAAAAAAAAAAAATTTCTATTCCTTTTTGAATTGTGTTTAATTTTTTATTGTGTTTCTTCAAATTATTGACGAATAAATTGACGTACTTTTTTAACCAACAAAGATTATATTTATTTTATCATTTTTCTTAATTTTATAGACTTTTATGATATGAAAAATAATATAAATTTATTATTAATGATTTAGTGATCAGTAGATAATTGTCTCAAACGATAGATAAAAAAGCATTACTGTATTTCTTTATTAATTTATTTAATTCTCCTTTTTTTTTATTTCCAATTAAATGTTATCACATATTTCTAAATATTTATTTTTTTCTTATTCTTATTTGAATTATTTTAATTTTTATGATTATTTATGTAATAATACATATAGTTTTAAAAAAATCTTGAGGAATTGATTATTCTATTTCTATTTGTATTAGATTTATTTTTATTTATGATATTTGACTTTCCATTTTATATTTGAATCAAAATATTATGTTTTTCCAATTAGAAACGAATTATAAATATTATTTTACTTGGATTTTTACCTATCTATAATTTTCCAAGTATAAAAATTTTGATGATGACTGGATGAATTAGAGTATTAGAGTGATTCCGAGTTCGCATCAAATTTATTCTTAAAATTTGAGAGAATAGAAATTTTTTTTTGTATATATGTTAATAATTATAAATATGTTTCTTTTGAATTTCTTTCTTTTTTTTGCATAAAGTTTTTTACTTTCTTGTGCACTAAGCTAGGGTGTATGCTAAGAGAAACAAGAAAACCTAAAAACTGGAAAACCAACTGTTTAAACAAGGTCCTGAAAAAATTGAATTGCAAAAAGAAGAAAAAAAAAACCAAAACAAAAAGGAGAAGCAGTAATTCATGGTAGATCTGGTGGATTTGAAGGAGGAAGGATTGGATCAGCTTGATCATCGTTCAATTTCTCCGGCAAATGTGGCATAAGATTCATTCTCTCAGGCATATTCTCATTCAAACTGTAAATATAAAACAAACAAACAAATAAAATTATGATACTTAGCAATGAAGAAAGACATAAATATGTTCCCAGATAAATTGATGAAAAATGTTACATACTTGTTGAGAATTTTTTTCATAATATCACGGCTTCGAACCAAGAGTGTATTATCTATAACCTGTAAAGACAACAAAAAAAGAAAAGAAAAAACGTAATAAATCAAATTTTTTCGTCAAATATTTTTTTGGTTAACCGGGGCTCAAACTAAACTGGCGATTTGGAAAGGAACTCTATATACAGTACTTACACTCAAGGATGTGGATGTGAGATTTGCATAAATCTGATTAAGCAATTCCTCGTTGTGAACAAGAAGCTCAATAGTGGTCACTGCATAACATTATACATGAGTCTTTAGTAATGTTTCCAGATATATAATCGCATTGTTTTAAATCTTGAAGAATCTTGAAATCAACTAAGCACACTTACCGTCTTTTTCTGTAAGATTTGAAGCCATCACCGTATCAATATTCTCCTGAAGAAAAATCAAACGGAAAATTACATCAACAGGATAAACAAAAAGAAATAAAAAAACAGAGAGATTATTCAATGTTTATAACCTTATTGTTAACTTCGTCTTTTCCAAATTCATCGTCATCTTCTTTTATTTTCTTATTTTCCATATCCTGCAAACAAAACCAACTAAATTAATGATTAATGCCCTAATTAAGAACCAAAACTAGAAGAAGAAGTACAAGAGTGTTACGTACATGTAACCATCTGCAACGCAGAGCAACGTCTCTAACGGTCTTGTTCTCAAGACCCTTGGCGATTTTTACGTAACGGGAAACATTCGAATCCGACGAATAACTTCATACAAAAGAAACAAGAGTTTGCGTCTTCGTTAATTACGATACTAAAAAAGAAAAGAACGAGTTTTGATTCGAAAGAATTTAACAAACCTAGCAAGACAAAGATCGAGAACGCTACTTCTTTATCGGTCCAGATCAGGGACATTCCCGTGTCATGTCTCAGCGGCGTCGTGAAATTTCTGGAAGAAGAATTCGCCATCGAACACCTAAAACATCAAACAAGCTAAATTTCAGAAAAATAAAAAAACAAAATTGAGGATATAAAAAAAACTCTTGACTCCACAAAAATCGGAGCTTTGGAAGTAAATAAACAGATATATATGTTGAAGAAATAATAAAATAAAAATAAATAAAATACAAGGCGACAAGGAGCGAGACTCCAAGGAAATAATTTTGATTATCCTATTTATTATTCAATTTTGAATTTTATCATATTCTAGAAATAACTTTTTCTGTTCCTTTTTAAATTATGTTTAATTTTTATTAACTACTCCTATATATTTCTCCAACCTACTAACGAATAAATTTAGGGTTTTTTTTTATAACATAAATCTTATCTATTTCATCATTTTTCTTAATTTTACAGATTTTTTTATGATATAGAAAACAATACAATTTTTGAAAGATAATTTAGAGAATAGATAATTGTTTCAAATGACCATAGAAAAACATAACTGTATTTCTTTATTAATTTATTTTGTTTTCTTATTTTTTTCCAATTAAATGTTATCATATATTTCTAAATGTTTATTTTCAAGATTATTTAGGTAATAGTACATCTAATTTTTAAAAAATCTTGAGGAATGGATTCTTTTATTCCTATTTGTATTAGATTTATTTTTCTTTACGATATTTGACTTTCCATTTTATTTTTGAACCAAAATATTATGTTTTTTGAATTAGAAACGAATTATAAATATTACTTCACTTGAATTTTCACTTATCTATAATTTTACAAGTATAGAAGCTTTTCATTATCAATTTTGATAATAACTGGATTAGTTGCGAGTTTGCATCAAATTTATTTTTAAAATTTAAGAGAATATAAAGCTTTTTATTATAGATGTTAATAATTATAAATTTATTTCTTTTGATTTTTTTCCTTATTTTGAGTTTAGTTTTTCTTTTTGCATAAAGATTTTTAATTTCTTTCAAGGGTATATTTTATTTAAACTTTTGAATAATTTCTCTTTCTTTCACTTAAATACTTTACATGTCTTATAAATTACTTACGATCGACTATATCAGAAAAAAGTAAATTGAATGTTTTAGCTATATTATCAACTGAAAAGCATATAGTTAAAAAACTCGATTATTAAAGCTTGGGAAGGAAAAACACTATTCGGAAAGGATAAACACGTAATCGGAAAGGAAAAACACATATTCGAGAAGGAAAAATATTATTCGATAAAAAAAAACAGATATTCGGAAGGGTCTCTTGAATTCCAAAAATACCATCATAAAAATTTCATTAATGGTATTCTTTAAATTACAAAACTTCGTGTGTTATTATTTTCAAATATAATTTTGTAGTGTTATTTAAATCTTTTTCTCTATAACAAGTTGACCATTTATAACAGCTTATATAATTAATACATATAGTAAGAAAAAATTTATATAAATTTACAATGTACAGAAAATTTAAAAATTTCAAATAAAGTTGGAAACGAATTTCTAAAATGAGGAAGTAATATATATTATAAAGTTATGAAATTAAAAAACAATAAAGAAAACAAGACCCTAAAACATAATTCTTCGTTCTCTTCAAAACCTCTTCTCACGTGCTCGTTGTTAAAGTTCCATTGACAACATCATCCGATTATCTCCCATACCACCAGATCCATATGAGCATATATCACCCTTCCCACCCCCCCCCCCTCCCCCCTTTCTCTTTCTGCTCTCCCTCAAAACCAATTATTTGAACACTCCTCTTAATTAAACCTTTATGTTGAACCTACACATGTGCAAGTTCCTCCTCCTCAAGATTTACTCCCTAACTAACTAGCCATCTCACATTGCTTAGGTAGGACCAACATAACCTACTACTAAAACATAGGCTTCCAAACTAAACAGAGTTGTAGATAAGTCTCTGAAACTCATTGCTCCTCCATTTATCTCCATTGTTGGTGAACATTGAGTGCAAATCCATGATGATGTGTTTTAAAAGGGTGTGGAGATTAACAAATAATTTATAGTTAGATACTTCTTTGGAGATGTCCTATTCATAGGCTAAATACAAATTTTGTTACATCATATTAGAGACAAAGGAAAAAAAAATTCATGTTAATATTGGTGCCAGAACCATGTGTGTAAGGATCTTTTACGACTTCATCATATAAAAGATACTTGAAAAACGGTTATGTTATACTGGAACAACAATGTTCACATCACAAACGCGAACAATCTCTCTCGGCTGACCCTATTCCCTACCTTAAATATATTCCTATATGGCTCATGTTACATGCATACCTTTTGATTTGATGACTATAGAAGGTTGTAGCTGTCTTACAAGATTGATTGGAAGACCAACATAAGTTAATGAGTATACTAAGAACCAAACCAACATTAGTCTTGCCCACTTGAGAGTTGAAGCAAACATAACTAAGCCTTACCAAAGTGTAAGCAGAAAGAACAAATAGTAAAGTTATTACCTTGCAAGTCGAGTATCCTTGGTTGTCCCTTAACTGCTTACATTGCAAGAAATTAAGCTACTTATCCAGAGGCTTTCTACTGGATGATCACAATGGTTTTCAAAGTGGTTAGAAATCCATGTGAAAAAGAGTGAAACTCTACCAAAGACTCCAATTCCACCACCACCAAACTCAAAAACTCCAAACCTTCATACTTCCATTTCTTCCCCTCTACTTAATCTAGGCCTCAACTCGAACACTCCCCCCTTAGAGGCCTCAATCCCTTTTCTTGTTGGGACTTCTTACCCTCTAAACTTCAACCAAGCAACTACTACATAATCCTCAACTAACCATTATATTTATTCTTCATCAGTCCCTTACACCACTCCTACTCTTTCAAACATCATACCCCATATACCCCTATCCACTCTCCTAAGCTTACTAACCCTTTCTCCTCTTGCTACCAATCATGAACAAATTATCGTTTCACCTTGTCCCCCAACCCAAGCTACCAAAATTCAACTATGCCTTATTTATCAATTCTACCTTGTTTAAACCACGCTACCATTTCCAATCCTTCATATGAACCCCAAAACTCCTTAAAAATGGACATTGACTTTCCTATTTCAAACTATATGATCCCAAAATCCTCAAATTAAACAACTTCCACCAACCAAAACCAGTTCACATAACATTTTTCTATCTATTTATTTTATTTTAACCCCTCAAATAACTATACCACTTCATTTTTCCCCCATTATATTTTGAGGACCCTTGAAGCTTCATCTATACTGTCTCATGCTATCTTTCCCATCATGTACTTGTAATGTCACCTATCCACAAAATGTCCATGTTAGACTGTGTTTCACTTATTCAAAGAATAGAATCAAAGATGACAACCTGGTTTCCAAAATCACTCTTATGTGCTTACACGCTCCTATTACTCATTTTTGTCATTGCCAAAATTGATAACTTTTGTACTTCTACCTTCATAACCAAGCCCACATATCTATGCATTGCTTTCTTTCGGAAGGGATTTTTTGAAGGCCATCATTATGCTTGTGTTACCTAGGATATGGTCACTAAACCAAAAGAGGAAGGGGTTCTTTGCCTCAAACAACTCACTTTCGGGAATTTTCTTTGATCCTTTAAACTCATTTGGATGCTAATCTTCAAGTCTAGATCGATTTGGTAGTCTGGTTCAAAACAAAATTCATTCAGACAATTTAACAAACAAGATTCCAAGGTCGAGACGTTACCTACTTTCCTAGATCAAAATGAATATAAGCAATGATAGATACTACCAAATATATATAATTAACTAGAACCCTTTTTGTCACATCTAAAACTACCTTGATTAAGTCAGCAAATACTGAATTTGACTTCCCTATACATTCTCACTTGTTGATCTCTACTGGAAGGCAAACTTGAATTTCACTTGCAAAATCAGACAATTATGTCACTATCTATTCCTATATCACTACTTACAACCCCAAAATATCAATGAACGGTAGCAAGATGAAAGTAAATAGAAAAGTTACTCCTCCTCAATGATCTATAAAATTTTATCTAATCATAACCCCCATTATACCTTGGATAAGATTGTATAGTTATATGTGGAAGTTCCAACACACCTTTCACATCTACAACTATTTCCTTTAATTGGCTAGGGTTTCTTTAAACGAGATTTGACTATTTCATCACCCATCATTTATTATTCCTACCAACCTTATTAATTGTTTGACCTTTGATTCATTCCCAATTTTGATTCATATATTTGGTTCATTATTGGTTTTCATCCTAATTAAATGTATTATTTTGAACTTAATGTCATCAGATTTGTAATATTTACAATAATAAGCTTGTGCATATAATTCTATTTTTTTCTTTTCTTTTTGCTTTCAATAAAAATTGTTCTACAAAATTGTATTTTTGGAAGTTAAAAACATCTTTGTTGGAAGGTTTTTACATAAGAGCACTTTTAAAGTATTCTCAATGTTCAGAGACTTTAAGAGTCTCTCAAACAAAAAATCAAAAAAAAAATTTCTTATAATTTGATTTTATGATTAAATTTTTGTTTTTTGTTTTTTTAAAATAACCAATCACAGTGAAACATGATTTTTTAAGGGTTTCTCAAAATCTCTTATTTAAAAGACCATCTCTTACATCTATTATTTTTCTATTTTTAATTGGTGAGAGACTCTTAGAAAAACCACCATTGAAGATGTTTTTAGTGGAAGTCTCTCATTTTTTAAAAATAGAAATAATAAATGAATCTCTTAAATGAGAGACTTTGATAACTACATGAGAGATTCTTCATCCACATGTTATTCTATAAGAGCATCTTCAACGGTAGAGTCTTTCACCAAGAGATTCTATAAATATAATATTAGTTGTTTATATATAATTTAAATAAATAATTAAGTTTTAGATAATCAAATAAATTTAGCCAGTTAAGAACAAATATGTAGACATGGGTATCTCAAAAATTATTGTGGAGTTTCTCAACCCAGAGACTATATCTCTCTTTTCTCTTTTTTCAATTTTTTAATGTTTAATCTTTTTGTTTTTGTTAATTTATTTAATTTTTTAATGTTCAAAAACTCTTTTGAGATACTGGTGTGGTGTTGATGCTGTCCTAGGTAGTTATTTAAAAAAAAAAAATTAAATACAAATTGAAAGTAGATTAAAATAATTTAATTTTTTTAAAGAGATTGTGTGAGTCTTGTGAAAATGTGAAAGGAATACTATTTCCTTACATTTATATAATTTTAATATTTTTTGTTTTTTTTTTTTTGATAATAAGTTTTCATTTTGTTGAGATAGTCATTTGAGAATCTTTCAATGGAGGTGTTCTAACAGACTTGTAGGCTCATGCATGTCATCTGTGTGTATGTGTATAGACACAATTTGACGTTTTCCCTTTGTCAATTTAGACTTAATTCTCTATGATTGCAGAGGCAACTATAAAAGGTCTGATTAACAAAATAAAATAAAATATATACAGTATTAAAAGGTTACAAAATCATCGTGCACTATTATCGTAGACCATAAACACGTTTAATATGACCTAATATACACCTGTATGCGTGTGTGTTGTGTTCATCTATTAGTGTACAATGAGACGGCAAAAAATATTTCTTTAACCAGAGAGCATTTTACTTTACAATTTTTTTAACCGAAAAATGGAATCTTTTTTCTTCCCTTTTTTACATTTAGCCCACAAAAAGCTTCTATCAAATGATCTTGATTGATAATACATCGATAAACTACAAAGAGCTAAACTTGTCTTCTAAGCTAGGGCTTTTGCTCAGAGAAACAAAAAAAAAACCTAATAACTGAAAAGACCGACGGTTTAAACCACTAGAAAAAGGCTGAATTCCAAAAAGAAAAAAGAAAAACCAACAAACAAAGGAGAAGTTATTCATGGTTGCTTTGGTAGATCTGATATACTGAATCAGCGAGCACATCATTCAATTTCTCCGGCAATGGTGGCATATGCTTCATTGTCTCCGGCACATTCCCATTCAAACTATAAGAATAAACAGAACATGAAGTTATGATACTTAACTACCAATGAAGAGAGAAATGCTATCTTGTAGAAACTGATAAAAATGTTACATACTTGTTAAGAATTGTCCTTATGTTTTCACGGCTTCTAGCTAAGAGTGTCAAATTGTCTTCAAGCTGTAAGAAAAAAATAAGGAAATATAAACCAAGTTTATCAAGGAATATATATAGTATCATACCCACAACGAAAGTAGGAAGGGATCTTTAAGTATTAATGTATTAAAGACATAACCAAGTACGAAACTTAACAAACTTTTCTCAACAAATTTTTTAAGCTGAAGAGTTCTAAAGCTAAGCCTGTAATCTTTCCAGGCCGGACACCACAACAAGTTAATTTAATTACGGGTGCTCGAACTAAATTGGTGATTAGAAAAAAAAACTATATATACTCCCGACCAAAAAGAAAAAAGAAAAAAGAAAAAAAAAACTATGTATACTTACCCTCAATGATTTGAGATTTACAGAAATCTGATTATGCAATTGCCTGTTTTGTTCAAGAAGCTTTTTTGTGATCACTGCATAGCATTAGATGAGTCTTAAATGATATTTCCATATCTGTTTTTAGAATATAATCGCATAGTTTGAAATTCTGAAGAGAATCTTTAATAGTCTTTTTGAATAAAATAGAAAACTTACCATCTTCTTCTGTAAGATTTGAAGTCAACATCATATCAATAACCCCCTGAATAATATATCAAACAAAAAATTACATCAACAAGATAAACAAAAAAACAAAAACAAAAAAAAACAGAGAGATTCTTCAATGTTTACAACATTATTGTTAAATCTCGCTTTTCCAAATCCATTGTGCTCGTCTTTTCTTCTCTTGTTTTTCTGCAGAAAAAACATTAATCCAGAAACGAAATCAATGTTTAATGATTAAAGAAACAGAGAAAGTATGAAAGGAGAAGACTTTTTACATGTAAAAGTCTGCAACGCATAGCAACGTCTCTAATGGTCTTCTCCTGAAGCTGGGACGCGATTTTCGCATAACGTTGAACAATCGGCAACGACGCATATCTTCATAAACAATCGAGAAATGGATCAAAAACCTAATTTTGAAACAAAAAAAAAAGCGAGTTTTTATTTTTTTCGAAAGAATTTCGAACAAACCTAACAAGACCATCATCGAGAATTGCTTGTTCTTCAACGTTCCAAACTCTGGCGATTTTAACGTTATGTTTCATCGTTGAGCTCTGCGGCGGCATCATAAAGTTGTTGCCGGAGTAAGTGTTATGGTGATTCCTCTCGTCGTTTTTCCGGGAAGGATTCCCCATCAAAACCCCTGAAAAAGTTACAAAAATCTTGAGGATATAATCCTCCGGATAAATCGCAGCTTTAACGGTGAGTAAGCAAATATTAATATATATGTATGGGTTAAGTTTGGAAGAAATCATTAAATAAAAATAAAATACAAAAAGCAAGCTGTACGGAAAATATAGGAGATTCTGTAAGCTAAAATGTCTCTGTTTAATTGGGTAGGAGAGGATTCTTTCTATGAAATCTTTTGTTTCCTCTTTTTAATCATTTAATTAAATTACATATATTTGTTTTTTTTACAGAAAAAGCATTATTTAATATTTAATGAAAATTAATTTAACCATAAATAGTCACAAAGTATTAAATAAACTGTAATTTGAATATTAAATAAATGAAAAAATTCTCAAAATATTAAATTTAATAAAATAATGGGAGTATTGTATATATTGTGTGTATGTGTAGACACCAGCTTGACGTGTTCTTTTGTCAATAAGTTAATTCTCTATGATTGCAAAGACACCTATAAAAGGTCTAATTAACCAAAAATATATATATATTAAAAGGTTATAAAATCGTCGTGCATTAATATCGTACACCATAAACACTTTTAGTATTATATACACCTGTATGTGTGTGTGTTCATACATGAGTGTACAGTAGAATGCTCTAATTTGTTTAATCGAAAAATTCCGAAAATTATCTCAGATTGCACTCTACTCCATTTTTTTTTTTTTTTTTTTTTTGATAATTGCATTCCACTCCATTAATGTATACATTTTATTGGATGGCAAAAAATTCACAAATTGCTATATGAGTTTTTCTTATTTACTCATGCATATCTCATATTTTTCTGTGATAATTTTTATAGATTTGCTTTACGTTTTTGTAGGAAGATAACACAAGTAAAGAGATTCCAATATATTCCTTTAAAAAAAAATTATATTCCCATTTTTATGTGTATATATATTCTAGAAGATTACAAGTCGTAGATGATTAAAAATAAATGACAACTTTTTTACACAATTTTAGAACTCACAAAAGCACTCCACATAGCCTTTGGAACTCTTTTTTTTTTTTCCTGATCTTAAGCTTTTCCCTTTTAAGCAAGCTCATTTTCCCATTTGTGTTAAGTTAGATCCGGTTGGACTTCTCTCTTCGTCCTAAGAGCATATTCGTCCTAAGAGCATATGCATAAAAAAATCTCTTATTGAGAGTTTTTAACTAATATTTTAATGTTTTTTTTTTTTATAGTTGGAAAAAAAAACTCAACCAGATCGTACCACGTATGCGGTACAGTGTAGATACAGTCTCTTAAATTAGAGATCTGTAGATACGGTTCTTAATTTTAGAATGGGATTCACTATTATTTTATTATTGTTTTTTAAGAGATTCTACTAAAATCTCTTAATGTAGTTGCTGTAAAGAAAAGTTTGTTCCTTAATTTCTTTTACTAACAAAATTCATCAACTGGAGTCTAAACATCCACGGATATACGTCGTAAAATTAAAAACGTCTTAGATCTTGATGACTTCTAAATGTTTTTATTTTTCAAACCAAATACTCTCTAAATATTAATAGTGTAAAACGAAAATTTTGATTTCGTTAGGATTATTGAAAACTGTCACAAGAGTAAAAAAAAAAGGCTTTTCTTTGTCTTAAAAACCAAAACTAAACTTTTACGCTTTTCTTTGTCTTAAAAACCAAAACTAAACTTTCACACTGCTGAGCTTATTTGATAAAACAATTTGGCAGTGAATAACGAACGTACTTTCATACAAATCAAGACAATCTAATCTAACTGGTGCAGCTACATTGTTGTTGTTTTTCTTACTCCTTCCTCCAATTGCCTTCTTCAAATCTTAGAGGCCACAACTGCACCTGGTACAATGTATATCTAGTATCTACATCTACCATGCCTAGAATAAGCTAATTACTAAATCTCCATTATTGATTTTTAAATAGGTCCCATACTGACTACAATAAGAGCATGTATATACCATCAATATCCCATTAGAATGAAAAGTTAAGGGGGCGAATATGGTCTCAAAACAAACCAACTAGAGCATATTAATGCAAATATGTAGACATGGAATCAAATAACATACATAAAGTCCCAAAAATAAAATCAACCAAGCAGAACCAGGTATCTTATGACAAGATAATGTCTCAAAACAAAATCAAATAATCTGTTCAAAATATGTATTTTATCATAGAGTTTCCTCATTATTCTTGCAATTCTTTCGGATTAAGCCAGCTAAAGCTATGGTCAATGGCTTAGATACCGTCAACATAATTCAATATACCAATTTGATTGGATCAGTATTGTTGACAAGAAGTTTCAGCTTTAAAATTGGTTTATTTTCAGCCACAAATTAGGAGTGTCAATATGAACTATTGGTTCATGAGTTGACTTAACTCAATTCGGATTTTCGTGAGTTCGATTTATGTTTTTTAGGCATTATTTAATAAACGATTAAATGACCGAACTTAAATGAGTAATGAGCCAACTCACAAACAATTTTTTTGGTTTGATTCTCGATGAACCGATCATTGATTTACGATTTTTATTTTCGGGTATTAATTCAAACCCTAGGCAACTAAGGTATTTTTATTTGGTTAGTCATGTATTATAGTTGACAACGTAAGCAACTGTCTCAAGTATTAATTTTGTTTTTTGTGGCCGAAGTAAAGTCTTTGATTACTTCCAAAGTTTCTCATTCTTTTCTAATTGGTTTACTCCTTTTTTGAATAAAATCTAAGATGAAAAAAAAGAAAAATTGAGACATCATTAGTTTAAAAAGTATGTTATATATTTAGAAAAAATATATGTAAAACCTGGTTAGAAGAGATTCAGAAAAAAAACTAATGTAAAATTTGAAATATGATGGTTAGTTGAGTTTTTGTGGTTAGAAGAGATTGAAAGAAAAAAATAATATTAAATTTGAAATATAATGATTAGTTAAGTTCTTGTCTTATTTTTTATTTGAAAATTTTTGGTTGATAATAAATTATAAATTTATTTGATTTCAATATTTTGATAAATGCAATGGTTAATGAATTTATTATGTTGTCCTATGATAATTTTGTTATTATTTAATTTTGAAAGTGAAGATATATGAGAAAATGATGTCACATATCATATTTTAGAACTTGTGTTTAGAAATTTTTTTTATATAGAACTTGTGTTTAGAAAATTTTTAAAATATTATATAAAATCATGAAGAGCTGAGTTAAGCATAACCAGCTCATATTAAAACCGTAATATTAAAATATGGAAAGAAGGATGTTGTATATAATAGTCACCCGAAATATTTTAAATTTTAGAAATCTTACTCCATTCAGGTAATGCTTTAATTGAATGTTGAATGTCTTGGCTGCTTTTGGTGCTAACTAAATTCATACATATTTACGTTACTTAACGAGGTAGACAATTTTGTTCCAAGCTTACTAAACTGGTATGAAAGCAAATGTAAAATGACAAGATAAACAGTTGTATGCCACTCTTGTTGACCCGCTTTCATTGTAAACTTTCGGTAATAGTACGTGCCATATAAGAAAATTCAAAATGTACATTGTAAGTTTATCTTTCACGTACGTTCGTATGTAATTGAAAAGTCAAATTTGTTGATGGACTAGGAGTCAAAATAGTTAAATAGAGTAACTTTTATTATTATACCAACAACTTTTGTTTCTCTATTTAAATATGTCAAAAAATTCGTGACAAAAAAAAAAAAAAAATGTCAAAATCCAAATTAACATCCAAAATCTGGCACGAACTAACTAATGACAAAATTCGTAGTCTTATTGCTGCATTATCAGCTTAATTTTGGTCAATCAAATTCAAATCATCCTTTAATAAATGTTCCAAGCGGTTTATACATCATAAATATTTAATAAATAAGAACAAAAGTATAGATAAACAAGAAACGAAAATGGGATCTGATAATTCTGCATGGGAAATCAAACGACGCGCAGAATCCGAGTTAAGATCACATGTTAACACGTTGCTTCATTATCTGACGATCAAAACGTAAATTATAAACATATATATACGCGCATTTAACTAATAAATTATTATTTTTTAGTCCCATACTCCAATCGTGTTAAAGTCTTATTATTTTCTCTTTATACATTAGCTTCTTGCATGTCACCTAATACAAATCTGTATACATAAACCATTAGTTCGTTACGTACATTTTTCATGATTTTGCTTACCATTATTTCGTATATATTTTCATAAATATATTTTAAAAGAGATTTACGTAATTAATTTTTATGACAAATATATACGAAATACTGATAAGAAAATTACTTCTTTTTTTTTTAAAAGCAAATTAGTTTCTTTTAAAAAAGAAAAAGCAAATTAGTTTCTTTATCATTGTTAAGTTTTGTTTTCATGCAAATTAATTATGTCGAGAAAATATTCAAAAAGTAGACAGCTATTAAATGCCTAGACGACATTGGGCTGGCAACTTACCTTGCACGGCACCTAAACAAATGCAACAAGGATCCGATTATTATGCTTGCAAAACTTGTTTTTTAAATTAAATTATAAATCACTTGCTATATATTTAAGAACCCTAATCCTAGTCAGACATGCCACGTGGACCAAAACCCTTAAGTGCCTTCAAAACCTATCAATCTCCTTTATATAAACCCTCACTTAGTACACTCAACAACACATCTCTTTAATTTGTCTCTTTCTCCATTCAACATTCAAATTCAATTAAAGCATTACCGTGAGATGGTTATGATACAGATCTTCCTCGCGGCGGTGGTGGTCGGAGTCGTTAGCCTCGGCCCGGAGACGGCTGAGGCTGCCGTGATGGGGCCATCGATGCAGAAGCTGACGTGGCATTACTACAAAGTGTATAACACTTGCGAAAATGCTGAGAATTTTGTGAGACATCAAGTTGGGATTTTTTACAGGAAGGATAAAAGCATTGCTCCTAAGCTCCTTCGTCTCCTCTACTCCGATTGTTTTGTCACCGTACGTTCTTTTCTTATTCTTGTATAACTGTTTCATTAATATATTATATGAATCAAAGGATATAAATATTTGAAGATTTAAGAGGGTTTGAGTAGAAGATTGAGATTAATGCACTCATTGAGTTAGATGGGAAGAAAAACCGAAATGGAAACCAAACCAAACCAAAACCCGTTCCAATATAACCGAGTCGAAGAAACCTAAAGTTTAAATTTTTTTAATAGATACAATCCTTTAAATTTTATATTTTTAGTTATACATTACATAAATGTAATAAACATTTTCTTTTGGATAAAAAATGTAATAACATTTACCACAGCTATAGTTCGTATCATCTAGAAAACAGCAACGTCCATCTAATGAATTTTCAACACTTTTCTTTGCTTTCGGAAGCTGGCATGAGCTTTCTGGTAGTTATAAAACAATAGTGATTGTTTATGGAAATTAATGACCGGTTTGACATCCATTTTCTAAATCAATTTCTACAATAACCGGTTAATGAATTTACTTCACCCAAACAACTATTTTTCTTATATTTAGTAATGAACCAAAACTATTCTTAATTGAAAAATAGTTCTGTTTAGCCTAAATTTGTATCAACCCAATAAAAACGAAAATCAAACCGAACCAAACTGTTAACCAGATTACAAGTCCGTAAAATAAGGTAACTTATATTGATCAAAGCGGTTTAAAGAAATCTGACTGTTCCTCTCATTGTGTGTGACTATATTAATGATAGGGATGTGATGCATCGATTCTTCTAGATGGTCCAAACTCAGAGAAAATGGCACCACAAAACAGAGGACTTGGTGCATTCGTGATCATAGACAAAATCAAGATAGTGTTGGAACAAAGATGCCCCGGTGTTGTCTCTTGTTCCGACATTCTTAACCTCGCAACTCGTGATGCTGTCAATTTGGTATCTATCTATCTATCTATCTATCTATCTATCTATCTACAGCACACTATGATCTCTATTTCTCTTTATTTATATATATGAATGTTGACATATATGGGTGATATGAATTCCTACAGGCGGGTGCACCATCTTATCCTGTGTTCACCGGAAGGAGAGATGGCTTGACCTCAGATAAGCAAACCGTGGACCTACCATCACCGTCTATCTCATGGGACGAATCCATGGCATACTTCGAATCCAGAGGCTTGGATGTTCTTGACATGGCTACACTTCTTGGTCAGTCACCTTTTCCTTCTTTGACATTATCATTAAACCGGTTTATCAAGATTTACGAGTTTTGGTTTGGTTTGAATCGGTTAAACTAAATTAGACTCTACATAATCAGGATCACATTCAATGGGAAGAACACATTGCAGCCACGTCGTTGACCGGCTCTACAATTTCAACAAAACCGGTAAACCAAGCCCGACTATGGACAAGACTTTCCTAACCGAAATGGCAAAGCAATGTCCACCTCGAACGAGGAAAGGCCAAACCGATCCGCTCGTGTACCTTAACCCAGACTCAGGCTCAAACCACAGCTTCACAAGCTCATACTACACAAGAGTTCTATCAAACAAATCAGTACTCGAAGTAGACCAACAACTACTTTACAACGATGACACCAAACAAATCTCTGAAGAATTCTCAGCGAGTTTCGAAGATTTTCGAAAATCTTTTGCTCTTTCGATGAGCAAAATGGGATCGATAAACGTGTTAACTAAAAACGAAGGCGAGATACGAAGAGATTGCAAACGAAGAAACTAAAAGATAAACACAAAGAAACAAGATTGAAATATTTATGTTTAAGATTATAAAATTTGTTGTCATTTATTACATTTGTAATCTCCCGTGAACAAAAGCTTCTTCTCTATAGTTAAAAAGAGATTGATTTTTTTTTTCTTTGTGATATTCACATAAGTATAAAAAGAGTATGCAATCAAAATTGTTCCCGTGCGTGCGAAAAGAGAAAGAAGAGATATCTTATTTTGTCTAACCTCTTTTGGTTTTATAAGTCTTAAGACTCTTTTAAGTTTGTGTATTGAACTTTACAAGCTCCTCTGCTAGTTCCTTCAAGAAAGAGACCAAACAAACGAAAACACATTAGCAATATAATCGCAGAGACGTTTATGTAAGATCTTTTTGCCAATACTTTTTTCATTATCAGGTTACCTCGAAAAAAAAGTTGTCAAACATGTCGTAGACACAGAACAAATCATGAATCTTCAAACAAGAAACCCCTTTCCTACTTTTGTAAGCTTTCTTCTCTTTTTGTTTTTATCTGATAGCTAATATTAAGTGGAATTCTGCCTAGTCACCATTCTTAGAGGCAGGACTATGATGTAAACTCTGTGTTTGGCTTTGATTCTCACCATTGGACTGAGTCTCCTCGATCCTTTGACTCTCCATATGGGTTTGATGCTGGATTTGAACCTGAGCATTGTTCTTGCTCTTGATTACCTGACTCTAACAACCGTTCAACAGTTAGACGACGAAAACAGAACATGGAAAGCTTCCTTTATTGAACATATAACTAACCTTGTACATGTATTTCCTACGAAGCTTCATCGCTGTCCGTATACATCTTCTCACGCGAAACACAAGCATCTTATCATTGAAAATCTGCGAAATCTCTTCTCAATCAGTACTGAGAAATTAGGAACCAAACAAAAAGTAAAGACTTTCTCTCTACCTGTATCATGTCATCGATTGAACGAGTTTCTTTGATGATCTTATGTCGATTCATGATTAGAATCGCGGCAACACAAAACACAGGAAGAGCATCATCTCCTTTTCTAATCGACGAAACTACAGAAGGTACATGTGTTGTTGTTGTTGTTGTTGTTGTTGTTCTATCATTCTTTGACCAAAGACTTCTTGTCAAACCACAGAAATGATACGACGAGAATGACGTTGCTCCTGACGACTTTACCCCTCCTCCTCCACTCTCATCATAGAGTGGACCAGTAGTTTTAGGCAACGGACCACTCTTTGGCAATAAACCGCTTCTTGATAACAAACCGCTACTCTTTGCAATCGGTCCGCTCTTCCAAGTCGATTCTTTCTTTGTACTGTTATTATCTACTATTGTTGTTTCTCCACTCACCTCAGCTTCAGATTTTCCTGGTAGCTGAATCACTAAAGGCTCCAAACAATCATTCTCCAATGTTTCCACAACAGATTCATCGTAATCCGCTGCCCACATCATCTACATCAAAAGACCAAAACTCGTAAATACATATGACTGAAACAAAAGATTGACTCTTTGAAGCAAACAACAAACAAACCTCCCACATCCTGAGAGCTTCACTGAAAGACAATTCACGACGAAACAAAACTAAAAGCATCCGGAAGGCGAAATGAAGACTTTCAGCACCAATACGTGATAAGTGAGAAAAGATATCTTTATCTGTGAGTTGCAATATATGCCACAGTGATTGCAATTGATCCATCACTCCAGTTGGTCCTTCCATTTGGAAATTCGCACGCTACAACAAATAGAGACATAGCAAAAGCTTAATGTTTGAACTAGAGCCAGAAGGCATTAAAGCATTGGACTTACTGTTCTTCGTATGAGCATTTCAAAGCACCAAAAGGCATCAGCGTTATCTTCGAAAAGAACCACAAAGGGAGAGACTAAATCGCTCATGCCTTGACAATAACCAGTAGCAGGATCAACCCAAGCATAAACCGCAAGTATATCCGACATTCTTCCTAGATTCCCTGGATCTTCGTAGAACTCGAGGTGACTATCAGTCCTTACCACATCAACAACTAAAAGAAACAAAGAAAGTTTAGCTATCAAAAGATACAAGTTCTTGAAACAAAGAGAGATAAAGGAATAGCTTTTACCTATTCGATGCAATGTCCAAAGCCATTCAGAAACTCGATCTTCAGTGACATTCCCAACACGCGAAGGAGTATTCTTTACTGATGATGCCATTTCAGGGACATCTGATATTCTCAAACCATCAACTATCTCTGCATTACGATCAGAATAAGACGACGGACCGACAGAATCCGAATGCATCACTTCGATCTCCGAAGCAGATCTCTTTTGTTGTTCTCTAACTAAATCAGCATTCTTATCAATTCGAAAATGATGCATTCCTTCATCCTCAGATCTTAATCCACTTACGTCCTGGTCTGGAGTAGAAACCTCTATCTTATCTAAACTATTCCTTCCAAACAAATCTGTAACCGGTAACGAAGGGAAATCGAAATAACCGTCAGGGGAAGCAAATCCATACGGACTAGAAGCAGATACGAAAGAGGAAGTATTGTAAACTACGCTCTCTGGACTTTCTATTCCGCTTACTAAATCAACTGACTCACTAGAACTTCCTCTTCTGTGTACATGAGATGGATCAGTACCGTTATTACTCCAATCACTCTGATGATTCTCAGTATTATTCGCATTATTATCTACACAAGCTTCTTCTTCTTCTCTGTTTCCATCTGTAGTAGTAGCACCAACGCTTACCGTTTCATCTCTATAAGATTTCCTCATATCCATAACTTTAGAACCCACAACATACGCAAGTGAACCAGTTCCAACACTTGAATGCATCGTCTGACATTGCTTTAACAATTCATTATACCGCTTCCTTCGAGCTACTCTGAGTTGGTTACGGTACTCAGAAGTACTGCTCAATGTATAACATCCAAGAAGAAACTCCCAAACTTCAGCTCTAATTGACGGATCGATTCCCTAATTAACAAAACAACATCATACATTTTCAAACATTGTATTGAAACAACATTTCAAAACTGTTTCCGAATTCTAAAACATACCCCTAAAATAATTAACTTGAGTGCCTTTTGGAAACCAGAAACTCTTCCGTCGCTATCGAAAGACGCTTGCCACTTCTCTGGCTTAAGCATTTTGCCGACCTATGCATTACATAAACAAGTTTTTTAGTCATAGCGTTACATCAAAAGACTAAAACTTTGATTGAAAAAAATGATTATAGGATGCTTACAGTTATAACAACCTGTATCCGTGATTGTGAAAGACAAGGCTCGCTCAAATCTCGAACCAAAGATCCAACTTTCTGTAAACTCACTACACCTGCTTTTCCACAACTCCATTGGCTTCCTTCTCCACCAGAACACATCAGTCCTTTACTTCCCAACTCTTTCATAAAACCAAATAATAAAAAAAAAAACTACATCAAATCAGGATCTTTCAGTATAACCCAATAAACGAAATCAGCCACAAACTTATGGGTTCAGATCAAAATCCATAATTACGTATTACAGATCTTACTTCGACAAATTTCAATTTTTTTCAGGAATCACAGAAATTCACAAACTTTTTTTTGCGTCGTATCTAATCCAAAAGCATGATTCAGATTTCAGGAATCAAACCATCGATCAGATCACTCGACCGGGTAAATTGAATTGCGTTTTCGATTCAGCATAGATTCCGATATACGCAAAAACAGAAACTTTTCCTTGTAAGTATTACATACATTTCGCCCTCGAATAAATCTGTTAAGGTGTGTTTGATAATGTACGTCGATGCAAAAAGATAAGAGAAGAACCTGAAGGTCAATGATCATGGAGGATTTTCTTCTCCTATCTCCATTTTTTCATCGACGGTAAAGTTTTTCCTTTTTTTTTTTGTTCTCTCCTTTCTGATGAAGAAGTGTTTTTTTTTTTTCTCTCTATATTTTTTTCTCCGTATTCTTGTCTTTTTATATTTCTATTTTCTTAGGCTCATGTGTTCATTTGACTTAATAAGCAATAATCAAAACTAAATTAAAGTCTGATAATGGTTAATAGGCTTATAGCCTTATAGGACCAATCGAAAAGTCGGTGCCATAATTGATAATTGTAAGGAATTAATTAAAATACTTCCGCCAGATTTTATGTTTACCATATTAGTTGGATAAGATCACTCGGGGTGAATCTACGGAATCTAACCAAATTTATAAATTAAATTACATGAAAATTCATCACATTCTTTCGTTTCTTCAACATCATTTAGA
Organism: Euclidium syriacum; assembly: GCA_900116095.1. NCBI lineage: Eukaryota > Viridiplantae > Streptophyta > Magnoliopsida > Brassicales > Brassicaceae > Euclidium > Euclidium syriacum. The sequence goes on along the minus strand of FPAK01000012.1, from coordinate 2,771,515 downwards.
CACCTTTAGTAGCAGCAATGTTCGTGTTTATGATATAGTTGGACAAGAGTTTAGTATTTGCAATGTGGCTAGACAAAGATTATAATATAAGACATGATATTAGAGAGTTAGATCTCAAATCTAGACTTCAGAAAATATATTAAGAACAAAAACTAATGGATTTGGGATTATGAGTTTTTTTTTTTTTTTTTTAAACATAATCAAATTTCTCTAGTTAGAAAACTGAAAGAAAGATCGGACTCTACAATTTTAATAGTCTTTCACTTGAACACTATCTTAAAGTATTCAAATTCATTGCGAATGATCACATTCTAGACCATCTGTGATATACCCAACTCTAGTAGTATTAGATATCACACCAGACTAATATTGGTGTCATGTTTGCAATTCTAGGATGTGCATGACCATGAGTAACAAACAAGTTCTACAATTCCGTCTGGATTTTATAAAAATACCAAATTGGGCCTCGCGGATCCTTATTGGGTTTCCATAATCTGTATTGGGCCTGAATAGTATTTTGGGGGAGAGGGATGGGGTGGTGTGTTAAAATCGTTGGATATATTTTATTATTTTTAAAAATTAAAAGTCTATTAATAAATTTTGGTTAAGAGAGTCGATTACAAAGGAGGAGGAATAATCGAACTGATATGGAAAATCATTGATCATGAGATTTCTAACTATTTTACCACTATCACTCTAAAATATACTATTCTGAAAATAGTAACAGCTGTAACATTCTCCTAATTAATCTCTTTAGCGACCTAACAACTCTATATTTTGGTTGGAAATTTTTTTTCTTAACATCGATTCACAAATCATCTTCAACTCTTTATTATATATTACCGTCTTAAATTAACCATATTCTTGTTTTATAGATGGATCAGATCATGAATTTTTAATGACCAACAAGCTGGACTAACTTGTTCTCTAGCTAGGTTATAAGAATGGACAACAAATAGCATATGTCCCTTATCACTACAGTTCACTCCTATCTCAGTTGAAACGGAAGCCATGGTGCAATATATAAATAATTAAGCTGGGCTAACTAAAATCAAATTTCACGATGACTTGCTTCAACTATATGGGTATCTTCATTAAATCATCTCATCCAGACCTAAAGAATTTTGGTGCAATACTAGGGTCACATTTTACGACAACTTAGAACAATTATATAGATACTTGACTAAATCATCTCATGGACACCTAAAGAATCTTGGTGCAACACTAAAATCACATTTCAGCACGACTTAGAACAACTATATGGGTATCTTCAGGAAATCATCTCATCCACAACTAAAGAATCTTGGTACTAATGTTTTCTATTTTCTAAAAGAAAATAATTTACTATCTAATGGATTCATTTTAGATTCGTGAATTCTAGATGTTGTTGGTCACATAGTGCTGCTCTTTATATGTTATGTTGTCATCTTAGTATCTTACATTAAATAACAAGCATTTAATAACAATTTGGTCAGAGATTTCAGAATCATACGTCATATACTTTATGAGAGATTGAAAGAAACAAAAGATTAATTACAGCAAATAGGGAGAGATAGGCAAAGTCCTACAAACTATAATTAAGCTAAGTTGTATATTGTTGAAGATTCCACGCTTAAAGAATCTTGAAAGTGAATTCGAATCTCGAAAGAGAATCTTATTGACGGTCAAGATTCACCGTATATCACGCTTCGTCATTTTTATATATGGAGAATATGTAAGATGAGAGGAACTGAATCACTCATGACATCAGCAGAACAATATAATATATTGCTTAGACTTGGATATTAACGTGCAATAATGGTTTATGGCCAAGCAAATGATATAAAAGTGGGTCCCACGCATCTCTTGTTGATTTCCTATACTTTAAATAAGATTAACAAAATGATAATTTATTCTTATCAGCAGAGATTTTACAAATCTGTTTAGTCTTCTATATATTGACACGCTGATGTTAGTATACGAATCAACATTTGATGATGATTGTATTATTGGTTTCTGACCATAACTTTTAAGGTCTGAAAACAAATTATTGTTAGATGTGTTTTTTTTTTAACTAATGTTAAATTTATTAAAAAAAAAAAAATGTTTTTACATCAAAGATGTGAACAAGAAAAAAAAACTAAACTATACACAACATGAAAACAAGATTTTAGTTGGTTTGCCGAGAAACAATCCAAAACTCAAATCCCTCTTCATATCTCTTATCACCAAGAATTTAAATATAACTAAATATATTTTTCATTGCTTTGTCAATCGACCTAATCAAATGTGAAGAAGAGAGGGATCCCGAACCATGACGACGTTGATTCCTCTCGCACCAAACATGATAGATAACAACATGAAATAAATACAGACTTGTGAATGTCTTCAAAAAACTTTGATTTTGGCGGATTAGTTGCAGGACAGCATCACGCCATTCACACTTGAAATCCCGACAAAGAATAGGCTTAGCTAGATTCAATCAAATTGACTTTGTGTAAAGACAGTCAAAGTATAAATGATCTCTAGTCTCCAACGGGTGGAGACAAAACACACAAGAAAAGTAATTACTTACACTCCAATCAAACATACGTTCTCCTGTAGATAGACGATTAAGCAACGCAACCCAAGCATGGAAAGTAAACTTTGGTGTACGATGTTTAAACCACACAGTCTTAAACCAAGAAACCTTAGGCCGAGAATGTCGAATCTGCTCCCAAGTAAGCTTGGAATCAAAAGACGAACTATATATATATATATATATATATATATATATATATATAAAATGTTTACTCTTGAGACTTTTCTTAGACATGTATAAAATGCTATTTTTAAACTTAATTTGTTATTTTTTCTCAAGAAAATATTTTAAAATAGCACATACCTTAATTTTGTGTACATCAAATTTAATTTTTCTTAAATAGCACAAAATATTATGTAAAAATATTGTTTACCATACATACATTAGCAAAAAAATTAACATATTATGCTAGATTCTTCATTTCCAATTTAGTTTTAGATTTTCTTCATTAGAATGTGGTTTTAAGTTATTTTGATATTAAATATGTGTTATTTATTATAAAAAAAAAAATTTAGTGGTGCAAAGTATGGAACAAAAACCTAAAAATGTACTATTTTAATGAATCGGGTTACTTTATTTCATTGCCACTTGATAATTATGTTTTGAGAAGTTATTAATTATAAAAGTAAAAATGAAGATGTAGAGTGGTTTAAAGAAGTTGATCGTGAGCATGGATTAGAAGGTGAGAATGTTGTCGTATTGGATAGTGATTATTTCGATCTTTCGAAATAGAACTCAACTGATTCTTGAAGACTATTTGGATTTCTTTATTCATGACACTTGGATGATAAGATTTGTCTTGGTGTAGTTTGAGATTTTGTTGCTTTCAAGTGAGCAATATGATTGCTTGGAAGAGGATATGCATTATATGAGTAAAAATGTCGTTGGAATATGGGGAGAAACTCCAATGGAGGATGTTGTTGAATGATTGCAGATGAGACAACCCGAAATGTTACATGAATAACACACAAACATTTTGACCATACGGGAATTGAAAAAGATGTGGTCACAAGTCTTGTCGGCTCAGTTACAAAGAAGGTGTGAATTTTGAATCGAGAGGTCCCATCTTTCTAGATTGTCTTATTTGAGGATCTTGTCATGAGTAGTGAACCAACAAATGAACACATGTTTTGGAATTTTGGTTTTAACTAAACATGTACATACCAGTCTGTTGTCATTATGGTTTTGGTTTAAGGTAGAGCCGATTTACTGCGGAAGAGAAGGAAAAACATGCCGACCATCTGGAATCCACCACAATACCAAATCAGCTACCTCAAAACCTACAAATGGTGTTGGATTCAAGAGGCAAACACGAATAAGATATCCAATAGAAATACATTTTGGCGGAAGCCTCCATTCATCTTTAATGATAGCTTCAAAAATTGTTGAATAAAACAAAAATGCATTTTCTTTAGCAACTGCATTAAACTCTGCTAACCCAATCCACAAATCAATACAAAAAGGAAGTTGAGAGGCCGCTACCCTTTCTTGAAATCATAAGTTGTCTTGTTACCGGCTTGAGCTTGCAAAAATGTCTCTATAATCAACTACCACGAGCTTTAAGATAAAGTTCCAAGCACAAATTTTTATTTATTAAATGGTGTTTAATCCAAAAAAAAATCACAAAAAACCATTTGAAGAGAATAATCCATATTAAATGCAGCCACAATACCGTATTCCAGTCGGTAAAATTCTGAATATCAAGATCACTTCTTATATTTAGAATACAAACACTAAACCATTTAACACGAGCATTAGAAGGAAATCCTTTCCACAAGAAGGCATTTCACATTTTCTTAAGCGAAGAGATGCAACCAAGTCATTAGGTAGTAGAAAAATCGAAGACCAAAAGTTAATTAAACTCATGATGACATTTTGGCTATGATGCAAACATCCGACAAAGGAAATGTGGCAAAATTTCTAGGAAAAACTGACAAACTATACGAGACAACCATTTAAGTCTTATTGGTATTTGGGTGAATCTAATATTAACATGAGTTAAATATATTAATTTTGAATTTAGAACTCACACATGAGTTTATATATATATATAATGAAGATGTAGAGTTTATTTTTCTTAAGGATATCTGAAATTTCCTTAAGAGTAGAAAGACTAACATGGTCTATATCTTGGTCAGAGACTAAACACCGAATTATGAAGGACTTTTGATGTAGAGTTTATATTTCTTAAGAATATCTCAAATCTCCTTAAGAGTAAAAAGATTAACATGGTATATATCTTGGTCAGAGACTAAGCACCGAACTATGGAGGACTTTTGATGTCTCACTACGCAATTTCCAACACCACTTAAACACAATAATGTGATCATGCTTCCAAATGCAAAAGTCTACGCAGTAGATGTTTTTACCGATTGAGTTATTTTAAAATACTATAAATTATAATATATTCCGCACCAAGTGCGAGTATTATATATTTTTATTAATGCGCTTCAATTATATTTCGATATTTAAAATAATTTGTTTTCATTAAGTTAAAATTTTTAAAATACTTTTTTTTTATTTAATTATGGAATTAATAATGTTATACATGTTTGCATTTGAAATCATTAAATATAAATAATTTTTTTAATTGGAATGTTTCCTAAAAATCTACTAAAAATATATAATACATTAGATTTTAATCATTTTTATTGTCTATCGTATCACTATTTTCTCTATGTCTTTCTCAAGTAATATATAAGAGATCATACTTCAATATTTCTATAATGAATCCATATGACCAAAATTAAACCAAATATGACCAAAATTAAGCCAAATAATGATGTTATAAATTTATGTAATCGAGTAACATGTCACATTAAGTAATTTATATACACTAATAGAAAGATAAATAATCCTACCACATAGTTTTCAAACTAATGCAAATGTTTTTATTTTTGTCGTTTTAATTGTTTTTTTTAACACTGTATAAACTATAACATCATCATGATATTTGATACTATTTTTTTATAATGATGATATACTTGTAAGATTACATGGACGACTCCAATGTGGCGGTTCTATTCGCAATACACAAATCCACATCAAATGGCTAGACCTGACACCATATCACAATAGACAGCTTAACTGTTAACTCTTAAGACCGGACGACTTTATCTGATACGCGCCGAAACCTTCTTGCATCAAGAATTTGCAAAAAAAATGTACGTTATGGGATTTAAACCCTAGACCTCGTATAAATTTTTTTAAATCTTTGATTAGTATACCACATGTACTTCCATGCTGTTTTAATTGTTTACTAAATTGGATTTGCAATTCAATTTCTGGACATTAATAACTATATCTATACAAATCTAGAAAAGAATAAGAAACAATAACTAACCACAATAGTAACATTGAATCCAGAGCATTCTTCCAAAAAAAAACTTGAATCCAAAGTAAAATCCTCTCTCTTATGTGTACTTACCTTCATTACGATGAATTATACATGAGTACAGTGTATATAGTAGTAATGTCGGTTCTGTAAAACATACACTGACATTTGATGATACCGTGTCCAATGATCCAAATATTTTTTTTGGACACGATTAAAAAAAAAATCTAATTGGATAATAATAATGAAATATCACCCCCCAGTTCCCATCACGTCGTCACACGTGGATGACTCTAATTAAACTAAAACGCATCGTATGTTGCTTACGCACGAACAAAATCTCAGAGAAAGAGAGAAAAAAACCCGATTCGATTCCGTTTCAGAGGAAAACTTCCTTCGTTTTACGAGTCTTCCATTAATGGGAAGCGGCCAAATTTCACTCTGCTGATGTACTTGCTTCCACGTCCACGAACACCAACTTAAGAGTAAGCTTCTTCCCGCAATTTCCCCTTGTGGAAACCAAATCGACTTTCTACTTTTAGCTTTATGCCCAATTTTTCCTTTACTCTCTTTTTTGTATATATCGTCTTCCACGTTTCGCCGCAATTTTTCTACGGGAAGGCGACTCGTGTTGGTATCTGTGTTCGATTTTTCTAGGTCGATAACTTAAACTTACAACTTTGTAATGTTCTGGAAATTGGAATTGCGGTTTATTTTGGGGATTTTACTTGGGTTTTGTTTAAGTTTTGCGATTCGGTGAGATGTGGCGTGTTGCTTTCTGCGTGAATGTGCTGCTGATTTCGCATTTTGTGGAATTTTGGGCTTTTTGTTTTTGCGGTGAAATTTGTCTTCTCTGAAGTTTTCCCCTTTAAAAAAGCTTTTGAGGTTCTTCTCTGTCACAATTTCAGATCGATAGTTTATATATTTTACACTTATTGGGAACAGTTCGTGAATTGATAATCGTGACGTCTTCTCTATTGTAGGCTACTGGTGGAGGTTTGTTTCATTAAATTTCAAGGATCTCTTCTTTTGTATGTAAAGATTTTTTAATGGATGGTCCTGTCTGTAATTGATTCCATAGTTGTTGTTCTTGAGGTGTTTTGGTCAAATCTATAATCAAAAGAAAATGGAAAACGCTTTTGCTTCAAGAGAAAAGGGGTTTGGTTATCAAGATATTCCAACTGAACAAATGGATGGTTTAAGCTTTAGTTCTGGTGTTAGGAATTTGATCTCTGATGATATGCTTAACACTTCTTCCTCCGACCTTATGAATTTCGACTCTTTTGCTTCTACATGGAATAGCCTTTCCGCTACTGATATCTTATTCGCTCAATATGGTTTATCTACCTCCTCCCAACCTATGCCTCTTGGAGCTTTCACTTCATTTAATGCACCTGAGCCGACTAAGGCTGCGGCTTTGTCAGGTCTCTCTCGTTCATTCCATGATATGAACAGCTCTTATTATGGTGAAGAAGAAAGATCATCAATACAAGAGATGAGCTCTCAGTTAGATAGCAATGAGTTAAGTAAACGACGCAGGGTCACTAGTGAGAAGAATGGTTTCCCTAGTTTAATGAATCCTACAATCCCTAGGTCGTTGAGCCATTCTCTAGATGAAAAGATGCTTAAGGCGTTAAGCTTAATCATGGAGTCTTCTGGTTCAGGAGAAGGTATTTTAGCGCAAGTTTGGTCTCCTATTAAGACAGGAGATCAGTATTTGCTTAGTACTTGTGATCAGGCTTATTTGCTTGACCCTAGGCTTTCTCAGTACCGTGAAGTGTCAAGGAAATTCATGTTCTCTGCTAAAGAAAATCAATCTTGTTTTCTGGGGCTTCCTGGTAGAGTCTTTATCTCGGGTGTACCTGAATGGACATCAAACGTGATGTATTACAAGGCGGATGAGTATCTTCGCATGAAACATGCAATAGATAATGAAGTTCGTGGTTCCATTGCGATACCTATCCTTGAAGCATCTGGGACGTCTTGTTGTGCTGTTATGGAACTTGTTACATTCAAGGAAAAGCTTAATTTTGATATGGAGATGGAGTCTGTTTGCCGCGCTCTCCAGGTTGATTCACTTTTCTCTCTCTCTCTCTCACTCTGTCTTTCTCTTTGTTTCTATGTATGTTTGTGTGTATTACTGTTTCTCGTTTGTTGGTTCCCCAAACTCTTTGTTCAAAGTGATTGGAATATTGAAGGTTTTACGAAGATATGGATGATTTTTCTCAAGTTTGTCTGCAATGCTTTTATCTCTCAAGTCAAAAACAAAAACAGATTTTTAGGTTCTTCCAAACATTTTAAGGCAAAACAATTCAAGAATTGAGGATTTGTATCCGTTTTATCTTAAACGATCTGGATTTTGATGTTTTTTGCAGCAGCAAGTGCATAAAACAACTTTTAAACTTTATGCAAGCTTGATTTAGGGTCTGAGAAATCTTTCTTGGCTTTAAGACCTGCCCGAGTCCTCTGCGTTTGTCAATGAAAGCTTCCAGAGCAGCTCTGGGGACAATATGTTGTGGTTGCAAGCTGAGGTTACCAAAATGCAGTTACTGATTCCTTGTTTTGTAACCAAATATGTTTGAAATAGGATCATGTGAAATAGTATTGGCACATAGATTCATGTTTTCCTTTTCTTTTTTCAGGCTGTGAACTTACGAACCTCAGCGACTCCTCGTCCTCAGGTTATATATCTGAGCCAAACAAAAACCTAGCTACTACTAACCATTACTATGGCTCAATCTAACGGTGTTTCTGCTTTTGCAGTACCTTTCAAGTAATCAAAGAGAAGCCTTAGCTGAAATACAAGATGTTCTCCGAGCAGTATGTCATGCACACAAGTTGCCTTTAGCTCTAACCTGGATTCCTTGTAATTATGGACCAAACTCAGGTGAAAATCGTGTTCTTTGCGTAGAAGAGACAGCTTGTTATGTGAATGATATGGAGATGGAAGGCTTTGTGCACGCTTGTTTGAAGCATTGTCTAAAAGAAAAGGAAGGAATTGTTGGCAAAGCTTTCACATCCAACCAACCGTTTTTTTCTTCTAACGTGAAGGCATACGACATCAATGAGTACCCTCTTGTTCAACATGCTCGAAAGTACGGTTTGAATGCTGCTGTTGCTATAAAACTGAGAAGCACTTACACCGGTGAAGATGATTACATACTTGAACTTTTCTTGCCTCTAAGTATGAAAGGAAGCTTGGAACAACAACTTCTACTAGACAGCCTTTCGGGTACAATGCAGAGAATTTGTCGAACTCTGAGAACAGTTTCCGATGTTGGGTTTACTAAAAAAGAAGTAACCAAAGCTGGATTCCGGTGTGGAGTGATGTCTAGTTTCCCGCAGATTGCTCAGACAATATTATTGGATTCCGATATGTCTTGTGATAAAGAAAACAGTATTACAGAATCTCAAGGCACTCTAGAGCAGGTATTGGTTTTTCTATAGATATTGTGAATCAAACTTACTAGATTGGGGACTGATTTTGTTTTTCATAGGATATGAGCAAAGCTAGAACACCAGAGAAGAAGAAAAGCACTACAGAGAAAAACGTGAGCTTAAGTGTTCTTCAACAACATTTTTCTGGGAGTTTAAAGGATGCTGCAAAATCCCTTGGTGGTAAGTGGATTCAATTCTTATTTACCACAAATTCTATGTACCAAGACGAAGTATCTAAACCTTGACTTGGATTTTTTTGTTTTTGTTATCTGCAGTTTGTCCAACTACACTAAAACGGATATGTAGACAACATGGGATCATGAGGTGGCCATCTCGTAAGATTAACAAAGTGAACAGGTCATTGAGGAAAATTCAGACTGTGCTTGACTCGGTCCAAGGTGTAGAAGGAGGACTGAAGTTTGACTCAGTGACTGGCGAGTTTGTTGCAGTTGGCTCTTTTGTTCAAGAATTTGATACTCAAAAGGTTCTATCTACTAATGGTAACGACGCAAATGTTAGAGGTCAGGAAGATATGGCTGACGATTCCTCTTTCGAGCTCTTGGAAGCTAAATCTGTCGACAATTCAGTTAAGTTAGAGGAGGATATTACCGCGAACCAAGTAGTGCCTGGTAAGACTATCTCTATTGCGTAAACTTAGATCAAGCGAGTAGAATCTTTATCCATTTTCCATTTCTGCAGGATCATTCATGGAGTGGATGGCTGAACAGTCTGATTTGAATGGCAGTGAAGGAATAAAGAACATTGGCAATTTAAGCTCTCAGGAAAAAATTGGAATGGATACAACAATCGGACCTAACCGATCAATGTCAAGCAGCGTTTCAGATTCATCAAACGGTTCAGGCGCAGTTATCCGCGGAAGCTTATCTACTTCCATGGAAGATTGGAACCAAATGAGAACTACACAAAAAAGCAATAGCTGTGAAAGCGGATCACCAATGTTAACAGTGAAAGCAACTTACAGAGAAGACACAATACGTTTCAAGTTTGATGCATCGGTTGGGTGTTCTAATCTCTACAAAGAAGTTGGGAAACGTTTTAAACTACAAGACGGATTGTTTCAGCTTAAGTACTTAGATGATGAAGAAGAATGGGTGATGCTTGTTACAGATTCTGATCTACAAGAATGTTTGGAGATATTATTTAGTATGGGAAAACAAACAGTGAAGTTTCTCGTTCGTGATTTGCCTGCTCCTGTAGGTAGTTCTGCTGGCAGCAACAGTTACCTAGGAACAGGTTTATAACATCTACTGTATTGTCGTCATAAGACTTATTATATAAACAGTGAAGAATGTTGTTTTTTTCTTCTCCAGATATTAGTTGCTTATATAAGGCATGAGGAAGAAAGACAATTTTGGTATAGTGAAGAAATGTATATGTTTATCTTTTTTTTATATTATGAATGAATCAGAGAATAAATGTTGGATTGACAGGAAACATCTTTCAATTGTTATAATGGATGCTTACAAAATTTCAGAAATTTATTTACCAAAAAAAATTGGATAAATAAAATAACCAAAACTATTTCAAAAACCAGTAAATGCCTAAACCAAATACAATTAGGATAGCTTTCAATTAATGCATGTAACTTCAACCGAACCGAATATATAAGAACCCGAATTGAAACGAACGATTAAACAATGGAGTTTTCACCAACAAGAAAAATCTGAAATCCTACGAACAATTTTTTTTTGGGTATAAGTCAGTGTCTCGTCTCCTTCATCGCCATTAGACTTGGGTATTTGTTAATCAATGGAGTTTCCATACTTTCAGATCTTAACTTTTCTTCGATTCGTGCAATTGGAGCGTGATTACTTAGTTTAGAAATCGCAAATCCAGCGAGACCTGGGCGAAGAACTGGAGTTTAGCAATGGCCAGTAATAGGGATAACGTTAGAATCTGGGAAACGTTCAAGTATTTACTAGGTTCGTCGTCGTTTTCGAAGAATCTCTCTCTATTTATTTTGCTTCTCATTAGTTTTTTTTGTGCTTACTTTCCCATCGGATTTTTAAATTAGTTGCGCAGTTTATTTCCAGAGGGATCACGTTCACAGTCAATTCCTGGATTGTGAGGCAACTAAGGGAAGAAGACTACGCGGTAATGACAGAGATCTCAGTGTTTATAAGTCTTTGCTCTGCTTGATTTTACTCGACTTTGATTTGAGATAGCTTCGTGGTTGATGAGAAATTCTATGTTTTTTTTTTCCAATTGCAATGAAGCTCTACGCAGTCCAGTTCCCTCTTTTTGTTACCTGTGTCTTGTTTCTCAGCCGGGAGGGATTCCGTCGCGCTTGCTTGCGGGATGAGAATAAAAGGTAGAATCCGTAAAAGAAGTTCAACAGTAATCGATTCAGGACTGATTTTGATATTCCCTAATGTTTGTGCTGCGCAGTGATGATGTGAGGTTATTGAAAGTGGCGTGGATGACATTTCCACTTGGAATAGCCATAACTATTGCAGCATCCATCTTTGTCTTATGGTGGCAGAACCTTACTTACTCCGACACATATGCGCAGGCTATCTTGATTTACGGTACATACTTCCATATCTATGACTTCCTATTAGCTTCTCAAGCTTAAGGACTAACCTAGTTAATCGGCAGGATTTGCATGTGTACTGGAGTTAATGGCTGAACCTTTGTATATCCTCTCTCAGAGATTGAAGTATCTAAAATTGCGGATGAATGTTGAGATTTTTGCTACAGTTTTACGTTGTGTAGTTTTGTGCTCTCCTATACTCATGGAAACCAACATGGTACATATTTTTGCTTATACGTCTTATACCATTCTCTTTCGTCTCTGGCAAAAGAAGCACGCTTTAAGAAACTTTGTGACAGAAGTAAAATCTAAATTATCTTCAACATGTATATATATGTAGGAAAAAAGGATAATCTTTGCACTGTCCCAAGTTGCATATGGAGGTGTCTTATTTCTTGGGTACTGGGGTTATTTTCTCATTACTGGTGATTTCAAAAGTTCGGATCTCTTTCCTTTCAGGTATGAGCTCTCTATTACTTGGTCTCCTTACCAGTCTCTTGATATGTTCTAATCAACTCAGTTCATTTCCAGTAATGTTCAACAAATTTTTGTGATGTCACAGACCTGGGAACTTGATGGATTTCGATGAGCAGCTCTCGAACATGTGTATGCTATTTACTTTTCAGTCCTTCCGAAAGTTGATTCTCCAAGAAGGTGAAAAGTTGGTCCTTCTATGGTTCGATACACCTTATAGCCAGGCTGTTTATGGGATGGTCGACAAACTAGGCAAGTCTCTTTGGTGGAATATTGTGAAATCTCCACGGCTATTATATATCTTGACGAGAGGTTCCTTATAAAATATTTTGAACACAACAAATACTCGAAAAATTCCAGGAAGTTTAGTTGTACGCATGGTGTTTCTTCCCTTTGAAGAAAGTACATACAATACATTTGCCAGTTTCACATCAGGTTTATTTCTCGCCTGAGTTCAATGTGTGATAAATCTTAGTTCATAGGTTTCATGATATTTGGTTCATTCTCTTTCTATTTCTCTTGACAGGTGATTACCAGCAAAAGAGCAAGAGTCTGACCGAGGCCTTAAAGTTTGTAATATTAATAGGTATATATTCCTATCTATTATTTTTTGTTCCTCAATGTATATAAGATTTTTGAGACTCTAATCTTGGGGGAATCTTTAGGACTTATATTTATGGCATTTGGTCCGAGTTATTCCTACTCACTCATCAGATTGTTGTATGGTGAAAAATGGAGCGATGGAGAAGCTTCCTTGGCATTACAGTTTTATTGTCTCTACATCATTGTCCTGGCCATGAACGGTTAGTAAATCATATCTAGTTTTTCCATATGTTTATTGACTTGTTGTGGTACTAGTTGCGGTTTTCAGTCTTGTTCCCTTTTTCAGGAATCTCGGAAGCATTTGTACATGCAGTTGGAAACGAGAAACAACTAAAACGCTCAAACAACATGTTGCTTGTGTTTTCACTGATCTACATCATGTTAAATATTCTGCTGATAAGATCTTTAGGAACAGTAGGTTTAATCTTGGCGAATTCCTTGAGTATCCTTCACCCATGTTTAACTATTTCAGCTTTTTGTTCATCTCTTTTTGTCTTCTTAACTCTTCTTAAAAAAAAAAAGATATGATTCTAAGGATCAGCTTCTCATTGCGATTCATCCAAGAGTACTTCCAGGTATTCTTGATTTAATCTGTTGTTTATTTTTTTGTTTGTTTGTTTATAAACTCGCCAATATCTTTGCAGGACACTTCTTCTTCGTTCTCGTTTCGAAAGTGCTTTCCTTCAGGATGGCAGATTCTTATCTTTTCGGGGATAATCACTCTCATCTCAGAGAAAATCTTTCTTAACCACAAGAATTTCCGGGCGACATTTCCTCACCATTTCGCCATCGGTTTCCTTTGCTTCTGTCTCAATCAATCGAATCATACGTTTCAGGGATGATGATCACGGCGACTGAATTAACCACTAAACCGGTTTACGTATAGGGAGAAAGACAGTTTTGGTATAGTCAGGTTAGGAGAAATGTATATGTTTATCCCTTTTGCTTATTCAAAAAATAGCACACTTTTAGTTCTTACATAAGTTTTGGGGTTTAAGAATCAATAAAATCTCTCCATTCCATAACTGATGCTAGCTCAGATCCATCAACTCTTTTAATTTCATCAACACACTGTTGAAACAAAATAACCAATCATTAGAGATGCGCTTACCAGGGAACATAAAGGAAGTAAAAGCATACCTCTTATCAAGGGAGGGCATAATCTCTTCAACAGCAGAAACCATGATTGACTCATCTGACTTCTTTTCCGATGAAGCTTGCTTTCCTTCACTCACTGCAATACACAATCGAAAATTTCAGTAAAAAAGATGGCTCTCGGGTCAAACAAAGGAATGGGTTAAGCAACTTTATCCTCACCTTCTTCTATATCTTCTTGTGGTTTGGATTCGCCTCGAAGGTATGATCGTTCATCTTCTTCTAACTCTATACCTTTTTGGTCTGCAAATTTCTCTAGTAAACGCCCGATAAGGTTATATGCAACCAAACTTGTCTCATCAGAAATTCCTTGTAGTGCGAGGTACTGATTTTTGTTTCTTCTCTGTGGCTTCTGCTCACCATGATGATGATCATCAGTCTTTATGTTTTCAACAGAAAATAACGAACGAGAGCTAAACTGGTTATCTACTTCCATCTCAACATCCCTCTCAACCTTGACACGGGTTTTACTCGTACCTATATCACTGAGAAGCGTTGACTTATTGGTTGTGGGAGTGACAGTGAGTGACTTATGATGAGTTCTTGTAGTACTCTCTTTTAAGTCTCTTACCACGACGTTATTCACAGAAGAGCTGAAACACTGTTGATTGCTTTCAGACGTATCAAAAACAGAGCATTCGGCACCACTTTCTTCATGATCCGAATCAGAGGAATCAATTACATCGTCTTGAGTGTCTCTGACTTCACGCTTTATGTTTCGGAATCTAACTAATTCCTCATCATCAAATAAACTACAATTCATATCATCATCATCGTCTTCATCATCGTCATCAGTGTCTTTTAGCTCCTCCATATAAGCATCATCGAAGTCTTGATCAAGCTCATAATGTGGAATACATCCCCAAAGCATTTCCTTCACTTGAGCACTTACGTTCAATATACACTCCGTCTCTTCCTCAATTGCTTCCTTAGGAAACACCTTATGCTCAACATTCCATGAACTTCTGTTGACCAATGAAAGAGCTTTCGATAAAGACTCTGGAATGATATCCATATCACTACACTCAAACAGATATTCAATCAACATTTTACGTATCGCTGATCTTAAGCTCTCATTTGATACCTCAGCTTCAGGATCTAACAAAAGATGCAGTTTCTTCAACTCGTGAATCCTGACCTTCTTGAGTAACCATATCGCCTTCACTAACTCGTTCTGCAGGTTCTTTGTTTCTGATGAGAACTGGAAAAAAACTGCAGCAGTAGTAGTTTTGCATCCAGGAGGTAACTTAAGTGATAAATCTACTAATGACAACGCTTTAGCTAATCTCTCCTGTAGTTCATCTCCTTCAGAGAGTTCTAAAAGCATCTTCTCACTATATTGCTTCACTTGGTTAATCAGTTTACTTCGACTCCGACTACATTTACTGGTTTTCAACTGAGGTTTCGTTCTTGAACCTTTAAGTTTCCTTTTCATCGCAAGTAGTGTCTGTGTCGACAATTTATATAGATCATTAAGTACCTTCATTGCAGCATTACGATGGGAGTGAAAACTCGGTCTCGCCAAATTCATCGTGCAATCTTCCCGGAAATTTCTGGAATCAGTAAGAACTTGATGAAGCTGCTTAACAATGTCTGTCTTCTCTCCATTATCATCGTCTTTCTTCTTTCTGAAATCTCCTCTGATCGATTCTCTGATAATCTGTTTCATTTTCCATCTCGTCTTCTCAAAGGAAGTAGATTCTCTTCCTGTGATTATCGTTGCGATAAGATAAAGAGCTTTATTCGTCAGAGCATCGAGGTTTAAGTCAAGCTGTCTGATAACGTCGAGAGTGCATAACTTCGAATTCTTTTGTTGAACAACTTCTTCGTTCTCGTGTAATCCAAATGCTTTTTCTACATGCGACTTTACAGTCTCACAGAATATCTGGAATCGCACAACAGAAGAGAGATACTGTGAACAAACACACATTATATATATAAAGAAGGTAAGTTAGAGAGAAGACTAACATCATCTTCCCTGAGCAAAGATTCAGGGAGGAATCTGTCAAAAGTTCAAAACCAAGAGCTAATAGTTAGATAATCAGTTAAACGAAGCGTCATAACAAATGGAAACTCGGGAACCAACTCACTCTGATTTGAGAAAGTCAGTCTTTTTCTCCGATTCAGATATATCACAACCCAACAGCCACCTACAAGGTTTTAAAGCAAGGAGATTGATTCGAGATCAGAGCACAATTGTTCGCCAGCTAAGTTATAACTATAGTCTAAATTCGAGAATCATGGAAGCTTTATTGCAAATTCGGGAGCCATGTAAGCAAAATCTCAAAATCTCGAGGTTTTTAAAGGTGAATTTTGGGAAAAGGAAGAAACCTTCTCTTGAGACGAATCCGCTCCTCTTGAACCTTAATCTGTGAAATTATCGAACCAGCGTCCTGTTTGAAGTAAACTGAACCATCATCCATTTGCGATCTTCTTCGAGTAAATGCTGATTGATGATGGGGGAATTTGGGATTTTAGGAATTAGGGTTTATCAGTCATCTCTCTTGAAATGAAGGGAAACTGTAAAGTATTTGTTTTTATTTTGGGTTTAGGCCTATAAAGTTACGAAATAGTTTTAAGAACCCTTTTTTTGGTCACAATTACGGATAAAATACCCATATTTTTTTATTAGTCACTAACCCCCAGTCCATTGGTAAAAAATGAAAATATACTCCTCCTTTTTATGTAAAATGTTTTAGATGTTTTTCTTTAATTGTTTTATTTTATAAGAGTTTCTAAGTAAATTTCACAGTAAATTATTTTTTTGTGATTATTTGTGTTTTACAGTATTTTTTTCATATTAACTGATTTAGTTTTAATTAGATATTTAATGACTTTTTATACGTAAAAAAAATAAAAGCATAAATATTATGTAACTTTTAAACTGCATGAAAGTCAAGAAGGAAAAAAAAGTCTTTGAGTGATTCAAAGTCGACTTCAAATCCTATAACCACCATAGTCTATTTTACTCTTTAACATTGTTCTATTGCTTCGAATTTATGTTCTTTTGTGAATTTTGAACTGTAACACCTTTAAATTCAATCAATAGATTGAAAAAATTAATGATGGGTTCAAACGTAGATCATATCATACGAAAGATCGAACTGAGTTAAAATAATTTGTGTGCATGTTTTGTTTTTTCATTTTTTGTTATGTTTTTCGTTTTTATTTCAAAAAAAAAAAAACAAGAGGCGAAATTAAAGAGAAAGCAAAAAACCTCCTCAAATAATAATAAAAAAAATTTAACCCTCATTTTTAGAAAATTGTAATTGGTAAAGTTGCAAGTGGTGTAAAGAAAAATTTGAAGTCGGTTTTATTTTTACCTACTGACGAATTCACTTTTTTTTTGGGGGGACTGTTTCTAAAAATTTAATTAAATAAAAAAATATTTCTTAAAGACAAAAAAAATTCAACAAATTTTACACTATCTATTCTTCGTTTGTGATTTTCAAAAGTTTAAGGCCGGTTTTGGATGAATTCTTTCTCTTTGTGTATCCTCCTTATATATTAATTAAAGTTGGTTAGATTTCTTTCTTTTTTTTAACATCAGAAATTTCATTAAGATAAAAGTGTTACAACGCAGTGAGTACAACTAGCCACTATTAGCAGAGGCGAGGAAATCGCGCAATATAGATTTGGCTATCGAATCGATTAATTGATTTTTGCTCCTAGAGACATATGAGATAACACATCTCTCAAAGAGAGAGCTTTCGGTGATGATATCTTGGAGGAGACCATAAATGTGTTTTCCTCCAAATCCAGTGACTAGGTGCAGTGAGTCCGAGTGAATGTGAATGGCTATGAATCCCAGATTTCGGGCATATTGAAGACTTTCCAGTATTACTAGCGTTTCAACGATTAGAGGAGATATCACAAACGACTGGATCGATGCTTGGTGTCGTGGTGCTTGTTCTAATTGGATAATGGATGCCAATCCCGCAGATCTTGTCTCTTCATGCCACGCTGCGTCAGTGAAAATGGGGACATCTCCAGGGTGGTGTTGTTGCGCTGGGTTTGGGGCGAGGGAGGTGGTTACATTGTTGATTCGTGCTTTGTTCTGTTTCCATTCACTAGATTTCCTTTACATGTGTTATTATCTAAATAAAATATTATCGAAAATGGTGAGACGGGCTGATCCCTAGAAGATTTCCACTTATCCAAGAAGATTTCTCTTTCTCCTTAACGATAACGAGGTTGTCGACCTTGTTTGCTAGCGGGTTAAATTCGAACTGAGCCTAGTACAGCCCATCTTATTAAAGCAAAATGTTAATTTGGGTACCATCAACATGGAGGTGCCATCAATGTGTCTAATGAAACCGGAATAAAGACAATGTGTCTCAAAGAGCTAATGCCATGAGTCATATAGTTGAGCTTGTCTAGGTTGAGAACGATGTAAACATATGCTAGAATTTGTGAGACGATAACGGTTTATCAACGTCGACAGATGATCCAAAGTTTTTAGTCATCGTCAGAGAGATGTAGAGAAGAAATGATGAGGATGCGAGGGAAAAGATGGCGAAAACTTGAATAAAGAAAAAAAGAGAGCGAAGTTTGGGATCAGCGCTTGCAAAAGGAAATTAGGGTTTCAAATTTTACGTACTAATTCCATGTAAGATTGATAATTTTGGTGTAGAGTTCTGTTACTAATAGATGATTTAGAGTATTTTTAATGAGAGTCTCTCATGGATTTCTTATTTATTAAAATAATAATAATAATAAAAAGGAAAAAAAGATAGAGAATTGAGTTGAGAGATTTTGAGAACACATGAGAGACTTTTAACTTTTAAATCACATCTCATTTTATGATTGGTTAAGTTCTTTTTAAAAAATCAAAATTTAATCAAATGACTAAATTACATTAAATATATATATATATATATATATATTCTTATATATATTAATTGAGAAGAGGAGATAGAAAATAAATATAAAAGAATTGATGTATTGACGTAAAAAAATTTCTAGAAAAAAATAACCAATTGTATTGATCAATTTCTAGAAAAAATTACTAAATAAGTTTTCAAAATTTTTTGGTCAATTTCCATTTTCATATTTTTTTTATTTAGTTGATCATCAAATTATTTGATCCCTATATACTATTCATATAAAAAAATATTGTTTACCATGATTTTCTTATTAATATTTATAAAATTAATAAATTTATTTGACATAAAAAAAGAAATGTAAATGCAAGACAAAAAAATGGTATATATCTATATTGTATAATTCATTTAGTTTGCAATTAAATAAAATAGTACAATTATGCAATAACATATGATATGTTAATAAATCATTTTATTTTGCGTATGATTATTTACAATTCAATATACATAGTATAAAGGATCGTGTCTGAGATTTATGGGACCGCAGATAATTTCGAATAATTTGAATTTAGGAACTAATTAATTTATATATAAATTTTTCATATAAATTGGAGAGCATTTATCTATATAAATTAGAATGTGAAATTTTATGGACCGCAGCGAATGTCTCTGGTTCCCCTCAAACACGGTTCTGTATATATTAACAATTAAATTTTTATAAAAATAATTTAAATTAAATATATTATACACTAAATTATCATTGAGTCTCTTATGGATGCATGTGTAGATGCTCTTATATGCTATACGAATTTATTATTAACATATATGACATTATCGAGAATAATATTTTTCTAATAATTTTATATTCTAACGAGATTTAACATCCTACCGTTCTTTTGTTTTCTTCTGTCTCGAAGTCTCGAATATAACTAATGACACTGGGAAACGGGGTTTGGAGCAGCTGAATCCTCGATCCAGAATTCTTGATCTTCCACCGAAATCTTGTGATTTTAACCTTTGGAGAATCTTGAGAAGTAAAAATAAAAGATAAGGCGAAGGTCACAGGTTCGATCCTGTATAGGCCAATTTCTTTTTTAACAAAAAAAATAAAATAAAAGATAAGGCAAGGGGAGTAGGCACCGAAGAAGCTTTCTTTAGTAAACGTTTTCGAGATGTTAGTTAATAAGTTGTCGGTAAGATCCCTCGAGCGAATATTTTTGGGTAACCAAGTAGGAATATTTTAAGGCACCCACTGAACAAAGACGTTGAGGTGTCATGCTCACATGGAGAGAAGGCATATTTTATGGCAGTCGCTGATATCAATATCCATGAAAGTAACAATTTATATTGATATTTCACTGCATCGTGATTCCCGTGGTCTATAAGTCATGTGGCTGGTGGGAAAGCACTAAGCAAATAGTATTATTTTTATCTTAATAAAATGTAAAACTTCAGGGCTTAGTTTTGGTATGGTTCGGTTATGTCATCACTAGATGAGAAGCTAAGCGGTTTGGTCCTAAAGCTAACTATAAATAGCACCATATCACACCAAGTGTTATCACATTTACATCAAACCAAAAGTGAGATACACAGAGAAACAATGGCGAAGGCAGTAAAATCCGTGTCGATCTTGGCAATCTTCTTCGTCTTCTTTTTGGTTATTTCTCGTAAGTAAACTGACTTTGTGTTCTTGACATATATAATTAACTACTTTGATGTTCAAGTTTACAGGATTTATTTCTGTGATTGAGAGAGCGTTTTCATGTTAGGGCAGTACATTCATAGTTTGTGCTTCTATTTGCTTGTGTTTATAACAGAAGTGCCAGAGACAGAAGCGCAGGATAGCGAGTGCTTGAAAGAATATGGAGGCGATGTGGGTTTTAGCTTTTGTGCGCCACGGGTATATCCGACCATCTGTTATCAGAAATGCCAGCGCGATAAGGGAGCTAAAGCCGGAAAATGCATTTGGAGAGAAGGCGGTAAGGTTCAATGCTTATGCGATTTCTGCGACAATTCGTCCTTCCTAATCAAAATCTAAGCTATGACCGCAAACACAGGCGCAATAACCATATGTTTAGATCTTGTTGTTATGTTCTTGCATGCATAGGTTTTAATCATGGCTTGTGTTGATGAATGTGTACGAGTAAATGAAATAAAAAATAATGAAAAGTTATGTTTGGATCTTTTGTTAAGTTCTTGAATCTTATTAATTTTAGGCATGCAGTAAAAACAAAAGAGTTTTCATTAACCGGTTACATTAGTTCAGTATAATCGGTTCACTAATACAAAATTTCCACATTCCCTCCCTCAACAAAAACGGATCAATTGAAAGTACATTTTTCAGTACATAGTACTAGAGCCACGAAAAGACCATAAAAAAGGTCTGATTTTGAAAGGGGTTGCCAAGAGACTGAGAAAGGACTTACATATTTCATGAAATATATGGAATAGCAAAGACTCGTGAAGGCATGAGATACTGTGAACAAACATAAATATTTGAGTGAGAGAGACCTACGTCATCTTCCCTGAGCAAAGATTCAGGGAGGAATCTTTCAAAACCAAGAGCTAATAGTTAGATAATCGGATAAACCAAGCGGCATAACAAATGTAAACTCGGGAATCAACTCACTATGATTTGAGAAAGTCTTTTTTTCCAATTCAGACATATCACAACCCAACAACCACCTACAAGGTTTTAAGTCTGACTAATAAGCAGGGAGATTAATTCGAGATTAGAGCACACGTATTCTCCGGATAAGTTAAAACTATAGTCCAAATTCGAGAATTATGTAAGCTCGTTTTTTGCAAAACCCAGTATTTCAAATTCGGGAGCTATTTAACCAAAATCTCAAATATCTTGAGGTTTCTAAGGCGAATTTTTGCGAAAAGGAAGGAACCTTCTCTCGAATCCACTCCTCTTGATCCTAAATTGGT
Source organism: Euclidium syriacum (assembly GCA_900116095.1). NCBI lineage: Eukaryota > Viridiplantae > Streptophyta > Magnoliopsida > Brassicales > Brassicaceae > Euclidium > Euclidium syriacum. The sequence continues at coordinate 2,749,640 of FPAK01000012.1, read as the reverse complement.
GAAATTATCGAACCAGCGTCCTGCTTGAAGTAAACTGAACCATCATCCATTGCGATCTTCTTCAAGCAAATGCCGATTGATGATGTGTTGCAGCTACATTATTTTGTGAAGTAAGCAAATTAATAACGGTGAAAGCGGGGAATTTGAGAGTTTAGGAATTAGAGTTTATCATTCAAATGTTGTTGGAAATGATTTATCAATCGGCATTTGTTCTAAGAGACTATAAAAGTCTTTTAGAAAATTATTAATATTTTATTATAATTTAATTTTATAATTATTTTTTGTTAGTTTTTTTGAAAAGTAACCATTAATAAAAAGATATAAGCATATGGATCTTTTAAAAGTTTTAAAAGTTCTTGTATGAGAGTCATTTCTCTCTTCTTTTTAAATATTTTACTTTATTGATGAAAGTCTAAATAAAAACCTCACATTACACATGTTTTTAAATACGTTTTTATTAAACTAATAAAGACTTCCTTTCACCTTTATTAGACTGTATGTATTTATCATGTGAATACGCATATATGTATAAATACTTGTAAAGCTTTTCTGTTACAGTTTAATGAGAAATCTCTTTCTCTCTCTTACTTTCCTATTTTTGATATGGTATCAGAGTTTCTCTCTCCTTCCGCACAACAACTTTCCACCATTTTTTCTTCATTCTGAGCTTGGATCTTGCTTATTTTGACTCATTTTTCTTCGATTCGAGTTCTTATTCAATCGATTTCATCGTTTTTCTTTCTTTTTTGAGCTCCGAATTGCTCAATTTCATCATTTTTCATCTCTGATTGTTCGCGATTTTGTCGTTTGTCTCTTCAATGGCGAATCCAGTCGCAAATCTCTACGATAATCCATACTACTTATCTACTCATGATCATTCTGGCGCAACTCTTGTCTCTGATCGACTCACCGGTGCTGCAGATTTCAGTTTTTGGCATCAATCCATGATAATGGCGCTTAATGGTAGAAACAAACTTTGTTTCGCCGATGGTTCTCTCCCTCAACCAGCTGCTGGTGATGCTCAAGCCGCGGCATGGTCTCGTGTTAACGATGTCGTTCGTTCCTAGATTATCAAATCTGTCTCCAAAAATATTGGCAAAAGCCTTCTCTTCGTCAAGACTGCTCATAGAATGTGGTCAAAGTTGCTCAGACAATTCAAGCAGAACAATGTTCCTCGACTCTATCTTATCAGTGTGAGTTCCCTTCTAGCTGATAATGATTTTTCTGTTCACTTCTTTTCAATTTTTTGTACAATTCAGGAGTTTACTCCGGGCTCGATGATTGGGAGGGGTAAACTACAAAACAAACTCTACTATTTGGAGCTGGAAACTTCCCAATCATCATCTTCATCCATTTTTCATTCTTCTTCTGTGTGTCATCTCAACACTTCTGATTCGAGTTCTTTGTGGCATTCAAGACTGGGCCACCCTTCTTTTTCAAAACTTCGTCTTCTTGCTGATGTTCTTTCTCTGCCTAGGTCCAAGACTAAAGACTGTTCTCATTGCAAGACATGTCACTTGGCCAAGCAGAAGCGATTAGTTTTTCCTTTTCATAATAATCTTTCAAAAGAACCTTTTGATCTCGTGCATCTTGATGTTTGGGGTCCTTTTTCCACTATCTCTGTTGATGGTTATAGATAATTTTTAACCCTTGTTGATGACTGCACTAGAGTCACTTGGGTGTATCTTTTGAAAACAAAGAGTGATGTTCTACATGTTTTTCCCTCTTTTTTAAACATTGTAGAAACACAATATTCCACTAAAGTCAAAGCTATTCGTTCTGATAATGCTCCTGAGTTAGCTTTCACTTCTCTTCTTAATACTAAGGGCATTTTTCACTATTTTTCCTGCGTTGACACACCACAACAAAACTCTGTGGTGGAGCGCAAACATCAACATATTCTAAACGTTGCACGAGCTCTTCTTTTACAGTCTAATCTTCCTTTGCAATACGGGACTGATTGTATTCGAACTTCAGTTTTCCTCATAAACAGAACTCCTTCTCCTTTACTCAACAATAAAACTTCCATTGAGTTGTTGAGAAAAACAACACCAGATTATTCTCATCTTAAAGTCTTTGGTTGTCTCTGTTATACTTCTACTTATCCCAAAGATAGAACCAAATTTACACCTCGTGCTGATGCTTGTGTCTTTATTGGCTATCGTCAGGCTATAAAGGTTACAAGGTTTTAAATCTTGACACAAACACTATTTCCATCTCTCGAAATGTCATTTTTCATGAACATATTTTTCCCTTTCATACCGATGCTTTATTCTCTCACACTGTTGATCTCTTTTCTCAAACTATTCTTCCATTACCTATCCAACCGAATCCCGTGAACCAATATCCACTGATAATGAAAATGTCACAGTAGGGTCTCATAATACTATTGATGTCAATGCAACTAGACCTAGAAGAGTCACTAGAGCACCATCCTACTTGAATGACTATCACATTAATCTCGTGAGTCAGTCTTCAAGTTCTGAGATTCGACAAATTACCTCTAGTGACTGTACATCACATCCTCTGTCTACTGTGCTTGATTATACACGGTTCAATGAACCATACCAGCATTTTATTTTCCATATTTCCTCTGAGTCCGAGCCTAAAACATTCATGGAGGCTGTCAAAAATAAGAAGTGGCATGGACCGATAAATGAGGAGTTAGAGACTTGTGTTACCACTGGAACATTCTCCGTAGTCTCTTTACCTGCTGGAAAACACCCAATTGGTTGTCGATGGGTTTATAAAATCAAGCACAAGGCAGATGGTACTGTGGACAGATACAGAGCGCGTTTAGTGGCCAAAGGTTACACCCAAATGGAAGGTGTGGATTACATATATACATTCTCTCCTGTTGCTAAATTGGTCACCGTGAAGTTATTATTGGATTTAGCAGCAAAGAACAGTTGGTCAATCACGCAAATGGATGTAACAAATGCATTTCTCCATGGTGATTTGGATGAGGAGATATATATGCAGTTACCTCCAGGTTATACACCTCCTCCTGGTGAAGAACTTCCTCCCAATGCTGTATGGAAGCTACACAAGTCGCTGTATGGTTTAAAACAGGCCTCTAGACAATGGAACAAGAAATTCTCTGATGTTCTTTTGGCTCACGGTTTCATTCAATCTGCTACAGAACACACACTCTTTGCTAAACATACATAACATACCTTCATCGCTTTGTTGGTTTACGTGGATGACATTCTAATTGTTAGTAACAGTGATGCTGAAGTTTCTACGTTGAAGACAAATCTTGCTAAAACTTTCAAGATTAAAGATCTTGGTCTAGCTAGATACTTTCTGGGTTTGGAAATAGCAAGAAACAGCAAAGGTATTTCAGTGTGTCAGCGTAAATATGCTCTGGATTTGTTGGAGAGCATTGGATATCTTGGATGCAAACCGGTTGCCACTCCAATGGATTCCACTATACAGCTAAGTGCTGAACATGGAGATCTTCTTCCTGATCCATCGGTCTATAGAGCACTTATTGGTAAGCTTCTCTATCTCACAATCACTAGAGCTGACATTACATATGCGGTGCATAAGTTGAGTCAGTTTCTTTCCAAACCACGAACTACTCATCTTGAAGCTGCTCATAGAGTTGTGAGATATCTAAAAGGAGATCCAGGAAGAGGTCTTTTCTACTCTGTTCAGTCTGAAACGCGATTACAAGCCTTCTCTGATGCAGATTGGGCGGCTTGTCCAGACTCTAGGCGTTCCACAACAGGTTTCTGCATTTTCCTAGGTGACTCACTCATCTCTTGGAAATCAAGGAAACAGAAGATTGTCTCTAGGAGCAGTGCCGAAGCAGAGTATCGTGTTCTCGCAGATACAACCTGTGAACTCGTTTGGCTGGCTCAATTGTTACAGGACTTGAAGATTACGGTTACTGGACCAGCAAACTTGTTATGTGATAGTACTGCAGCTATACAGATAGCGTCAAATTCGATTTTTCACGAACGAATAAAGCATATAGAGAATGACTGTCACTTGGTTCGTGAAAGGCTCAAAGTTGTTGATGTCTCGTTATTCATTTTCAAATCTCTTTCTTCCACCTTGAAAAATTCGATTTGAGGGAGGAGTATTAAACTAATAAAGACTTCCTTTCACTTTTATTAAACTAAATGTATTTATCATGTACATACGTATATATGTATAAATACTTTTAAAGTTTTTCTGTTACAGTTTAATGAAAAATCTCTTTCTCTCTCTTACTTTCCTATTTCTGATAGTTTTTTTATCCTAAAGATAAAGATAAATAGCACCGACGCCAAATGTTAACCCTTAACCTCAACCCATAGTGAGAGAGAGAATGAAAATGGCGAAGGCAATAGAATCCGTTTCCATCTTTATAGTCTTCTTCATCCTCCTCTTGGTTATCGCTGGTAAGTGATCTTACTCTACGTTTCTTGACATATTTTTAATAACTATGTCTCCAGATTTACAAGTATTTTTCTGTGACTTCAACAAATTCATGATATGTTTTTGTCTTTTGGTATAAAAGATTCATGATATGTTGTTCTATCTGTTTTTGCTTATAACAGAAGTGCCCGAGGCAAAAGCGCAGGATAGCAAGTGTTTGAAAGAATACGGCGGTGATGTGGGTTTCCGCTATTGTGCACCTCGGATATTTCCATCGTTTTGTTATACGCGCTGCCGTGAGAACAAAGGAGCCAAAGGTGGAAGATGCCGTTCGGGAGTGAGCGGTAAGGTTAAATGCTTATGCGACTTCTGCAACGATCAGCCCTAACTAAGCACAATTTCAGCTATGACCCCAAATAAACCGCCGTATGTTTGAATCTCTTGTTATGTTCTTGCATAAGTCATGGTTTTGTGTAATAATGAATGTGAATGGTCCACTATAATAATGTAATGTGAAGTAAAAAATAATTAAAGTATGACTTTTGTTTCTGTAGTTATATGAGTTGGTATACTTTAACTAAGAGAAATATAAGACACGTGCGTTTTTTTTTGCCAATTGTTGTTTATTTGGCATCCAAGTGTTCAGACACGTGCGTTTACGCTGTTGGTAGGTGGTAGCTTAGAAGTACGGAGAATCCCCTGAGCGAAGATTTTCGGGAAACAAAGTATATTTTATGAATAATTAAACAAAATGTTGAGGTGTCATGCCCACATGGAGAGAAGCATATTTTACAGTACTGACTGATATCAAAATCGATGAAAGGAAAAATATTGTTATTTCATTGCATCGTGATTCTCTAGATCTGAGTCATGTGAAGGGGTGGGAAAAGATTCGAAGTCAAAACGTCAAAAACACTAAGCTAATAGTTTTATTATTTTATAATAATTCTATCCAAAACTTATTGGTTTAGTTTTGGTATGGTTCGGTTCTACAACATCACTAGCTGAGAAGCTAAGCGGTTTGGTACTAAAACAATTGTTATAAAGAACACCAACTACCATCAAGTGTTTATCACATAACATCAAACCCAAAGTGAGATACATAGAGTGAACAATGGCTAAAGCAGTAAAATCCATGTCCACCTTCGCAGTGTTCTTCATCTTCTTTTTTATTATCTCTGGTAAGTAAACTTACTATGTGTTTCTTGACATATATATTTACGTCGATGTTCAAAGTTATAACATTTATTTTGTGATTCAAAGAGTATTTTCATGTTAAAGCGGCAAACTCATGGTTTGTGCCTTTTGTTTTCTTGTGTTTATAACAGAAATGCCAGAGATAGGAGCGCAGGATGGTGAGTGCATGAAAGAATATGGAGGTGATGTGGGTTTTGGCTTTTGTGCGCCTCAGATATTTCCAACCATCTGTTATATGAAATGCCGTCGCGATAAGGAGGCTCAGGGCGGAAAATGCAATTGGGAAGAAGGCGGTAATGTTCAGTGCTTATGCGATTTCTGCGACGATTCGCCCTTCCTAATCAAATTATAAGCGAAAATCGCTCTGCACTATGGCCGCAACCGTATGATTGGATCTTTTGTTATGTTCTTGCATGCATAAGTTTTAATCATGGTTGTGTTACAAATATGAATAAGTGAAATAAAAAATAAGGAAAAGTCATGTTTTGGATCTTTTGTTATGTTATTTTACCCATGCGGTAAAAAGAAAGACGAAGAGCAGATCTAGTTTTCATTAACCGGGTACGTTAATTCAGTAAAATCGGTTCAGTAATACAAAAGATCCACTCTCTCTTCCTCAACCAAAACGGATCCATTTACGCAGGACCGGCCATAGACATTTTCAGCCTAAAGCAAAATAAAATTTGATGCTCCCGAAAAGGTTGAACATTAGTCCTCGAAGGTGTACGAGTAGGAGTGTTATTCAACCAGTGTACTACAAACACTTTTTTTTCCTGGATTTAATGCCCTTTTAGTTCTTAATAAAATATGATGCCTAAAGCTAGTTAGTGGTTTTAGTGTAGGGCCTGCTCTGCATCTACGTTTCGAGTAATAAAAATAAAATTCCTTACTGAAGAGAATTCGGAATGAGAATTTGCAGGAATGGGAATTTGCAGGAACGAAAACATGATGAGAATTTAGGAATAAAAATGTATCATTAATTTTAGTCCTATTTCGAAGTCGGGACATTCAATGAATGAGACCGGACAAGACGAGACAGGAACGTAAATTTTCATACATGTTTTAAACATGTTGTAAAAATTTCGAGTTTAAATTAATAAAAGAATTTCCTTTTAAATTATAAAAAAAATAAAAACATATATTGTGACAATAGGTGCATAAAAAATAAACTAAGCATAAAAAAACATGCAATTGTCATTTAGAAAGGGTAAATATGAATCTATTTATAAAATCCTTATATATATATATATATATATATATAAGAAATAAAATATCTAGATAAATTTTTGATAGATTAAAAAGAATAGTTGTTAAATTATTTTAATAAATATAATAATTATAATATCATATATTCTCATATATATATATATATATATATATCTATATTAAAAAATTCATGTTTGATTTTGTCCCAAAACGATTCTTCGTAAATTATCGTTCCAATCCGTCTCATTTTCAACTGAAAATCAAAGTTTTGTCTTATTTGAGAATTCATTATTTTACGGGACGAAAAATTCAGGATTGGGAACGAGATGAAACGGTATGGGTCGGGACAAGAATTATGCACACAAATATCATATAACCATACTTAGAGCATAGCCAACGATGTTTCCGTTGGCTTGATTTCCAAAGTTTCATTTTCTTGATTTTTTTTAAGTTGAAAAAAATATAAAAAAGTAAAAAAGGAACCAATCGCGGCACGATACGTGTTATGTAGGATTCGTGATTAGCTTAAGAACTGATCCTTAGAGCATGTGGAATGGTGATTTTGGTGATTTTTTTAGCACGTTTTCTTAGGAGAAAAAAATAAAAAATTGTTGTTTTTGTGAATAATGAAGAACTAAATTCGTAAAATCTCCTCCTTAAAAACCAACTCTTCACTGTTCACCGTTATATGGCGAGCTTGATTTTTTTTTCTTCTCAAAATTTCGAAAAAAATATGTTCATAAAGATTTTTTTAAGAATTTTTACAAAATTTTATTGTTGTACATGCTTTTAGCTAAGAAATTATCGACACGATACCCACAATTAAATTATAATTTTTTTTCTAGGAGTTTAAGCTAAGAGACAGCAATGAAGCTGTTCTTAAACCGGAGACATACACCTATTTAAATGGTGTATCATTCTATTGACTAAGTTGTTGGTAGGTAGCTTAGAAGAAAACAAGAATCCCTTGAACGAAGATATATTTTTGGGAAACGAAGTAGCAACACAAGTGTCGGCGTAGGAATAAATAAAAATGTTGAGGTGCCATTCCTACATGGAGAGAAGCATTTATGGACTCACTATACCAATATCGATAAAAGTAACAGACAGTATTGATATTTCACTGCATCGTGATTCTTGTGGTCTAAGTCATGTCGATGGTGGGAAAGCACTAATAAGCTAATAGTATTAATTTAATTTTATCATAATTAAATCTATAACTTCTTGGTTAGTTTTGGTATGGTTCGGTTCTATGTCATCACTAGATGAGAAGCTAAGCAGTCTGGTCAGAACTGGCTAAGTGGGGATAAGTGGTGCGATGGCCGGGGACCCGACCCTTATCACATGTCAAAAGGAATCCATTTTTTTAAGAATTTTTTTTTAACAAAATAAAAAATAAAAATATTTATAAAATAGATTTTTTTTTCACAACCAAATTTATTTATCAATTCATCTAAATTTTTTTCAACATTTTCATTTTTTTTTTTAAAAACAAAACTTTTTTTTTTACTAAGAGGTTCATATTTTTTTTTGCCCAGGGGTCCCTAAATTTTTTGAGCCGGTCCTGGGTCTGGTCCTAAAGCTAACTATAAATAGCACCATCACACCAAGTGTTATCACATTACATCAAACCCAAAGTGAGATACACAGAGAGAAACAATGGCTAAGGCAATAAAATCCGTGTCCATCTTCGCATTGTTCTTCATCTTCTTTTTGATGATCTCTGGTAGGTGAACTTACTCTGTGTTTCTTGACATATATATTTACGTTGATGTTCAAGTTTACAAGATTTATTTTTGTGATTCATGGTTTGTGCTTCTATTTGCTTGTGTTTTATATAACAGAAATGCCAGAGATAGAAGCACAGGATAGCGAGTGCTTGAAAGAATATGGTGGTGATGTGGGTTTTGGCTATTGTGCGCCACGAATATTTCCAACTCTCTGTTATATGAATTGCCGTAACAATAAGGGGTCTAAAGGCGGAAAATGCGTTTGGGGAGAAAGCAGTTTCAGAGATGTCAAATGCTTTTGCGATTTCTGTGACGAAACACCCCGCCTAATCAAAATCTAAGCGATTTCTCTAACACTACGGCCGCAAACGCAGACGCAATAACCGTATGTTTAGATCTTTTGTTATGTTCTTGCATGCACAAGTTTTAATCATGGTTTGTGTTACCATGAATGTGTATATGAATAAGTGTAAATGAAAATAATGAAAAGCTATGTTTGGATCTTTTGTTATGTTCTTGAATGTTATTTTACCCATGCATGCAGTAAAAAGAAAGACGAAGAGCAAATAGAGCAAAGACACAGGTAGGTATCAAAAGGAGCTTTCATTACAAATGAAAAACAGAGCTAATAAGCAAAAACCTATTGAGTTTCAAATGAAATTCGGCTAAAATCAAGCAGACTTCTATAAAGTTCACTCACTTTTGGAAATTACAATCATGTTAGATACAATAAGTTTTGCTACTTGGCAATAGGAAACAACACCCATCTTTACAATTGAGAAATGCATACAAATACATAACCAAAACCGATTCATCCTTCATTTAATGACATTGGCAAAATCATCAACTCGATTGAGAATAAAGGAAAAAAAACTAATTAGAGGCAAAATATATAGAGAGAGATTTTTTCGAAAAATGAAGACGAACCTAGTAAATACTTGAAGTGCGCGACAGACTAACGCTGTTCCTATTATGGCCATTATTGGAGATGCTAAACTCCAGTTCTTCGTTTAGGTCTTGCTGGATTTGCGAGTTTTAAACTATGGTTTCATTTCACGCTCCAATTTGCATGAATCGAAGATATGTTTCATCTGAAAGTAGGAAGTGCATTAATTAATAAAAATACCCAGATTTGATGGCGGAGAAAGAGATGGGACACTGACTAACTATACAAAAATTTGTTCTGAGATTTCATTTTCGGGATGGTGAAAATTGGGTCCGACAGCTATCCGGTTTAGTTTAATTATCTGGTTATGCTATTTTGGTTTAAACTAAAAGATGAACCGGTCACGTGAATGCTTGTAGCCGTTTGTCTCTAAATACGGCGCGAGAGCCACTTTTTCCTTTCTTTTTTTTTTTTAACAAGAAATCTTTCTAAATCACTCTTCAGTCATCACAATCTCTTCTTCATCCACATCGGTTTTCTAGGTTTGAAACGCCTTACTCTCGATTTTTTTGTGAAATCTAGGTTTGGATCTATCCTAAGCTGTCTCATTGTGTCGGAGCCCTTGTTCCTGAGGACTAAATCACTATAGATGACGTTATTGACACGCGCCAACACACTCTCGACGAGCTCAACAATCGCAATCGCCTAAGGCGAAAATTGGCCCGAATCATCGGGAGAATTTTGCCCCTTTTCTCAATAGAACCAAAAACTTAACACTAGAATTCAATCACAAGTATATAACGTTAAGGAAACGAGATAATACGATATTAATATTAAAAATATATTCGAATATAAAAATAAATATGGAGGCGAGATTTGATCTATTTCCTTAAGTCAAAGAATTTTTCGTAGTGTGACAGGATTTCACGAATTCATGAGTCGCTAGATACAACCGTATATTAACAGAATCACCATACTCTCGAATTTTAGAGACTAATCTGAAGCGGTATGAGATTGAAGGAACTTGCTCTTGAATCTATAAATCTCCTAACCGTTTTTTCTTTGTATGAATAGTAAGTTGATCTATTGATTAGATGGATGTTTTATAAAAGAGGCTTAAGGGTGGTAGATATAAGAGAGATATACGGCTGGGGCTTTGACTTGTTTAACAAATCCAACCGACTTGTCTATCAAGTTTAGCTTGATCAACAAGTCCGATAAACTAGGACCGAGACTTGGATTTATTAAAAATGGAAATTACTAACTCGGTTAAGAGAATTTTTAATCACACACCTAACCGACACTAATTCCCAACCAAACTGAAATATAATTTGGTTTGAATTAGTTTTGGAATATATCAAAAACATCCTTATGGTAAAAAAAAAAGTACGCAGAGGTCCCATCCGGCCAAGATCCAAACCAAGCCCGGCTCGACGATGGTGCGTATATAATCTTTCCATTCTCTCTTACTTATACTATATTGTTTGTTAGCCAATTGAACTTATACATAAATTAATCCATATATATACTAACTACTTGGAAACTTTCTAAAAATCTTACACTTCTTACAAATTATAAACATTTCATTTGGATGGATGAAAACCCATTTCTTATATACATTTAAACACATTTTTAAAGTCCAAGATTCAATCAAAATTGTCTTTACACAATAAATAGTTTAAAAATTTGTTCCAACACTCTCTGCCTAGAAATATTAGTCAGATATGTATATTTCTAGCCCAAAACGTTTGAACCATTCTAATTTTCAACAAACACCTATCTATAATTACAGTTTTTCCACTATTTTAATTTGATACGTAATGTGACAACTAATCTTGTTTATTGTTAGTCTACATATATACTACAACGATAGCCACGTTTTAATTTAACCCCGGCCGGTCGCAACAAAGAGTTAGTGACGTGATGTCTACGGTGGGAAAAGAGAAGAAAGTCAGAAAACCAAACTAATATTATTTTATCATATTTCAAACTTAGCTAAGCGGGTTGGCCACAAAAACAACGATAAATAGCACCAACACCAAGCGTTAACACATAACCTAAACACAAAGTAAGATAAAAGAGAACGAAATAAATGGCGAAGTCAATAATATCCGTTTCCACCTTTGCAGTCTTCTTTATCTTCTTCTTGCTTATCTCTGGTAAGTAAACATATTTTGCGTTTCTTGACATATTTGTTAATAACATAATGTACGTTTGTCTTCAACTTTACTGTTTACAAGTATCTTTTTTGTGTGTGATTCAAATAATACTTTGATGTCATCACAGCAAATTATGGATATGTGATTTCATTTGCTTGTGTTTATAACAGACGTGCCAGAGATAGAAGCGCAGGATAGCGAGTGCTTGAAAGAATACGGCGGAGATGTGGGTTTTGGCTTTTGTGCGCCTCGGATATTTCCGACGTTTTGTTATACGCGTTGCCGTGAGAACAAGGGTGCTAAAGGCGGAAGATGCATTTGGGGAGAAGGCAGTAATGTTAAATGCTTATGCGACTTCTGCAACGATCAGCCCTAATCACAATTTCTAAGCGATCGCCACCATAAAGTATGGCCGCAAACGCCGTATGGTTGAATCTTTTGTTATGTAACTTAATTATGTTCCTGTACAAGTCGTGGTTTGTGTAATAATGAATGTGTATGGTCTAAGTAATTATGAATGTGAAATCAAAATAAATAAGTGTATGCACGTACGACTTTGTTTTTCTAATTATATATCTTTGGTATACTTTGACTTAGAAAACGAAATGTGCGACTTTGTTGGTCTTTTATATCTTGTTTTTGACGTGGCTCATATATATATAATATATATATATATATATACATACATATTTATCATGTGAACGGCCGTCCGGTTATGTACTGCTAATCTTAGCGGTCAGAGATGCATTATGACTGTATCCTCGCTACAAAATATGAGGGCTCCGCGTACCTCGAGAGACAAACGTAAAGTACCATCGCTTACCTAATATATGATACACCTCGGGTAAGTTATCTAAGAGTTTACTATCTTATTCCAATAATGGTTGAGCTGGAAACGCCAAGCTGTGCAGAGACAAACACTAAAATAAAATCAGTGAGCTCAATACACATAAAACACCTAGCTAATATACTAAAGGTTAAAATGACTTACATTTTAATTAGTTTTTGGAAAATCAAGGATATTGAGTTTCATAAAAAAAAATTTATTTAACCATACACAATTAATTATAAATTGGATCCATTTTGTTATATCAAAGGTAACTATCAAATCAATTTAATTTAAATAAACGAATAACATTTTTTTTTATCTCCATAACCATGCATCGATGAAATCAAACAGTTATAAATTTAACTAAATGTAAGTAAATTTCAAAAAAAATATATTGAACAAACGAAAAAATGAAAACAAAAAATGATAATCGACATATTTGACAAGAAAATGATAATGAGATAAAATTATGTCCAGCTTCAAAAGGTTATGATTCCATTTTTTCGGAATCAGTGTTCACTAACTTAGATTTTCTATTCTGAAAAAACCTATTGAGTAAGGAACAAACAAAAACACAAGGAGTTATTTCTATGAATTTTGTGGTTCATATGGAAATTTACGAAACATTAAAGTATTTCAAGGGATTGCTCGAGACCCTCGCGACATTTTTCGGAAGGCAATGAGTAAGTATACGGCTTGGCGAGAAGCCCAAGTTTCCGTAGCTAATGAACCAGTGAACACAGACATACCGAGAGAGGAGCATATACATTTTGACAGTTAAGTGTTAGATTGATGGATCTTGGAAAGGATCGAGTTTAGGGTGGATCTGTACACATCCGGCTGAGTCGCCCACAATTTTTGGAGCTTGTGGGCTAAGGACGTATTTTTCGCCTCTTCATTCAGAGTTTGAAACATTACTGTGGGTCATGGAGTACATTATCGATAGACGTATCAATTGTCAAGCTTTCGAGACGGATTGTTCGGAGTTGTTACAGCTAGTGTATCATCCGGAAGAAAGGTTAACATTCTTTAATCAGCTAGATTATTTATTCGAGTTACGAACGCGCCTTCCACGCTTCTCTCTTTCTTTAGTTTCTCGTTCTTCACATGTTTACGTTCTTTAAATTTCATTTATGTAAACAATATTCTTCCATATTAGATTTCTAATCCTGAGATATTTTAATTTTGAAAAAAAAAAAACCACTACTAGAACCACATATATCCATCTATCTCCACTTAATAACAAAAACGTCTAATTCTAATAATTAGGAGGCAATCGCCACAATATTTAACCTAGAGCACTTGTGAAAACACCGATGGCTACTGTTGCAATTTCTCCATTTTGTTTCATATGCAATTAAATAGAACATTTTTATTATATAAACAAAAACAATTCTGTCACGTTTTTCATAATTTACTATTCTATGAAAAAAGTAGTTACTTTCTTATCAATCTGACTGTAGAATCATACATAATGATGACAGCTAATGTGACTAGTGATTTTCATGATAATTTTATGAACCAACGGTAAAGATATATAGATAGCATAGCACCACAATAAGTGTTGAGCAAGAGTCCGTTTACTCATACGTACATTAACTCCAAAGTGAAACAACGAGATTCGAGACTAGAGAAAGAGAGAGAAGATGGCCATGGCAACAAAGTCAGTTTCTACCTTCGCCGTCTTTTTCATCCTCTTTATGGTCATCTTTGGTAAATTAACTTTTCATTTCTTACAGTTTCACTATACGGTGATTTCCATTTGCTTAATTCACTTTTTATATACAAGCGCAGAAGCGCCGGAGATAAAAGCCCAGGATAGCGAGTGTTTGAAAGAATACGGCGGCGATGTGGGTTTCGGCTATTGTGCGCCTCGGATATTTCCGACGATTTGTTACACTCGCTGCCGTCAGAACAAGAAGGCTAAAGGCGGAAGATGCATCTGGGGAGATGGTGGTGTTAAATGCTTATGCGACTTCTGCAGCGACAAGCCTTCATCGGATTTAAACGATCGTTACACGTTTTAAGCTCAGACGCAGACGCTATGTATTTGAATCTTGCATGTTAACTAGCTTCTGTAATAATAATAGAGGTGAACGGTCCACAAAAATATAATAATGAATAAGTTGGATTATTCCAAATTATGACAATCTTTAACTTTCATAAATAACTAAATTTAAAAATCTATTTTCTTTTTTACTACGGTACTATTATGCGTCCGATTGGTGAAAAGAACGGAGCGGATATTTTAGCTGTTAGCGGAAGTAGCTGTTAGCGGAAGTGGTGAGCGGTGGGAGAAAGCTGTGGAAATAGTGCAAAGCTGTGAGAGAAATCTATTAATGAAAACGGTGATAAAAAAATTGAAAGTAAACGTTTTTATTGTAACTTTTGACAATGTTTTTATGATTGGTACATAGAAAATATCTTTTTATTCCAATCATTTCATTTTAATGCTACCAATTAAAACCTATATAGTCTAATCAAAACCTATATAGTCTCGTGTATGTATTTTTAATTTGTCAGACTGCCGTCCGATTAGTTTACGGCTAATCCAACGGTTAAAAATGAACTTTAATTATGACGTCTCGTGTGAACAAGAACAACAAATGAATATTATTAACAAAAAAATAAATGAAAACAGATTAGTATTAGCAAGAGACTAGAGCAGAGAGAAATGGGGATATCGGGTTCCAAGCGAGTCAAGACGACTCTATCTAACTCGCCTGAGTTTGTCTCGGCTTGTAACTCAGCATACGAGGAGTCTCTTTCTCTCGCGCAGCATGCTTTCGCCGGAGTTCGTCCTTACCAACTCCTCTCCGCCGCCGAACACATCCACCGGAATCTGTCCTCTCTCCGATTCCCTCTAATCACCAAGTGGGTCCCTTCTCCTCCGAGTCAATCCCAAGTCGACTCAGCTCTCAGAGTCACCACCTCTCGAGTCGCGGCGGCGGAGAAGGAGGAGGACGACATTCTCGGGGCGGAGGAGTTCAAGGAATGGGCCATCGAGGTATTCGCGGAATCCGTTTTGGGAAACGCGAGGAAGGCGATGGCGAGTCGGATTCCACTAGGGATCGCCGGAATCGCTGGTATCGGTGCTGTGACTCGGTCGGGCCAGAACCTGATCGGAGCGGCGATTGGTGTGTACGCAATTGGAGTTGCCACTTCGGTTTTACTCAGCCTCTCTGATTAATAATAAACAAAATTTACTTTCTTCTTCCTTTTTAGATCTGCTTTCAATAAAGTTTATTGAGATTTCAACAATCTTCTATACATTTTGACCTTAAATTTTAAAAAATCAATTTTCTTAGACTAATGTGGTTCGGTTGCTCTTGTTCTTCTCTTTGTATCTGCTTGAAATAAGTTTATGCAGATTTTCTTTTTCTAAGTTTTTGGTTTTCAAGAAGAAATGGGTCTTCCAGAATTTTACTTCCGAATTTACAACAAAACCCAAGTCACGAAGAGATATATTTTCTCTCAACAAAAGATCTTACAAAAAAAACACGTGAACAACGTCTTTACCTATAAGGCAATCTTGATGCATCAAATCTAGACGGACCCGTTTGTGTCTCAAATAATTGTTTTTTTTCTTTCTAGGCTCCGAATATGTCTTTAATTTTAATAAAATTATACAAAATTATTAGAAGCCCAATCATTTGACATCACTATAAAATGCATCAATGGCCAATACATTCCCAAAGTAGCAATCACACAAGCATTAAGCAAAGCAAAATGAAGCGAGTTTCCATCTTCCTTGTGCTGTTCGTGTTCTTCCTCGTGGTTCTTGGTAAGTAAATATATATTTATAGTTACTACATTATTTTGGAAACTGCCACTCTCACAACTCATATAAAGATTATTACAAAATGCAGAGTTGCCAGAGAAGATAGAAGCCGGAAAGTTCAAATGCCAGAGTGAAGAATACAAAAACGTGGACGCCGATTTCTGTGATCCAAAATTTCATTTTCCGACATTGTGTCGTGAAAACTGCCGTGCTTTCAAAGGTGCTAAAGGCGGTATATGTGTGCACAAACATAAAAAAGTCAAATGCATCTGTGATTACTGCAAAGACGATTAAGACTACAAGAATGCAACCGCTCCAGTTCGTATCGCTAAACGCAACCGCCCTTCCTACCACCCTCAAATAAGAGACCCTTTCTCCTCCTTAAGTGTTTTGTACTTTCATATCAATTTATAAAATAATAAATCTATGTGCTTGATGTAATATTGTCCCTGTTCATGACAAATGGTCTCGTGCTCGTATTGAATCTGGTTTTGGTTTGTTCATGGGCTAAAATAGAAACGAAAATGCAGCCCTGTGACTGTCCATTCAGGGCCAGATTAGCTTAGTGTTGGGTCTTATCCAAGGAACCACTAAAGTATTATTACTTTATGTATGTTGGATAATATAATATTCACATCATAAAATATAGTGTGAGATATAATCACATATAAAAGACCTGGTTTAATCCATTCATTGTCAATTGATAAGTTGAAAATCATGATACTTGACGAATATACTAAAATAACAACGATATCTTAATAAGATAGCATCATTGGCTGGATGCTAGCTGCAGAAAAGCAAACCAAATCCATCAGCAACCAAACCTTTCAACAAGGAAATATCTTTATAATAGATCTTACAAGATTCATATATGTTGATGTTTTTGGGGTAACCTCCATATGTATATTTCCCTCTTTCAAAAGATAAGATTTCTTTCTCTTCTTTTAAATGTGTTTGTTGACATGTGGATGATAAGAAGAAGAAAGAGGAGGGTGACGAATTCGTCGACACTTTGCCGCCCTACCCGGAGCAGCTGGAGAAGCTCCACATGGCAGAGAGTGTCCAGCTTTTATATGCACTGTTATACCTTGTGGTTAAAAAAATTTTTTTTATCAATATTTGTAAAAAGAATACCTCAGAAAGATAATAACACAACTGTATAAATATAAATTAACAAAATTTATATTCTAATTACGACAATATAAATATTGTAGTTGCATTCTTTACGAAGTTTTGCAAACCTGTATTCATATTAGAGTCAATTATTTCTTCACTACAAATTGATCTTGGCATGAAAGACCATATATCTTAATAATTACAAACACAGAACATGTTCAACAATTGTTAAAGTAGAAAATTGTGATAGAACATATTTTTTTTCTTTTTCAAATCATTGGAAGACTAGAACAAAGAACAGAAATTGTTTCTCTTATCTATGTACAATTTTTTTTAACGTACATACTTACAAGATAGAAAAAAAATTCAGGAATGCACAAACCTATTTTAGACTGTGTAGCATCAACATTTCCGGCGAGATAAGATAGAGATAGAACCAGAAGAAGCAGATACGATGTCTTAGTAGTCATTGGCATTCATTATGAGATGACTTCTTTGAAAAATTTATATAGAAAATCTAAAAACAATATTTGACAACATGCTACTTTCCGTATGCGGACAAAAAAGAGAGAATAAAGAAACGATAAGTCCATTTACTTAATTAGCTGGCGAATTACATTTTTTGCCATGACCGAGACTACTCGTTGAAAAACGAAAGCAGAAATGAATAGAATCGAAGGATAAAAGTTGAAAAGATTGTCTTTATACTAAACTAGGTGATTAACCGCATATGAAATAGGTTTACTAAATTAATCAAAGTTCTTAAAAATTTAATATTGTTATCTTGTTATTTTCTTGTTACGCTTTTCACTGACTCTGTCATCTAGTTGGAAATGGAATGACGAGAAGTGATTTCAAATGCAGTGAATAGGGTTTCGGTTTCGTGACTTAGAAAAAAAAACTATATGTCACGGTTTTCTCAATTTTTACCCGAGTTTTGCAGGTTTGGGGTCTAGGTGATCCAAATTATGTGGTTGGGTTGGTAAATATCTAACTCTTTTGAGAAGTCTTATTATCATTTTTTGATTTTTTTTAAAAATAATAAATTTTATAAGAGGAGTCTTTATTTGCTGTAGACCCAACACCTCTCCTGGCTCTCCATATTTGCTATAGGCCTACCGCCGGCAACTCCATGTAATGCAATGCTTCGTTTTTTTTCTAAGGTCCCAGCTCGGGTAATCAACCCTTCGCCATATTTGATCTATCGAGTTTCCAACAACCGGAGTTTGCTTCTGATGTTTCCTTTTTCTACCTTTATCTAACTAGCAGAGCCGGTCTAACTGTTTTTAGAACCGTAAGCGAACTCTAAAAAATAAAACTTCTTTCTTATATATTTCGAATGTATAATATATGTATATAAATATTTTATGTTATCAAAAGTTCAAAACAAATTTTTAAAATAATATGATATTTTACTTTTTTTTTTTACATAAGTGTAATTGTATACCTTATTGTTCTTATAAAAATATATATTTTAAAACCAAAGTCAATAACATTAAAATAAAATTTCTGTTAGTGTAAAAAAGCAAATGAAAGTTTGAAGAATAATGATTTTGTTTTTTAAAAAAAATTAGTTTTTCTTTTGTAGTCTAAATAGATATCTATTAATAAAATTTTAGTGGGTTGAGATTTTTAGGGTGAAGATAAACACAAAAAAAATTAAGTAACTATCAAGCTAAACATTAGATAATAATATTGTGAAATAGATGATATCAATCTACCTTATATTTGTGTTTAACCAAAAAAAATAAAAATTAAAAAATTAAATAAATTAAAAAAATATGTTGGAGCATAAGCCATCGCTTAGATTGCTTATGCCCAAGAGCGGCTCTAACTAGATTTGCTCTTTGTCAAGTCATATTGTCTATTTGTTGTTCTTTGTTCTTTTTGTTCGTTTGCTTCTTGTAAAATTTGTTTATTAAGGCAATTTTTTATATATTAAAAAGAAAAACTAAATTCCAAAACTTATTTGAATTTTCCATCGATTGGACAAATGCGCACCCTGTGACGGATCGAAACAATATGTAGAGTGCGAGACCATCATTATGTTTGACCCCGGTGAAAAAAATTCTCGGTCCGTCACAGGGTGCGCATTTGTGATTATTGTGATTTGACCCAAATTCAACACAAAATTATGATTTATCTGGTTAACCAATTAAGACCAGTTGCCGGAGGTTTGCTGTGTTGGACTTGACGCCGGATTGGTCGTGCCACCGGGAAAATGCAAGTGGACGATCTACTCGCAGACTTTCAACCTCGCCTGTCCAGGTGCTTATAGCTACGCTTACGACACTAATAACAACACCTTCAGATGTCCATACTCCTCCAACTTCGTCATCACGTTTTGCCCCCCCTAGCGGCAACACAACCAGGTTAATGAATTTCCTATTTACCTCTCTCATCATTTTTATATATTTAGTGGGTAGTTCAAAGTTCAAACATTCAAAGGCTTGAAATCCGATTAGTTTCGATAAGATATATATGTAATTTTGTATCACTTGTTGAATGCACTTTACATATATGTGTAGCATAATAGTTTGTATTAGTATCGTCATGGTGTCCTATCAGATTCAAATCTATGATGATAATTAATGTTCTGTAATCACGAATCACTATGTTAATTTTATAGAACAGTATCTCCACCCCGCAAGAAAACTGGAGCAGGAGGAAAGCGTAAGTTTTCCTCTTCTTTGCGAAATGTAACTAACTTCATTTCTTTCTTTTTTTCTTTGCTAATTGAAATCTTTGTTTAACACATTTTCAGGAAAATTTCCATTGAAGTTAAAACTTATAATTGGTACACTTTGGCAGCAACCTTGTGACATTGCGCTGAACTATCTTGCTCATTCATATAATACTTAAGTTTCGAGGCTTGTCTCTTGTAGGAGTTTCATCAGTTTTGGCAATGATGATCATTGTTGCTACTGTGGTAGCGGTGAGAGCAAAAAATGCAAGAAAACGTGATTCGAATGGGAAGAACATTGAAGCAATTGTAATGTTAAAACGATTTAGGTATGTACAAATCAAGAAGATGACAAAATCATTTGCAAATGTTCTTGGAAAAGGAGGATTTGGAACTGTCTATAAAGGGAAGTTACCTGACGGCAGCCGAGATGTTGCAGTGAAGATCTTGAAGGAATCAAACGAGGATGGGGAAGAGTTCATCAATGAAGTGGCTAGCATGAGTAGGACATCTCATGTTAATATTGTTTCTCTGCTTGGATTTTGTTATGAAGGGAGCAAGAAAGCTATAATATATGAGTTTATGCCAAATGGATCCCTTGACAAGTTCATCTCTGAGAAGATGTCGGAGAAGATGGATTGGAAAATGCTATACAACATTGCTTTAGGTGTGTCTCATGGCCTAGAATACTTACAGAACCATTGTGAGTCGAGGATTGTACATTTCGATATAAAGCCACAAAACATTCTCATGAGTGGAGAATTTTGCCCCAAGATTTCAGATTTTGGCCTTGCTAAGCTATGCAAAAATAATGAAAGCATTATGTCAATGCTACACGCGAGAGGCACGACAGGGTATATTGCCCCGAGAGTATTTTCCAAGAACTTTGGAGGAGTTTTTCATAAGTCGGATGTATATAGCTATGGAATGGTTGTTCTTGAGATGATTGGAGCAAAGAACATAGAAATAGCTCAAAATGCTGGTTCCAACGACACTTCAATATACTTCCCAGATTGGATTTATACACATCTTGAAAAGGGAAAAATCATGGGTTTTTTCGAAGATCTAATAATCGAAAAAGAAGATGAAGAGATAGTAAAGAAAATGGTATTGGTGGGACTATGGTGTATTCAGAGCAATCCATTTGATCGTCCACCGATAAGCAAAGTCGTTGAAATGTTAGAAGGAAGTCTAGAGGCTCTGCAGATTCCACCTAAACCTCTCTTATGTTTACCGGTAGTAACAGTTCCAGAAACTGATGATGAGATTCAGGAGACTTCAAGCTTTTTGAAAACAAGTAAAACTTATTCACACTATATTGAAGATGAAGTTCAAGATATTCAAGAAGAGATTCAAGATCGCTCAAGATCTTCCTAAACCATGGCCGAGAAGTTGTTAAGATCTTGTTCTTGAGATGTTCTTACTGGTTAGTATCCACCATCGTCTATTGCTGCGGAAATGAATACCCAAAATATTCTATGATTATAATTAGAGATAATGATTTAGATGCTGACATCAGACATCGTTGATGTGGTTAATTAACATAGAAATTCTTTTAAGAAAAACTACTGAGAATTCTGGTTCTTTCACGGGGTATTTTCTTATATAGCTAGTAATTGTGTCATCCAAATAAAACATTATTTACTTTACAAATATGGGTTATCCATATAACATATAGTTTATCATCAATTTATTATGACTAATATAATTATAACATTAATTAAAAATGTATCTAATATCAGTTCTTATTACGGTAACAAATACCAGCGTAATGAATTAATGTCAACTTTAATATATTTTTTCAACTGATATAAATTAACATCGATCACAGAAACAATTTTGTAAGTGATGCAAATAATTTATCAGTGTAAAATATTTATACCATAGAGATTAATTTATAGGGTTTGTCATATCACCTCTCATTCCACTTTGTAACGCTTACATCACATGTTATGTCACATGTGCGTTCAAAGAGCATTTTAAGTTTTAACAACTAAGATTACGACCAGGGTCCACACCAAGCTGTTTACAATAGTCTCTATAGTAACTAATCCTTGCATTCATCGCTTCGGGACCCCAACCATTACATTCCAAACTATTGATGGCTCTAATGGTGGCTCCAAACCCTTGGCTCAGTACTGACCGGCTTACCTCATTCGTCCACCACCACAAACCGGTCTCGAAAGCCACAGTTGGGTCGCTATTAACTAGCTCGGGACGCCCTAAAAGGTTGCGACCGAGACTCTGACCACACACTCCATACTTGAAGTTCCATGATAATTGGATTGGACCACGACCGTAGTATCCCTTGCCTGGCGCACATGGGTATCGATCGTTGCTCGCATCGCAGTAGTCACGTGAGCTCCCGTTCAACTCCTCTACATAGCAAAAATCTGAAGGTAGAGAGATTTATATGTAAGAGTGTCACCATTGGAAATTTCTCAATGAGTCTCTCAATCTAAAAAAAAATGATAAAAAATGAAGAGAATTGAAAAAAAGTTTGTTACTTCAAATTGTTTTAAGACACTCGCTCACATAACACACGCCATCGTTTAATTTTTAAAAAATCATCGTTTAATAATTCACAATCTCTATATTTTTCCTGGATATCAAAATAAAACAAAAAACATCAGAGAATCTATGGAAAGGACAACTTCTTACGCACGTGAGCTTTCGTGGGTGAAATGAGCAAACATCGTAGCGATCTCGAGCCTGGTAACATAGCTATTAGAGTCAAAGAATTCATTAGCGGCTTTAATGAAAGAGTCACGGGTGTAAAATCTTTTTCCGGGGCAGCTATTATCGGCTTGGGCAATAATTCCGTTGAAGAACTCTTTTGTCACAATCTTGTCAATCGAATCTTTATTACTTACTCTGCAAGCACCTGATCGGCAACCGGAACCACAGTCAGCGTCGGAGATACCGCAATAACCAAATTGATTGCAGCAGAGGATCGGGGAGCAGCCACAGTACTGCGACTTGGCTTTTTCGGAATAGAAACCAAAGAGGGAGAGGAGTAGGACAAAGGAGATTTTTGTGAGCACCATATGTTTGTGGATGAGAGTGAAGGGTAAGAAGAGATAGTGATGTTAATGGTGAGATGTGCTTAGTTGTTTGGTCATTTCCTTGAGGGTTTAATGGTCAATATTGGGATTTTTTCTTTTGTTGCTTTTTAACACACGGCATTGACTCTTT
Organism: Euclidium syriacum; assembly: GCA_900116095.1. Taxonomy (NCBI): domain Eukaryota; kingdom Viridiplantae; phylum Streptophyta; class Magnoliopsida; order Brassicales; family Brassicaceae; genus Euclidium; species Euclidium syriacum. The sequence continues at coordinate 2,726,490 of FPAK01000012.1, read as the reverse complement.
AGTTTTTGGTCAAAAATTATAATATGGTCTACCAATTTCATTAGCTTTCTCTTGAACAAGGCAAATAAGGTGATATGTCCCATTTTTTGAATTATTTCTGAGTAGTATATGGTGTAATTTCCGAAACGATCGAACAAACTAAAGTTATTGATGCCTAATAGCTTTGTGTTTCTGTTAGCCTTTCTTATTTCGGCTTTCGTTTTAGAGGCCCTTGTTCCCATCAATATAAATAGGGAGTTCTCTTTTCATTCTAAGTTATCATCGTTTCGATTCCTATCCTAGTGGAATTATACTTTACTAATTTTTATTTTCTCATTCTTTATTAATTTTTTTCCATCTAATAATATTTTTTCTGTAAAGCATATTGTGTATTGTTTACGTAACTAGTTTTTCTTCTTTATTACCTATCTCATTTCATGCTTACTAACTTATCCTTTTTATATTTTTTATTTATCTTCCAGTCATATTCTTAGTCTCATTTTTATTATATTTGACTCTTTTTTTTCTTAGCTTTAGATCATTTTACAATAATTTGATATTAATGTTATATAACTAAAAAGAACCGTTATACAAATTTGAATAAATATTGATGTTGTGTAATCCATAAATTTTGGTAATTAAATTTAAGAAACAATAAAAGAACAATAAAAAAAATCAAATTTTAAAAAATTATCTTGCATAAATTTTGGTAATTAAATTTGGGTGCAACTATGCAAGTGCCTTCATATAATTTTTAGAAACATTCGTTTCTCGATGTAATTACTAGAGGCAATTGGAAATTTTGGTCGTAATTTCACATTTGCCCCAATATTTTAAGTTCAAAGTCCTTTTACTGTCACGCGTTCCTTTTTTTTTTTCGGAATTATAATTTTCATTAAATTTTTTTACAAATATACAAACGATGCAGAGACGAAATCTTTTCCAAATCATATGATCTCTTTCAAGACAGTTCAAAAATGAAAACTAAACATTACTATCAAGATGAAATACAATAGATGAAATACAACAAAAGCTACAAACGACAATTGGGGATACAACCATGATTTCCAAATTCTCGATGCCATAAATCCTTAAAATAGAATTGTAGAGACGGCAAACCATCGTCGAAAAGTGTCGGAAATAACCAAGCTTATGAAACTATAAGTCCTCTGTGTTCACACATCGTAGCCATATTTAGAACATCTACACATTCCTCAAAAGGAAGAGGATAAATCCCTTAACATCAACCATATACCACATACCCAAACTATCAAGATGAGTCATAAATGCAGGATGTGCTAGTTTATCAGCTCACCCAATAGTCTGGCAAATATTTTATAGAGGATACTATCTCTAGCCAGCTAAATCAGCTCACCCACTTGCGAAGATGAAGGACCAATATGAAAAAGCCTTATAGAAAATCAGCAGGAAATGGGGAGGAGAGAGCATAACCGAGTTTCAAGCACTGAAAATGAAGCTTAAACTCAAAGATAATAACACATAAAAGAGACAGATCAATCTCAAAAGGAGACATGATATGAGAATGCCTAACAACTCATTGTGGTCAAGGAGACCAACTGGACTGCTAACACTACCAAACTCTGGACATCCAGTGATCAAATCTTAAAGAAAATGACGCATAAAAGTAGAGGTGTAACCTGTTGTTGTCAAAAGATCCAACTGGACTACACAATCAATATCTTAACTACCACATCCTACAGTAAAAATCGATCGGAGACCCTAAATCTAGGTCTACAAAAACCCTTTTTTAACCGAAACAACCGGAGAGCCAATTGAATATAGAGAGACATAACCTTAATGCCGAGGAGGAGTTAACTCCTAAAGAGAACTCAAACCCGAGAAAAGTCACACTCGAAGTTGAATAATATCGAACCGCCGCTGCATAAAATTGAATAAGGGCCCAAGATAGAGGCATATCACCCTGAGAAAAAACTTGCAATCTCAGGCTCATCAAAAATTGGAGAACAAACTTATCACTAAACCCCAGCCTTAGAAACCGTCGCAGCTACAAAGAACAACATGAGCCAAAGAGGCCAATCCATCGGAAAATCTCAGGAAACTTGAGGAAAGAAAAAAACAAGGAAAATCTAGGACAGATACCAATACTTCGTTTTTAAAAGAGTAGATCGGGCACGACTCGATGAAGAACCGCCGGGGTATCAGACC